>NPHX01000424.1:0-11180 GCA_002271815.1 Eimeria falciformis
GACAAAAGAGAGACTAAAAGGAGACAGAGGGACAGACAAAAGAGAGACAAAAAAGAGCGGCAATCGACGTACCACTCTCCAGAGAAGAGTGTTGTTTGCTGCTGCTGAATTAGCTGTCGAGGCAGTTCTGTCTGTCTGTCTCTCAGCCGGCATATCACCAAAGTCTCCTGGGCCTCTAAACGATCTGAATGGGTTGCTGCTGCTGCTGCCGCTGCTGCTACTGCCTGCTGCTGTTGCTGCTCCACTTTGTCTCCTTGCTGATCCAAAGAGACCGCCCGCAGAGCTGAGGCCGTTGCCAGCACTGCTGTTGCTGAAGCCTCCCCCGCTGCGGCGCTGCCACTCCCGCATGCTGTTGAGGGCGCTGCTGCTGCTGCTGCTGCTGCTGCTGCTGTTACCGGCGTGTCTCCGCATGTCATCGAGGTCGCCACACCGGAATGTCCCCCACTCAGGGACGGGAATGTGGGGCTTCAGACCTTTGTAAATCTCTAGCAGCGCATGCAGCGAGTATACAGCAAGCCCTGCTGCTGCTGCTGCTGCTGGCGTTGCTGCTGCAAACGATGGCCTCGGAGACAACTGGCGCATGGGAGACAAACGAGACGTGCCATGCCCCTCTGCTGCTGCTGCTGCTGCTGCTGCTGCTGCTCGGGGTTCCGGTGCAAACGCCTCAACAAAACCCTCTTGCTGCTTCCGCTGCGGCGCTGCTGCTGCTGCTGCTGCTGCTGCTGCTGTTTCTGCTGCTGTTTGCTGCGGTGAGAGGGTAGCTGAAGTGTCCGAGGTATGCGAAGGGACTCGAGTGGAGATTGAGGGAGGTGTCTCCTCCAATAATACTGTCTCCTTGCCTCCACCGATCTTCGCTCCTGCTGCAGAGGGACTCCGCTGCTGCTGCTGCTGCTGCTGCTGCTGCTGCTGAGCGTCTTGGGCAATGGAGGCCTCACTCGTTGTTGCAGCTGGCTGCTGCTGCTGCTGCTGCTGCTGCTGCGGTGTGAGAGTGCTGCTCCTTGGGCTCCTGCCCCTACGGGGACTGCCAAAGCGCGAATGCCTCCTGTTGCCTGTTGCAGCAGGTGCTGCTGCTGCTGCTGCTGCTGTGTCCACAGAAGGGGCAAGCGCAGCAGAAACAGGGCCCGCAGCTGCATTCTTGGGCTCTGCAGCCCCTTGCTGCTGCTGCTTTCCTTCTGCTGCTGCTGCATCGTCTCCGTGCCGCTTTTTGTGGGAGACCTTTTGCTGCTGCTGCTGCTGCTGCTGCTGCTGTTCGGTGGGCAGTGTCTCAGCAGCACGTGCAGCATCTGCTGGTGCTGCAGCAGAAGAGTCTCTCCTGCTGGCCCCAGCAGCCGGAGTGCGGCTGCCCTTGCGGTGCTGCGTTGCTGCTGGTGTTGCTGCATGCGTTTCTTGTAGCTCTGGCGTCTGCTGCTGTTGCTGCTGCTGCTGCTGCTGCTTCTCTTCGGGTCTCTCTGAGGGGTCTCTCTTTGCTGCTCTGTCGAGAGCAACATTCTGCACCTTTTTTCGTGCGCGTCTGTCCAGCGGCTGCTGCTGCTGCTGCTGCTGCTGCGCTGCTGCATTGAAGCCCGTCGCAGCAGCGGCTGCTGCGGGGTCCTGCGTAGGTGCCTCAGCAGCAGCAGGTGCTGCTGCTGCTGCCTGGTGACTAGCAGATGAAGTGTTGGCAGGGGGCCCCTCTGTAAGAGAGGGTCCCCGGGGGGCCCCTCCTGCTGGGCTGCCCGCTGCAGGGGCCCCCGCAGCCACTTCCGACAGGGGCCTGGAGAAGACGCCTCCTGGGACCTGCTGCTGCTGCTGCTGCTGCTGCAATCTGTATTGTTGCTGCTGCAGCGCAGGATCTGTTCTGGGGTGCTGCTGCTGCCTGGAGTCTGAAGAAGCAGGGCTGCCAGCAACGTGCATGAGAGGGGGAGGGGCCCCTGCTAGGGGCCCCGGCTGCTGCTGCTGCTGCTGCTGCTGCTGCATCATGTGCAGCAGGGGAGGGGGGACAGACGCAGGGACAACCAGAGGGACTTCTCCGCAGTGCGGCAGCGGGAGCCTCGCCCCATAAGGCAGCAGATGGCTGCCCATAAACCCGTAGACAGGTGCTGCTGCTGCTGCTGCAGCTGCTGCTGCTGCCGCTGCTTGGTTTGGGTGCAGGGGGCCCCTTCCTCCGGGTCTTGCAGCGCCAAAGGCCTGCATCTGCTGGGGGGCCCCCGTGGCAGCTGCTGCAAGGTGCGAGATCTGCTGGGGGCCCCTCAGGTCGGCCTGGGGCAGCAGAAAGGGGTAAGCTGCGGGCTGCGGCATCCCTAAGGGCAGCAGCGCATGCGGAGGCAGGGCCCCCAGCATCTGGGGGGGCTGCTGCATGAGGCCCCCTGGCAGCAGCTCCTGCTGCTGCAGCACTGCACGCTGCTGCTGCCCTGTTCCGGGGGTACCACCTCCACCCAAACCGCCCTCCATTAGGTGGGGCTGCTGCTGCTGCTGCTGCATGCCCCCAGCAGCAGCATCTGGGCCCCCGCGCTGCTGCTGCTCAGCAGCTGCTGGCCCATGAGGTTGCTGCGGATGGTGCTGCTGCTGCTGCTGCTGCCGGTTGTTTGCTTGGCGCTCTCCCTTGCGCTGCCTGGGACGGTCTCCTCGGGGTCCTCGCCCTGAGGGGGCCCCACAGGGGCCCCCTGCTGCAGCCTCCCCTGAGGGAGCGAATTGCTGCGGGTGGTGGGGTTGCTGGCCGTGCTGCTGCTGCATACCTCTGTGCTGCTGCTGCTGCTGCTGCTGCGCTCCAGGGTAGTACGCCTGGGCGTAGGGAGCGGACGCGGGGCCCCCACCGAGGGGCCCCTGCTGCTGAGGCATCATGCGGCCAAAACTTGGGGGCCCCCCTGCAACCCCATGCATGTCTACAGCCACGGGTCCGCCGCCCTCTACGTACCGGCGGGGGCCCCCACACTCTGGTACGGGCCTCATCATAACAGCTTGCTGCTGCTGCTGGTGCTGCTGCTCCTGCGCCGCTGCGGCTACAGCAGCACCCTCTGCCTCCTGCGGACGCTGCTGTTGCGCCGCAAGGTCCAATGGGCACTCAGGCTGCTGCTGCTGCTGCTGCGGCTGCTGCTGCTGCTGCTGCTGAACCGGCGGGCCATCGTTGCTTCTGCGGCCTGCGGGGGGCCCCGAGGGGCCCCTCTGCTGGGCTGGAGGCCTCAAGGGGCCCGAGCTAGTGTCTCCTGCCGTATCAGCCGGAACGCCAGCCTGCTGCTGCTGCTGCTGCTGCATGTTTCTTGCTGCAGTGTTGTGGACCTTTCTGCGTTCTCTCTTTGCTACCTGCGCTGCGGCTGCGGCTTCCCCTGAGGCTGTTCTGCGGCCTACTCCTGTTGCTGCTGCTGCTGCTGCTGCTGTGTCCTCTGGCTGTGGCTGCTGCTGCTGCGGCGGCGGCAATGTGTCTGCCGGGGGGCTCGTAGCATCGCTGGGTGCTGCGGTTGTGCCGGGCTGCTGCTGCTGCTGCTGCTGCTGCTGCTGCTCTGCTGGTGCAGCAGGTGTCTCTAGGGCGGGGGTTTGAGGGGCTGCCACAGGAGGTTGCTGCTGCTGCTGCGGCTGTTGCTGCTGCTGCTGCTGCTGTTGCTGCTGCTGCTCATTTAGGGCGGGGTCACCATTAATAACTCTGCCTGTTTTGGGATCTCTTATCTCCAGGGCGTTCTTTCTGCGGGGCCCCGCCTGCTGCAGGGGGTGCTGCTGGGGCCTCTGTTGGAGGGCCCCCGAGGGGCCCCCCCAAACAGATCCATAGGCAGGAAACATTCCTAAGGGGGCCCCATAAGAGCCAGCGACAAGAGAGAGTGGGTCATAGCGATAGCCTGCTGCTGCTGCTGCTGCCGCTGCTGCTGCACCATGGGGGCCTCCGACGTGGTGGTGGTGCTGCTGCTGCACTGCTGCTGCGTCGCCCATACCCCCAGGGGGGCCCCCCCGGCCATAGTGGTGCTGCTGAGGGTCTATGAGGATGGGAGGTGGGGGCCCCCCTCTCTCGACTCCTCCCTGCGGCAACTCACCCACATGCATCTCCTGCTGCTGCTGCTGCTGCTGTGCGTGCTGCACGCCCTCGCTCGGGTTACGGGGCCCCTCAAAACGCGGCGGAGGCCCTGCGTGGGGGCCCGCAGGGAGGCCTTCCCCTAAGGCTTCTCCCCTTGCAGCAGCAGGAGCGCCTGCTGCTGCTGCAGGGCCCAGCAGCACGGGGGCCCCACGCCCTCCCCCGTGGACTGCTGCTGCTGCTGCTGCTGCTTGCTGCTGCTGCAGATGGTGGTGGTCATAGGGATGCCCCATGGGTTGCTGCTGCTGCTGCGGCGACCCCTCTGCCGGCTGCTGCTGCTGCTGCTGTTGCCCACGGCCCCGCACGAAGTGCTGGTGGTAGTGGGTACTGCCCATCATCTGTGCAGGCGGCAGCTGCTGCTGCTGCATGGAGGGCCCCTCTCCTCCCCTTTGCATGTGGTGGGGGCCCCCATGGGTGGTGACGGGGCCTCCCCCCATAGGGGGCGGCATAGCCTGGCCTTCAGGGGCCCCATGGGGCCCCTGATACACTCCCGTGTGAGGATAAGGCTGCTGCTGCTGTTGCTGCTGCTGCTGCAGCTGGGGGGCCCCTCCTACCCAGGAGGGGCCCCCCTGGGGCGGGTGTCCCTGGAGGCCCCCTGTCCTCTGGCCGCCCCCTGCCCGCCCAGATCCTCCGTGGTGAGAATGCTGCTGCTGCTGACCTCCGTGGTGGTGGAAGCCTCGCCCTCTGCATGCAGAGACAAGCAACACAAGGGGACACTACCTCAGAAGGAGACAACGCAACATGAGGAGACACCTAGGCCCTCGGAGACACCCTGTGTGTCTCCGAGGGTATGGGCCACATAAAGTAAAGAGGGGCAGCAGCAGCAGCAGCAGCAACAGCAGCAGCAGCAGCAGGCTCCTCACCTCCCAGCGAATTTGTTCGCCCTGTGCCGGGGCAGGGAGGGAGGGTCTAATGGGGCGGACATTTCGTTGCTGCTGCAGAGAGGCCCTCAGCGCCGTGCGGCTCTGGCTGCTGTGGTGCAAGCGCTGGGCATTATATGAGACGAGGCCCTGGATCCTCAAAAGTGTCTCCAAACCACAATTGCTGCTGCCGCCGCTGCTGCTGCTGCTGCTTCTGCTGCTGCTATTGCTGCTGTCACGCCGCTGCTTTTTGGGCAGCCGCAAAAACAAACAGAAATGCCTGCAGCAGCCACGCGCACCAGAAACAGCAGCGCCTCTAAACCCTAAACCCTAAACCCCCAGGCTCGATAGGGGTTTGAATGGAAGGGTCTACAGAGAGCTTAGAAGAGGCAAGTGGGAGTTAAGGGGCCCCCAATAAGGGCACTGCAGCAGAGAAGCCTGAAGGCCAGGGGTGTCTCCTATGGGGCCCTACAAGAAAAGTAGCAGCAAAGCGGGCGAGAGACAGCAGAGCTGCTGCTGCTGCCCTTGCTGCTTCTGCTGCTAAGACGCACTTCAGCAGAAAAAAAGACAAACTCGAAAAGGTCTCACATGCCTCTGGCACGCAATAAGCCAATGGAGATGAGGCCCAGGAGGGGCCCTGGGCAACAAACAAAATGCGAGCTGGAGTGTATGTACAGGCGGAAGCTACTAGGCTCGTCTCCCGCACCAGTGCAGAGATAAATTAATAAGGAAAGAAGTGCGGGCACCAATGGACGCAAAAGACCATCAACACATCCCAAGTGTACAGACAGCACAGAATCACAACTACCGCTGCAACCAGAGGGAGGGGGTAAACTATCTCATCTACCCCTCGCTCTCTGCGCTTTGCTGCCGCTGCTACAAACAGCAATAAGATACTCCTACAGTCATAAAAAGGAGACCTGAGGCTGTGGGTGCTTCTGGAGCCTCCGTGGCTCTGCTGCTGCAGCAGCACCCTAGCAGCAGCAGCAGCAGCAGCACCCACACTGGTAGAACGAGCTGCAGCAGAAGCAAGCTTCTCTGTGCTGCTGCAAACCCCTTGGTAGGGATGCTTCGTCTCTTTCAAGCGACAAAACGTTTATATATAATAAACAAATTGATATTATTCTAATTTTGAATTAATATACTAATTCATGGCTCTTTAAGAGAACTCCCAGGATGAAGCAACCTGCGGGGCCACCAGAAGCGACGGGACACACACCGACTTTGCACAGACGGTAGACAGACAGCAGGAACGACAAGTATTGCAGCTGAGACACTTGCAACTGTTAGGCACCAATTAGAGACACAAAGAGACGCCGTCTCCCTGCTGCTGTGGTCCCTTGAGCCTGCAGCATATGAGACCCTTGAGAAAGAGAGCAGCACCACCACCACCACCACCTCATTATCCTTTAAAGTCGTTGAAAGTAATAACTGAACCCTTTGGAGTTCATTCAATTCATTGTCCTAGTGAGGGTTAACTAATGCCTTTCTTTTTCTATGCCATGCAGGGATGCGTGGGAAGCAGAGAATAAACCTCACACTGAAGGGAGGCTCTGGGGTGTATTGACACTCAAATTAATAGTAAACACTAGCTTAACCATAGGCATCCCTTCACTCTCAGGCTTGTCTCGCTGAGGCCAAGCAGGCCTCAGCAACCGTGTAGGGTGGAATACAGTTAAGGGGCAGCTGGCCTGCAGCTGCTGGAGACGCACGCCTCCCCACACACAATCCGAGGGTCTTAGCTAAGGCTCATTGCATGCAGAGGCCTCGCCCTTCCCCTCAGAGAGAATTCAAGGGGCTCTCTTTTCTGTGGGGTGTCACTGCAGACAGACAAACACAGAAACATCAAACACACACTCGCACTGACTACGCAGAAGCAAGCCTTGGCCGAGTCTCCTCGGCTCCTCGCATGCAGCCCCAAAAAGGAGACAATCGGGCCTTGAGGAGTTCTTAGCGTGTGTTTCAAGGGGCTCACGGGCCCTCAGTGTGTTTGGGGAATATACAAAAACACCCATAAGGCCTTCAGCCAAGGCAGGGCCCCCAGGGTCCATTGGGGTTGCAACTTGCAGGGGCTGTCTCCTTAGGGAGCCTCAAACGATACCAGAGAAGGGGCTTAGAATTTAAAGTGCTACGGTGCTCTGGTAGAGGCTCTGTCGGCAGTGGGTTTGCTGGCTTCTTTGCATGCGAGGCTGAACATTTTCTCTGTCTCCAAAGACGAAAGGAGACAAAAGAGACACAAGAAACAAAAGAGACACAGGAGACACACGAGACAAGGGAGGCACAGGAGGCAGACTTGTTAAAGACGAAGCAAAATCATTGAATTGTTTGTGAAAAGGCTTTTCTCTTGGCCAAGGCCGTGCGTGCTGAAATCACTTCAGCATTAAAATGCATGCAGCCCCTAAAAACTCGCCCGTTGTGCTTAGGAGAGGTTTTTTGGAAACCAATTTGCTTCCTTCGTGTGCAGCCTCAACGGCTGTCTCTTTGCTGTCTCTCGGCTGTCTCTCTGTTGTCTCTTTGCTGTCTCTCTGTTGTCTCTTTGCTGTCTCTCTGCTGCCTCTCTCTGGCTTTCTGTTGAGTGTGTGGTTTGCTTCTTGCCGCTTGACCTCTCCAGCTGGTGGCTATGGCTGTCTTTCCTGTCTCCTCTCCTCCTTAGGCCAGGGAGAAAGAGACAGCAGCACCAAAACACAACCCTCCCGCGGCTTTGGGCCTCATCGTTTGTTAATCCCAGGTGGAGCTGGCTGCATGCGAGCTGCCTTGAGGCCCAAGGCAAGGCAGCTGAGACTGTCTCTTCTGCTGCACATGTGTGTCTGCTGTCTCCTCGTCCTTTCCGCAGCAAAGGAAACAGAAGAAGCATTGAAGGGCTAGTAGGAAGCCCTGTGGGCCCTTGCTGTGTCTCTGCTGCTGATGCAACTCGAATTGCTGACACAGCAGAGTTTGTGCTGGTTGGTTGCTCGTAGGTTGAGAAAGAGAGGTGTACATACACCCCGACTGCCGCCCTGTGTCGTTGCATTGCTAAGGCTGGCTGCCTCCTTGAAACAGATGGTTTCAAGGCTTTTGAGTTCACAGAAGATGTGCTAGAGACAAATTAAAGAAACACCTTTTGTCTCCTTTGCTTGTCGCTGCCGTGGCTCTTCGCTTCCGCCCTCAGCTGCTTTCAGCCAGCTGGAGCAAATACCCCAAAAGATGAAAAACAGAAGGAGACACTTGGAGGTGTCTCTTCACCTTTTCATCTCCCCGCCTGCTTCAATGAGAGCTTCCCACTCTGGATATTCTTTGCTGCTAACTGCAGCTCGAAAAAGCTTTCCAAAGTCCACACAGGCGCTTTCTGCAAAGCAGGGCCCCAAACTTGCGTTGCATGCGTTAGCTACTACTTTTGGCCTTTTTGCCTCTTTACCGCGAGAGCCCCACGCCACAACAAACTCATTTGTTTTCATAAGTGCCAAATCCCCAAGACACGAGTGGCCTCTTAGCAATGCTTTCGCTGGCATTATTTATTTTTAAGAGAAATACGAAGGAGGCTCAGCCCCGTCCCGATTTTTGCTTTTTTGTTTTCTTCTTTTCATGGTGCGGATGCTTCAGCATGGCCAGCAACATTCAAGTAAGTCGACTGGCAGGTTTTCCACCGCGAGCTATTGAGGTTCAGCTAGGCCTCTTTTGATCCTACAATGCCTCAGCAAAACCTCCTCTGCCCGTGGCACTGCGCATGCAAGCCCCAAACGCTTTCTGCCGCATGCAAGTGGGGAATAGCCCCCCGGCAGGAATCCCATACACTCAACGGCTGGATACAAGGACATCTCAAGGGAGGAGGAGCCTTGGGCCGTGGAACTTCCAAGTGCTCTCTGCCCCCGGCCTCAACTCAGCCTAGGGGAAGCTGCGCTCACACAAAACCTTTAGAGTGCCGTCTGGTTTATCAGGCCCACATTCTTTAGCCTGCAGGTCTTGCAGCTAGCCACGGCTGGCTTGTGCTGATCTATCCAATCGTGAAACACGGGATTTGTTCATTGAAATCAAATGCAGCAATTAATATACTTGTTTTTGAGGGGTTTGATGCACACAAAGATACTCTGTTTGGCTCGCTACACTGAGAGTGTGCTGGAATGAATTCTAGGCACCTCCTTCTCTACCTGAAAAGTTTCTGTAGATTTCATCAATAAAATCTGCATTAATTTTTTTATTTTTATTTTATGCTTTATTTGATTTTCCTGTCTTTCTGAAAGTTGCGTTTGGACGATGCACATTCCAGCTGAGTATTTCGGTATTTTTGCACGCCCGGCTAACGCGAGCACGCATACAGCTCAGATATTTGTAATCCCGTTGTTCTTTAATATATTTGCTTTAAATAATTTTTTATTTTATTGTTTAGAAAATGCCGCGTTTTAAAGGAGTTGCTGCAGCCGTCCCTTTCTAGGTGGTTGGTGGTCTGGTTGGCATCCAGAAGAGTTTGGCCGTTGTTGCTGAGAAGAAGACAATTAGCCTCCCTTTTAATTAAAAAAAAACATCAAATAAATCAAAAGATATTTTATGTTAATTGTTTTAAAATGATTAAAAGTAACTGTTTTTGCACAAGGAAAGCGCTGATCTTTGCTGCCTCAGGGCAACGGGCAGGTTGGTTTTGTTTGTTGGTTTGTGGTAGCTGAAGGATGCGTTGCTGCAGAAGCGCATGGCGCGTGTCTATGCCTATTAGCGGCAGTAAAAAAACGGAAATAATTAAATATTTGTTCTGTTTGTTCTGTCTCTCTTTATTTCTGGACGATTCTTTTGCTTCCTCGAGCAATCCGCTGGTCTTTGAGTGGCAGCAGCACATCGCATTGTAGCAGCAAGGCACCCTCAACCCTTTCGGCCCCTTTTGTAGGCAGTTGCTTTTGCCTGCCTCGTTTAAGTATTTTCATTTTTTGCAGGCAAAACCCATGCCCTAAGCGTAGGGTTCCTCTGTAGCAGGTGGAAGTGACCTCGTGCATCCGAGCAATAGAGTGATGTTTTAGAGGCTCAAAAGAATAAAAAACAGTTCGCTGTTTTTAATAAATCTTTATTTTTCTGTTAAAAATACTTTTATCTTTTCCAGTAGGCTGTCAGGGGCCTCGCAGTTTTCCCTCGGCCCGCCGGCGATGCCGTTGGCTTCGCCCGAAGTTCACCCAGAGGCGAGGCAGGTGTACAGACACCCCTAACCCTAAACCCCAGAATGGATTCAAATAATCTGCCGCGACATCCCGGTTTTTACAAGGGGAGCAACTCCCAGTGTTCTGAGGCAGCCACTGCACCTTCCTACTCCAGAGAAGAATGTAAGAGAGGCCCCTCAAGTGCCCTTAGGCCACCGCTTCCCCGAGCTGTCTGTACACCTTAGAATTGGGGGCTTTCTCTTCTGCCATCCTGTAGCTGCAGAGCTTCTACCGGGGGCCAGGCAGAAGGGACTGTTCTGTATCGGGGAGGACCAGTTTAAAAGCCCTGCAGAGAGAGAAGCAACCACGCAAAAACAGAGGCAGGGATGCACAGGGGGACACAGCAAGTCTCCCCAGGGTCACCTCTAGCCAGGGGCAGGGCGTTGCAAGGCTTTGGCTCTTGTTTCCATTGAATCTTTCTCTTGTTTCCGGGTGCGTCTCCTCAAGCGTTTGCCGGTTTGCTGCCTTGTGCATGTGGTGCAGCAGCAGCAGCAGCAGCAGTAGCAGCAGCAGCAGCGGCAGAAGCAGCAGCAGAAGCTCCATGTCTCCTTCAAAGTGAGGATGTTCAGAATGGGTCTTCCTTACAAAACGGCAGCAGCACAAACAAGAAAGAGACAAAAGAGGTCTGCGTAGTTGGGGTGTCTCCGAGCCTATCTCTGGACGAGGCCCCCGTATGCCAGGCAACAGCCGCGAGCGTGGAGGGGCCCCTCGGGGGGGGCCCCCTGCCTCCCTCTCAGCACCGTTTGAAGTCGGGTTACGTTCCTTACAACCCCTACGGCCTCTCGCATCTCACAAGACAAATGCTCGAACTCACAGAACTTCCTTTCATGATTCTATGGGTCTACTTCGCATACTTCCTGGTCATTGTCGCTCTCACAGCACACAAAGTCAAAAGCAGGGTCTGGCTCAGCGCCCTCGTCGCAGGTACCCTCGTTGGCATCGGCCTCAATGCAAATGCTTACAGAGCTATCATGTATCGGGGGTATCCAGACGTGGGGTACAAACAAACCCTAAACCCTAAACCCTAAACTCTAAACCCTAAACCCTAAACCCTCAAAGATCCTGTTTGAAAGCGGAACTCGTTATAAACCCTAAACCCTAAACCCTAAACCCTAAACCCTAAACCCTAAA
>NPHX01000424.1:11388-24625 GCA_002271815.1 Eimeria falciformis
CCGTTGTGGTTGTGTGTGCAGAATAATCGTACGGTTTTTTCTGATTCCTTTTGGAGTGTCTGCATTGTCTGGGCTGACGCATTCTCTGCGGGAGCAGTTTTTGCTGGTTTTCCCCGTGGATCCCGTGGAGCTGCTAATTGCAATAACTGTCCCTACGGTTGTTGTGTGCTCGCTGCTGCTGAGCAGAATCGTCCTGCTGTACAAACGCAAGGTACCAATCGACCTTCGGAACTTCTTTCTCAACGGTAGCATCTACTCCTAGTGTCTCTGTCTCTTTCTCTCTCTGTCTCTTTCTATGTCTGTCTCTCTGTCTCTCTCTGTCTCTGTCTCTCTCTGTCTCTCTGTCTCTCTCTAGTAGTGTATTTGTTGTGTATCGTCTTGCCGCATCCGGCGAATGGAGGCCTCAGCAGAAGCTTTGCCTTTCGCCAGCAGGTGTCTCCTCAGCCTGTCTGTCTCCCCTCGGAGGCCCTGGCCAGCCAACTGTCTCCTTTCCAGCTTGAGAGGGACAGCGACTGTCTTCACCGCAGGCTACGGCCCAACCGCCTCGAGGGCCCCATGCGGCTTCCAACGCATGCAGCGCAGAGCACATCCTCTGAGCCTCTCAAGTCCATCGTACCTTTTGACTGCTGCCTGGGGGCCCCTAAGGGAGACCCTCAAGCCCATAAGCCCCCGAGGGGGGGCCCCCGGGGGGCCCCCGCTGCGCAGCCGACGGGGCTAGGGGTCAGGTGCCCCTGCTGCATTCTTCCCTAGAGATTTCTTTGGGACAGCAGGGGCAAGCGCCGGTGCTGCCTTTGGGGCTGCATGCAGCCCCAAACAGCGTTTTTCCCGCGGCTGCTGCTGCCATGAAACTCTCGCAGGTTTTGTCTGCAGGTTGCTCTGGGGGGGCGCCCCTTCTCGGAGATCTCTGGGCCCTTTGGGGCCCAAAAGGAGACCCCCCCTTTCTCAACAGTGTCTCTCCTTTAGATAGTAAAGTGCTGATTTTTAGAGACAGAATGGCTGGAGACGCAACGAAGAGTTTAACAAGCCCCTTGCCTTTTTCGGCTTCTGCTGCTGCATGCGGCAAGCAGGCGGGGGAAGAGACACCTCCACGCACAAAACACGAATCCCGTAGCACGTCTTAAATGGGCAGAGGGGCTGGAAACGTCTTTGGCCTCAACTCCAGGCCCAGAAAAGCCTCAAGGTCACCTTGGCTTGCATGGGGGACTTGTGCCTCCCGCCCTTAGAGTGTTTGCGGGCCAGCTGCCCCCTCCAGCTTCCTGTGAAATCGCTCTGCTGCCCCGAGCCTCCCAGCAAAGAGAGAGAAGCGTTACAGCCTCCAGCAGCAGCTGTCTCTCTGCCTGTAGAGACTTTGGGGCCACGTGCTCAAGAGAAGAGAGTGCCTGCAAATGGGAAGTTGCTGCTAGCAGACCACCGGTGCTGCTGTCCCAAGGTCGGCCACGAGGGCATTAGCACCAGGCAGCCCATGCGGCGAGCCTCAGCCCTCCCACCACCGGAGACGTACAGAATTTCCCCTTTGCTAAAAACGCAAGGTCACTTCTCTCATGACTTCTTTACGTTTTATTTAATCTATTTAAGGTTCTATTTGATTTATTTATTTAATTATTTAATCTCTTAAAGGCGATATTTCGTCTCTTTTTGCACTTCCTTGTTTTGTTTCAAGGATCGTTTGAAAAGGGTCTTTAAGCATCTCCTCAAAGCGTTTTGGGCAGGCGGAGAAAACCCAAAAATTCAAAAATGTTGGAAGGCTCCGGGTCTGCGCATGCAGAGGCAGAGGCAGCCCGGCGTTAAGGATTTGTGCGTCTCGCCGTCCGTTAAGCCTTTAAAGCTGCCTTATAATGGACCCTTATTGATCCTAGAGGCCAGAGAAGAGACAGACGAAGAAGGAGACGCTTCTAGGAAGACAGAGCCACACCTCCCTCCCTCAGGGTCTGTTGAGAAGGGCAAAGAGATCGCTGCACATCACAACTGCAAAAAAGAAGGGCGCGGGCCGACCCTCGGAAACAAATTTTCATTTATTTTTATTCTTAAGAGCGGAGGGCCCCCGCTTTTCCCTAAGGAAAGCCGTGCAGGGAGAGCCAATCCGCGCTGGCTATTCTGAGGTGTACGTACACCTCAGAAACCCCTACTCCTTCAGCTGCTTCGGCTTAGGGGCGAGGTCTCATCTGCACACAACAACTCTTTCTGTGCAGCTCCTCGCCTTCGATCCTCAAAGCCTCTACGCCATCGCGGCAGACGCCTTTCCCAGCCAAGTAGGGGGGAAGGAGACACTCTGCAGCAGAGAAACAAATTCAAATAACATTTATCTGCTCAAGTTTAACGGCGCAAGGGGTCAACGCCACACGCTGCCAATAAGCTGCAGCACTAGTGGCAGCAGCAGCAGCTGCTGCTGCTGGAGCAGCAGCTGCAGCAGCGCATATGCCCGAGAGCAGCATTATAAGTGTTTGTCTCTAAATAACGCAATAAATTACAAAGTAAAACAAAGAGAGACAGAAAACTTTCTGGATCCTTCCTGACATCCAGAGAGGCTCTGGGCGTAGAGAGGCCTCTGCCGTCTGCTGCCTTTGCTGCTGCAGCATTTGTCTCTTTTCTCCGATTTGTAGGCCTTGAAAACTCACACAAATCTTCACGGGGGCTCAAGGGGGGCCCCCGAGACGGGAGGCTCCTTCTGTGCTGGTAGTGCTGCTGCTGCTGGGGGGGCCCTGCTGCTGCTCCTTTGCTGCAATGCCAGGGATTACAGCAGCAGCAGCAGCAGCAGCAGCAGGGTGCCTGGGATATGTGGGTGAAGAGCTTGTTGTTTATGAGCAGAAGGGGTCTCAGTGTTGGCAGCAAAGAGACAGAGGCGGGGGAGAGGGGGGGCCCCCTTGTTAGAAGCAGGACTTGTCTGTTGCGCTGCACGTTGGTGGTTGCATTGGGGTGTATGTACAGCTTTGATATGGCTGAAAGGCACAGAGATAGCAGAGGAGAGAGAGGAGAAATGCTGGGTGGTTGTTGTGTTGCTGCTGCTGCACCTGTCTCCTCGCAGGGTTGTTTGCTGCTGCTGCCCGCTATGGCAGGAGACTCAGCTGGAGGCTCTGCGCCTCGAGCCTCCACAGCCGACAAAGATGAGAAAGGCCCGGCCCCCCTCCCTCTCGATGCTGCAGACATTGACATCCTCAAGTCCTACGTAAGCCAACCTACTCCACATTTCTATCCCAGCAGCAAACCGATCCCAGCAGCACCAGCAAACCGATCCCAGCGGCAAACCGCCTCCCTTGTTTCTCAGCGCACAACCCCTGGCCTCTTGCAGCAGCAGCAGGAGCAGCAGCAGCATTAGCAATTCCTGTGGGTGTCTGTCTCTATGTAAACACTCTTGCTGCTGCTGCTGCTGCTGCAGGGTTTGAGTCCGTACGCAGCAAGCACGAAGAAGCTAGAGGGAGACATAAAGCAGCAGGCGCAGCGCATTTCAAAGTTGTGTGGAATTCGAGAGAGCGACACGGGCCTCTGTCCTCCTTCTCAGTGGGACTTGGCAGCAGACAAGAGACTGATGCAGGAGCAGCCTCTGCAAGTGGCTCGCTGCACAAAGATCATCCCGCCTCTGGGGGCCCCAAGTGCTGGAGGGGGCCCCCGCAGCGGCGGAGGAGGCATGACGGGAGACGTCGATGAAGAACCCAAGTACATTATCAACGTTAAACAAATCGCCAAGTTCGTCGTGGGGCTCGGAGAGAAAGTCGCTGCCATGGACATCGAAGAAGGCATGCGAGTCGGGTCAGACTCACGGATTAGGGTTTAGGGTTTAGGGTTTAGGGTTTAGGGTTTAGGGTTTAGGGGTTTAGGGTTTAGGGTTTAGGGTTTAGGGTTTAGGGTTTAGGGTTTGTTTTAGGGTTTAGGGTTTAGGTTTAGGGTTTAGGGTTTAGGGTTTAGGGGTTTTAGGGTTTAGGGTTTAGGTTTAGGGTTTAGGGTTTAGGGTTTAGTTTAGGGTTTAGGGTTTAGGGTTTAGGGTTTAGGGTTTAGGGTTTAGGTTGAGGGTTTAGGGTTTAGGGTTTAGGGTTTAGGGTTTAGGGTTTAGGGGTTTAGGGTTTAGGGTTTAGGGTTTAGGGTTTAGGGTTTAGGGTTCTATTTAGGGTTTAGGGTTTAGGGTTTAGGGTTTAGGGTTTGGGGTTTAGGAGGGTTTAGGGTTTAGGGTTTAGGGTTTAGGGTTTGGGGTTTAGGGTTTAGGGTTTGGGTGTTGCCGCAGTGTGGATCGGAACAAGTACAAAATCCAGATTCCTCTGCCGCCCAAGATTGACCCGACAGTTATGATGATGACCGTGGAGGAGGCGAGCTATATAAACCCTAAACCCTAAACTTTAGACCTTATTCCTTAGACCGCAAACCCTAAACCCTAAACCCTAGACGCCAAGTCTTCTCTGAATAGCAGGAGCTGCACATATTGCGTTAGACGTAGTTGATTGTTTGTGGTCGGCGGTTTGTGGTTTGTGGTTTGTGGTTTAGAAGCCTGACGTGACGTACAACGACGTGGGCGGTGCGAAGGAGCAGCTTGAGCAGTTGCGTGAGGTGTTGGAGTTGCCTCTGTTGCACCCCGAGCGCTTCCTGTCTCTGGGGATCGATCCCCCCAAAGGAGTCCTCCTCTTCGGGCCTCCAGGGACGGGCAAGACCCTCACGGCGAGGGCCGTGGCCAACCGCACAGATGCCTGTTTCATTTGTGTGATTGGCTCTGAGCTTGTGCAAAAGTAAGGAGACACACACATCCTTAAGTAACACAAAGAAAACTCGCAGAAAGAGACAGACAACGCACACGTGGAGACACACAGATGCATGCAGAGACAGAGCAGACAGAGCGAGGGAGACAGATAGAGACACACGCAGCAAAACCCAGGACGAGGGATAACTGGAGGCGTCTCTCTCTCTGTCCAATCCGAGATTGCGTGAACTATGGATTGCTGGTTTGTGTGTCTCTCTGTCTGTCTGTCTCTATCTGTCTCTGTCTCTATCTGCTTCTATCTGCTGTCTCTGTCTCTATCTGCTTCTATCTGTCTCTATCTGTCTCTATCTGTCTCCATGTGTCTCTGCCTTTATCTGTCTCTGTCTGTCTCTATGTGTCTCCATGTGCCTCTGTCTCCATCTGCCTCCATCTGCCTCCATCTGTCTCCATCTGTCTCCATCTGTCTTCATCTGTCTGTTTTTTTGTCTCTTTGTGTCAGGTACGTAGGAGAGGGCGCTCGAATGGTTCGTGAATTGTTTGAAATGGCTCGAAGTCGCCGCGCATGCATTCTCTTCATCGACGAAATCGATGCCATTGGAGGCAGCAGAGGCGGAGAGGGAGACGGAGGGGGACACGGAGACCACGAGGTGCAACGCACCATGCTAGGTTAGAACTAACACACACACACTATCAACACCACCAACAACACCAACAGCAGCAGCAGCAACAGTAGCAGCATTAGCAGCACCAGCTGCAGTAGCAGCACCAATAGCAGCATTAGCAGCACCAGGAGCAGCATTAGCAGCAGCAGCAGGAGCAGCAGCGTTAGCACTACCAGCATTAGCAGCAGCAGCAGCAGCATTAGAAGCAGCAGCAGCAGCATTAGCACTACCAGCATTAGCAGCAGCAGCATTAGCAGCAGGAGCAGCAGCACCAGCACCACCAGCATCAGCAGCAGCAGCATGAGCAGCAGGATAAGCATTAGGATTTGTATTGTGTTTTCGTGTGTTTGTTATTTGTTGTTGCTTAGAAATAGTGAATCAGCTGGATGGGTTTGAGGCCAGGGGGAATGTGAAGGTGCTCATGGCTACCAACAGGCCAGACACGCTGGACCCTGCTCTCCTCCGCCCCGGCCGTCTCGACCGAAAAATCGAGTTTGGCCTCCCCGATCTTGAGGCAGGCGAACCACAAAGCCCCAAACCCTGCATGCGCTCTCTTCCTTTACAGCATCTGGGGTGTACATACAGCCTGTTGCCTGCCTGTCTCTCTCTACCGCTTGCTGCTGGCCGCTTGCGGCTCCTCTGCCTTTCCGCCTCTTTTTTCTCCTTCGAGCCTAGGTGTAGATGCAGCAACTACTGTCTCCGCTGTGTGCTGCGTCTGTCTCCTATTCTGTGTGTCTGTCTCCGCTCTGATGTACGTGTCTCCATGTCTCATCGTTGTCTCCTTGTATCTCCATGTGTCTCCATGTGTCTCCGTGTGTCTCCATTTGTCTCCATGTGTCTCCATTTGTCTCCATTTGTCTCCTTTTCAGGGTCGGACGCACATATTGCGGATTCACGCGAAGACTTTGAGCGTCGACAGAAACATTCGCTACGAATTGCTGGCGCGTCTCTGCCCAAACAGCACGGGGGCGGATCTCCGCTCTGTCTGCACAGAGGCCGGCATTTTGGCCATTCGAGCGAGGAAGAAAGTTAGTACAAATACCAGCAAACACAACAACCCCACCCTTTCTAACGACCACACCCCAACTCTAGCAATACCAGCTAGCTATCTGGTTATCTATCTCTCTATCTATCTATCTATCTATCTATCTAGCTAGCTAGCTAGCTAGCTAGCTGTTCGCGGCGATGGCTGAGCCCTTGACCAGCCAGGGTGGAGTTAGTGTGTTGTGGGGTGTATGTACAGAGTATCTCCGAAAAGGACTTCATTGAGGCAATCAATCGCGTCATCAAAAGCTACAAAAAGTTCAGTGCCACAGCTAAATACATGGTCTACAACTAAACGGGCCTTAGCAGGACACAGCCACCACCAGGCCGAGTCTCCTCGCGGCTCTTTGAGGCCTTTGAGTCTTTTGAGGCTTTTGAGGCCTTTGAGGCCTTGGGGATCGCTTGGGGGTCACTTGGGAGGGCAGGGGGGTTGTTGTTGTTCCTCCTGTGCGGCCAGAGTGGTGCCTGCTGCCTGTCCAATGCCCAGCAGCGCTTTAAAAAGTTTAAGAGGGGCGGCTGCAGCAGAGAGGCCGGCGGCCTTCTCCCCCCGAGTTCGTCGGAGGTGGACAGACACCCGAGGGGTTGCCTTGCAGCACGGCAGCCACAGTGGCGCTCAGGGGCCCCGCCACTCGCCCAAGCCCAAGGCGGCATCTACAGAGAACAGCTCGGCAGCCTGCAGAGGCCTGTCTGTTCTCTTGTGTAGATACGCTACAAACAGACAGTCTTGTGTAGATACACTACAAACAGTCTTGTGTAGATACACTACAAACAGACAGGTGTAGATACACTACAGACAGACAGGTGTAGATACACTACAAACAGAACGGTCAGACAAACAAGAGGGAGGTGCAGCAGAGCCCAGGGCCTCTGCCTAGCGGAAAGGTGCGAAGTTCCTCTTCCCGCCCTCTTCAGGGCTCGCGGAAATTCCCTCAGGCCTTCGAAAAAGGCCGTGCAAGGCCTTCTGTCTCCTCTCTAGGGTCTTATAAGGCTTTCTGTCTCCTTTCTAGGGCCTTGTGGCGCTTTCTGTCTCCTTTCTAAGGCCTTCTAAGGCTTTCTGTCTTCTCTCTAAGGCCTTCTAAGGCCTTCTGTCTCCTTTCTAGGGCCTTCTAAGGCCTTCTATCTCCTCTCTAAGGCCTCCTAAGGCCTTCTGTCTCCTTTCTAGGGCCTTCTAAGGCCCGCTGTCTTCTCCTTAAGGACTTGAGAGGCCTTCTGTCTCCTCTCTAAAGCCTTATAAAGCCTTCTGTCGCCTTTCTGGGCTTTCTAGGGCCATCTGTCTCCTCTCTAAGGCCTTGTAAGGCTATCTGGTGTTGTAAGAGAATAGCTGTGTGTTGGCCGCGTTGGCAGGAGACTTTGTTTTTCTTCTGTCGTGCCCCTGAGCAGAGAAGCAGATGGCCTTAAGAGCAATTAGAGAGAGAGATTCTCTTTCAATGATTTGCTGCCCGTCTGTTGAGTGCAGGCAGCCAGCCTGTCTCCTCAGGGTCCTCCTTTGCACGAGGCCTCAACCGACAATGCTGAGGCGTTTTGCAAGTCGGAGACAAATAATTGTTACTTGTTGCAAGTTGTCTTCTTCCCAACTCCCTCTCGCCCGTCCCCCGCCCCAGAGGGTCTCTTGGGGGGCCCCCCGTTTTTTGGGGTCGGCTGAGGGGCCTCCTCGGGGAGACTTTTCGTGGTAAGTTTGGACATGAATGTTGATGTTTTAAAATTATTTTTCGCATTTCTTTGCAAAGAAGAACATTTTTTCCCGTGGAGGAGACGAGGTACACGCTAAAGACGCTCCTCCCTCTCTCCGCCTTCTAAGGCAGCAACTCTCCTCCTAAACGTCCGAGTTGCACCTTGCATGCAACTTGCATGCAGTTTGCATGCAGCGTCTTTTGCTACGCCGCCTGGAGCTCTGCCAAACCCGTAGCCTCTGTGAGACAGGCGAGGGGGGCCCCCAGGGGCCCCTCGTCCCCAGCAGCAGGCATCTGTGGCACCTGCTGAGCGGATCCCTGCCACTCAGCAGGCCACTGAAGGGGAGGTGGCTTTTTGCAGCTGCTGAGATTAGAGACAGAAACTCTAGGAGACACTAGGAGGCTCTAAGAGACTCTAAGGGACTCTCAGAGACTCTTAGAGACTTTAAGAGACTCTAAGGGACTCTAAGAGACACCAAAAGACTCGAAGAGACTCTAAGAGACACCAGAAGACCTTAAGAGACACCAGGAGACTCTAAGAGACACCAGAAGACCCTAAGAGACTTTACGCTCTAAGAGACTCTCAGGGACACGAGAGACTTAATAGGGTCTCCTGGAATCCCTCCTTAAAAGATGGACCTCCAGCAGCAGCAGTGGCCATCTGGGGCTTCGACTTCAGCGCAGCGGCCTTCTTCAATTTCAGCAGAAAATGCTCTCCTCTGGTCTCCTCCCACCTCAGCCTCTGCCCCCGCCACTGCCTCAGGGGCCTCCGTAGGGGCCCCTACGGGGGCCCCTATGGATGAAACACCCAGCAGCAGACGGGCTGTGCGTCTGGTAAACTTGAGGCCCATGCGGGAGCTGAGGATTGTCCTCCCTGAACCCCCTGAGGAAGAGCAGCTGACGGCTGAGGGAGAGGGGAGACACACGGTGGCCGTCAAGGTGCGTTTTGAGGCCAAGGCCTCAAATGTTTAGCTACACCCCTCACCCACCAACGAGGTCACCCTGAGCCTAACTAGGATAAAGAGACTTCGCATGCATCCGGGGCTGCATGCGATTTGTGTCCTGCTGCAGCTCATAGGCTCGGGAGGCGGAGACACACGTTTGGGGCCCCGGGGTCTCCGCGGGGGTTCAGCAGCAGCAGCAGCAGCAGCAGCAGGGACAACAGCAGCAGCAGGGACAGCAGCAGCGGCAGCAGGGACAGCAGCAGCAGGGACAGCAGAGATCTTTGGCCTTGAGTTGCTGCCTGACATTGAGGTCCAGCTGCCCCTAGCAGCGCGCCTCGCCGTCTTCAGCTGGGGAGGCTGCACCCTGCAGGTTAGGGGCCCCGTCCAACAGGTGAGGCAGCAGCGGCAGCAGCAGCAGCAGCGGCAGCAGCAGCAACAAGGATAATGTGGGGTGTCTGTCTCCGTGTGCTGCAGGAGTACGAGGCCAGCGACTTTGCGATGAGATTTGTCTTTAACTTATCAGCAGCCCTCGACGCCAGAAGGCGAGCCGCCGCCGCCAAACAAACGGCAGGCCCCCGAGTAAGAAATACTTACAGCTAGCTAGCTAGCTAGCTGGCTAGCCAGCGTGCATGCACATCTACACCTACCCAACTAGCTACCCTGGACATCTACAGCTAGCTAGCTAGCCAGCATGCAGCTCTACACCTACCTAGCTAGCTAGCGTGGACGTCTACAGCTAGCTAGCTAGTCTGCAGTTAAGTCGGTAGCCAGCAGGCACACTTCTGTTGTTGTGGTTGCGCCTTGAGTTGCTGGTCCTTAGCTGCTGCTTACAAGGAGACCCTACTTTAGCTGCTGCTGCTGTATTGTTGCTGCTGTATTGCTGTTGCTGCTGCTGTATTGTTGTTGCTGCTGCTGTATTGCTGTTGCTGCTGCTGTATTGCTGCTGCTACTGCTGGACCTGTTTTAGGTGTTGGTGACGGGGAGCAGCGGAAGTGGGAAGAGCAGCGTGTGTCAACTGCTGTGTAACTACGCCATGCGGAGCGGATGGTCTCCTGCCTTTGTGGAGCTGGATACGAGGTGCGTCTCCTCCCGATTGAGGCCTCGCCGCAGCCAAGCCCCAGGGCCTAGACGGGCCCAGCAGACCCATGGGAAACCCGACCCCTCCAGCGCTGCAGCTGCAGCAGCTGCAGCAGCAGCAGGAGCAGCAGCAGCAGGCTGTAAAGGCTGTTTTGGGGGTTTGTTGCATGCTGCTGAGTGGTGTGTGTTTATGGTGGGGTTGCTGCAGAGGAGGCTGTGATAAGGAGCCGCTGCAAATGCCTCCCGGGTGTATCGGCTGCTGCGTCTGCCGCTCGCTGGATGCTGAAGAACCTGAGGACTCTCTGGTCTTCTTTGTGGGCAGCAGCAGCAGCAGCAGCAGCAGCACTCCTGCTGCTGCCCGCCACAGCAGCAGCAGCGTCTCCGGCGGTCTCCCACACACGGCGACTCAGCCAAGGCCTTATCTTGTGGATACATCCGATGCAGCAGAAACAGAAGCAGCAGCAGCAGCAACAACAGCAGCAGATGCAGCAGACGGTGCAGCAGCAGAGGGAGCTACAGGCCCAAGTGAAATTTCTCAAGAACTTTTTCCTTGGCTCTGCTGCTGCCTCAGCAGCTCCATCCATGCGGCTTTTGGCCAGTCGCTGCTGCAGCAGGCTGCTGCTGCTGCAGACGGAGACACCGAGGATAAAGGAGACGCCAACGAAACCCAACCCCCGTCCCTAGCGGCCTCAGGTAAGCGCCTTGGCTAGCTGTGGCTAGCTGACGCCTTTTGCCTCTGCCAATAGAGTTTTGTTCAGCGACGATGAACCTTAAGTGGCCTGAGTTGACCTCATTACCTTCTGCTGCTGCTGCTGTTGCTGTTGCTGCTGCTGCTGCTGCTGCTGCAGGTCTCATAGCAAACGCGCCTCACCAGCCGTCTTTGCAGCAGCTGCAGCAGCTGGTGGACATTTTTGGGTTTGATGTAGTGGTGGTGCTAGACCACCCCTCCCTTTGCCACGACCTTGCTGGGGTGTACGGACACGTACTGCCAGACACAGCAGAAGACGCAGCGGCGCAGCAGCAGCAGCTGCTGCAGCAGCAGCAACTTCAATGGCAGCTTCGCGGCGGAGGCTCTGCGGCGAATATAATGCAGAGGGTGGAAATTATCCCCATGCCAAAACTTGAGGGGACTGTGGCGGTAAGAAACTGTCTCCTCTCTGTTTCCTGACTGTCTCCTGTCTGTCTCCTGTGTGTCTGTCTCCTGTCTGTCTCTTGTGTGTCTGTCTAATGTCTGTCTCCTGTCTGTCTGTCTTCTGTCTGTCTCCTGTGTGTCTGTCTGATGTCTGTCTCCTGTCTGTCTTCTGTCTGTCTCTTGTCTGTCTCCTGTGTCTCTGTCTCCTGTCTGTCTGTCTCCTCCTGTTGTGTGGTGCCTGAGCGTGTCAAACTGTCTCCCTCTGTGTGTTTATTGGTGGGGTTTGTTTGTTGCTGCAGCCTGACGCTGCTCGGCTCCGCATGTTGCGTCGCCTGTGGCTACGGCGTTACTTCTTTGGGCCTCCGGCCCGCCAGGTGTCTCCTCAGACACTCCGCGTGTCTCTGGGCCAGTGCACGTTGTTGCAGCTGAGGCAGAAGGCGGCCTTGCCTCTCTCAGCCATGCCTGCAGGTCAGCCAGCAGCTGTTGATTGTAAACCCTAGACGCTACTTCGCGGCTACAGCTGGCTAGCTAGTTAGTTAGCTGGCTAGCACCAAGTGCAGTCTCTGCATGACCCCCGTGGCATTGCAGGGTGCGTTGCAGCAGGAGCTGGTGGGGTTGTTGTGTTGCGGCTCGCGCAGACAGCAGCGCCAGCGAGGCCTCGCCGCTGCACCTGGCGAAGTGGAGGGGCCCGCCCTCGTCTCTGCTGAATTCGATTCTAGCGGTGCCTTCAACAAATGATCTCCGCAGTCTCCCGTGGGCCAGCGTGGCTTTTTTGGTGCATGTCTGCGGCGTTGAGGTACGGCCTTTCTCCTTTCTCAACACAACAACCCCACTCTTTCTTAAACCCTAAACCCTAAACCCTAAACCCTAATGGTCAACACAACAACCCCACTCTTCCTTAAACCCTAACCCTAATGCGAACCCACTGCGCCAAGAAGGCCTCAGGACGAGGCGATGGAGGGCAGGGCACACACCATCAGGGCTGTCCCTAAGGGCTGTCTCTAAAGGCTGTCTCCTCCATAAAGGAGACAGAGCGCTGCGGGAGGACACACACAGCCAGCTAGCTAGCTGTGATTCGGCGGGCTTTAACTTGCACTCCTGCTCCCTGCAAATGTGCGAACTGGTACTGCTGTTGCTGTTCCTGCTGCTGCAGGCAGACGGAGACGATCAGATGCTCCTGCTGCGGGTTCCCGGGGGCCTGGCAGAGGCGCTGGCGGCGCCTCTGCTTTTGGTGCCTCATGATCTCCGCTCCATGAGGTGCGTCCTTGACGCCTGAGGAGACAGACACCCCGAGGCTGCGGCTGCGGCTGCTGCTGCTGCTGCGGCCTGTGCTTTTGTCTATGCACACGTGCTGGCGGATAGAGACGCCCCTTTGCAGAGGGCTGCCCATACGCACGGATGCTGCTGGCCTTCACATTTTAGGGGAGGCCTTGAGGCACAGCACAGACCTTGCAGAGACACACCAGAGAGTCTCTTTGCTATTTCTTTGTTGTCTCCTTGTCGTCTCCTTGCCATCTTCTTGCTGCCTTCTTGCTGTCTCCTCGCTGTCTCTTCGCTGTCTCCTTGCTGCCGAGTGGCAGAGAGCGCCTAGGCTCAGCGCGATGGCTCGCCTCCTTCAGTTTTCAGTCTTGTGTTCTCTCGCTTTCTGTACGCTTAAAAAGGAGACAGACAGACAGCCTACGGCCAAGGCAAAGAGAGACAGACCCAGCAGGAGACAGACGCAGGAGACAGCTAGCGGAAGGAGACAGAGATAAAAGCAACAAAACAAATAGTTAAGGAGGGTTAGAAACAAATTCAAAAGGGAGTCGTCGACTGGCACCGCCGAAGCGTCCCCACCTCCTTTGCGTTGCGGTGTGCTGTACATACACCCCGTTGCCTCATCACCACTGAAGTGACCTCGTTTCTGGTAAGGGTGCTGAAAGCTGGCAAGTGCGCCTCCCTACCAGCTGCAAGTTTTTGCTTTCGAAAAAATTTCATCATAAAACAAACTATGGCGGCAGCGGCAAGTGCCGTATCTGTTGGTATGG
>NPHX01000424.1:27228-53415 GCA_002271815.1 Eimeria falciformis
AAGACATGCTCAGGGATAGCCAGACACCTCTCCATGTTTTTTTTGCGAGCCAAAGAGGTGTGGATAACACAAACGCACAGGCGGATTTTTGACGTTCGCTGGTGTATTGAAACTTTGCACTTTAAAATTCGCTGCAGGCCTTTAGTGAAATGCTGCGGTATATTTTTCCTTCTGCATTTCTGTCTAATTTCGCTCTGTGGTTTGCCCTTAGGCCTGGTGGACACAGTGGTACGAGGGGACAAAGTGGATATTCAAGTCGTTTTCTTGTCGCGTGAATTCCAATTTCAGTTTCTTGAGCAGAAAGAAAATTCGGGGTTTTAATTCAACTTTACCGCATTTCTTATGAGGTTTACACAAGCGATGTTTGTGTCACAGCTTCTGAGGCGCAGCAGCCAGGCGAGGCTGCAGCACCAATCCCCGCTGCCTCGAGGCCCCTGCTGGGGGCCCCGAGGGCGAGGGGCCCCACGTAAACTCTGCAGAGCGACGCGCGCCAAAGGCTTTCAAAAAGGCAGCAGGGAAAGCCTGCATGCGGTTCTGTTGCTGCTGCTGCTGCTGCTGCCACTGTGCGTAGCTGCCCCTTTTCCCGTGGGTGTCACCCGTGCGTCCAGCGGCTAAGAGGTTCCCAGCAAGGGGTGCTGTCTCCTTGTGTCTCCTCCTCCTGCCCTTACCGATGAGGACAGACGCCGACGAGGGCCCAGCGGCGTATGGCGGAGGATAGCAAGGAGACAATCCTGCAGATGACACGTGGCTCGCGCTCGATTCGAGAGACGCTTTGGAACTCAGCGAGGGGCTGCACGAAGGAGGGAGACACCCCGTGCCTTCGCAGCCAAGAGGAGACCGCTGCGGGAGGAGCCACCCAGTAGTCCGCCCGCGCCTCATTGCCCTGGCCTTCCGGTTAAGGCAGAGCGCTCTGTACAGCCTGCATGCGACGGAGACAAAGAGACAGTGGCAGCTATAACTAAGGTCTATTGAATAGTTTTCTTAGGGGTCGTTGCTGCTGCTGCTGAGGCCCAGGGGGACGGACAGGACAGCACCTACTCCGCTGCCCTCGCCTCAGAGGCCTTCAGCAAGGGCCGCGTGCCTTGCCGTGAGGGGCTGGCCTCGCTCGTCACCTCCTGCTGCTGCACCTCCTCCTGCTGCTGCACCTCCTCCTGCTGCTGCAGAGGCTGCTGCGCTGGTTGCTGCTGCTCTTGCAGTGGCCGCTGTTGCTGCAGCCTTTGCTGCTGCTGCAGTCTCTGCTGCTGTTGTGGTGTTCCCTGCTGCTGCATTGGCAGTAGTTGCTGCTGCATTGTGAGTTGTTGCTGCATTGTGAGCTGCTGCTGCAGTGTGTGTTGCTGCTGGAGCGTGTGTTGCTGCTGCAGTGTGTGTTGCTGCTGCAGTATGTGTTGCTGCAGAGTGTTGCTGAGACTGGGTTTGTTGTTGGGTTGTGTAGTTTGAATTTTTCTGAGGCACGGAGACAGCAAGGGAGTCAGATGCAGCGACCAGGTAAGCAGGACGGCTTTCAAACGGAAAGAGACAAAGAGACACTAGGAGACGAAACAGAAAAAGAGAGAGAGACACTAGGAGACAAAAGGAGACAGAGCGACACTAGGAGATAAAAGGAAACAGAGAGACACTAGGAGACAAAGAACACCTACTTTGCAGCAGCAGGCTCTTTGCTGGCTAAGAGGAGACGGCGTGAATCTGCAGCAAGAAAAGGCAAAGCCCTCGTCTCCCTCTGCAGCAGCAGCAGCTGCTGCTGTTGCTGCTGCTGTTGCTGCTGGTATTGTAGCTGCAGCAGGTGTTTCTGAGGAGATGGATGTTGGCGGGCGAGTGGCTGCTGTGGGCGGAGTGACCCCGGCAACAATGGGCGTTGGCCTTGGCGGCTATTGACCTTGGCGGGGGGCCTGAGGCCCGGGTGTCTCTGCAGCCTGCAGGCCAGGCAGGCAGCAAGCCGACAACAGCAAAAGGAGACATACAAATCACAGCAGAGACCGGTATGGTCTCCTGCCTTGTTCAGGCTGCAACTCAGAAGTAGAGAGGCACACAAACAGAAACAAAGACAGAGACACAGACACAGACACAAAGAGGCAGAGACACAGAGTCACAGAGACAGACACACACGGGGAAGTAGAGACAGAGACACACAGAGACACAGGAAGAGAGAGGCATAGAGGCAGAGACACAGCGGCAGAGACCTAGACACACAGGGAGAAAGACAGAGAGATAGAGACAGACAGAGAGACAGAGAAAAAGGAAGAGAGACACAGAGGCAGAGACAGAGGGACGGAGACGCAGGGACGGAGACACAGGGACAGAGGACAGAGACACCACCTACTCCGCTGCTTGTTCTTCAGTTTCTTGAAATGAAAGCCAAGAGGTTTCCTGAGTTGGCTGTTGTTGTTGTTGCTTTTGCTGCTGTTGTTGTTGCTGCTGCTGCTGCTGGTTCAGCCCGTCCTGCGGTAGTTGCTGCTGCTGCAAAGGCGTTGGCGGTAGCAGCGCTTGGGGATGCTTTGGGGCTTGCTGCTGCGGCTCTGGTGGCTCCCCCTGGAGCAGCGCATGCGGCTGCTGCTGCTGCTGCAATTCTGACAGCAGCAGCAACGGGCGAGCGCCCCCTTGGCTTTCGTGTTGCTGCAAATGCTTCGCAGGTAAATGCGAGGGCTCAACAACTTCCTGCTGGAGATGGGATCGGTGCTGCTGCTGCTGCTGCTGCTCCTGCTGCTGCTGTCGAGGTCGATACACTCCACAAGCAGAGGCCTCTGTAGGCTCCCTAACAGAGGGAAGCAGCAAAGCATGGAGACCCTCTCTATCAGAAGACTGCCGAAAACTGCGTTGCCTTCTAGAAAGCTGAAGCTGCTTAGGAGACACCTGTAGCAGCGGCTGGTTGTCGTCTCGTTGCTGCTGCTGCTGCATGTGCTGCTGCTGCATGTGCTGCTGCTGCATGTGCTGCTGCTGTTGGTGGATCTGTCCAGGAGGTTGTAGCTGTGAGGCCCTCCTGCCTGGGAGAGTCTCCCCCTTGTCTCCAATCTGTGGTGTCTCCCTCCCCCCTTGCTGCTGCCTATGGAGAGGCGTGCTGTCAAAGTGTCTCCTTGTCTCCTCAGACTGTCCCCAAGCAGCAGCGGCTGGCGACTTCAGCCCTGCTGTGGTTGGCGGAGACAGCGCGGCCTGTATGCCAGAGACAGCAGTGGCAGAGGAGACACCTAGGACGTCCGGAGACAATGGCCGCGCTGCTGCCGTCGGCACCTGTGTTTCTTTTAGTTGTTGCTGTTGCTGTTGCTGCTGTTGCTGTTGCTGCTGTTGCTGCTGTTGCTGCTGTTGCTGTTGCTGCTGCTGTTGCTGCTGTTGCTCCTGCTGATTCTGCTGCTCTGGCAAGATGGGGAAAGGGTGTATTCCGAGGGGCAGGCAGAATTGGAGGGCAAGGGCCTTGGTGACGGCCTCCGGGAGCCTTAGCGAGCGGGCTAAGGGGCCCCCCCAGCCAGATAGGCCCAAGCCCCAAGGAGGGGGAGACGCATGCAGTTGAGGCAAATTGACGAGAGGCAGCTGGCTGTGCAGCTCGTCGACTTCCGCCAAGGCCGCGTCCAATTCAGTCTGCAAATTCCTCGCTGCCTGCCGAGCGTTTAGCAGCAAACAGCGAGTCCGGTGGCCACGGAATACTGCCTGAACAAACGGAGACACACAGAGACAAGCGCAGTTGAAAGAAGACAGTAGAGATTAACAGAGACAACTGACAGCTGAAAGGAGACAACAGCAACAAACAAGACAATTGACAGTTGAAAGGAGACACCAGAAACAAACAGAGCCAATCTCACAGAAGAAAGGAGACACCAGAAACAAACAGCAGAGACATGCGTCGTGGCTACCAACGACATGCAGGGAGGAGAGAGAGTGCTGAGGAGAGAATGAGAGACACAAGGAGACAAATAAAGAAACAGAGGGGGACTTAAAGGCAAAGGAGACACTCAGAGAAATAGAGAAAAAGGTAGAGACATAGGGAGACAGTAATAAAAACAAAACGAGTTTAAGAGACACAGGAAATAGTTAAGGCAACTCTTCGAAATGTCAAAAGGCATAGAGAAGACAGTAAGAGACGAGGGTTGTATTGGAGACGATTGGAGACGATCCCATGCTCCTAAGCCCCTCTTTTTGTTACATTTTGTGACTTTCCTGAATTTTTGTGGCACTGCGGTGCCTTAGCTTGTCGCATGAAATCTTGAAGCCTGCCCTCCGCATTTGTTGCCTTGCAGCAGCTCCCCTCCAGAGCGCCTGCAGGCGCTGCATGCGCTGCCTGGCAAGAGCATTTTGGGGCAGAAGCAGCAGCAGCAACAGCCGCTGTGCAGCAAAGGCCTTCCTTGTAGAGTGGCCTCGCCAGGCAGCAGCTAGCTTTGTCGCTGCGGAGAAAGCGAGGGCCCGCTGCTGCACTGCATGCTGCTGCAGCTGCAGCAGCGCCTGCCTCTGTTCCCTCTGCTGGGCCTTGTGCAGCAAGCAGCAGGAGACACTTCCAAGGCGCACTGCAGCTCGTCGCATCTGCTGCTGCCTCACCGCCTGTCTTACAACAGAGCGGAGACACCTGCGTCTCCATGCATGCTGCAGCAATAAGGCAGCTTGCTGCTGTCTCCGGGCCTCCTCTGCTGCTTGGTAAGCCTCCCACAATCCAGCAAGACCCAGCCGCTGCAGCAGGGCCTCATGCCGGAGGAGACAGTCGCGTAAGACGGAAAACAAGCGGAGACAGCGCTGCTGCAACTCCTGCTGCCGCTGCAGCTCCTGCTGCTCCTGCCGCTGTCTCTGAGCACGGGTGTCTTCTAGCAGCATGTTGGGATGCTCGTAAGTAACTCGATGGAGGTGTCTAGACACCTCACGGCTTCGTCTGTCTTCAAAGGTCATTTCCCGTCTTTCTGCTCTGTGGCAGCCGCGCAGCAAAACCACACACAAAGCTCTCTGCCTCAATGCTGCTCCCAGCTCCCCCTAAGTCCTTTTGGAGTGTACACAGACACCTTCTGCCTTTGTGCGTGGGCCTGACAGACGCAGAGGCCTGCGGAGACAGGAGGCAGCAGCAACGGGGAGACTGGCCGTTTAGAGGTCTGCTAACCCTGTGCGGTCTTTTGCTTTGAAAGCAAACTGTCTCTGGCGGAGCTCCTCGGAGTACATGGCGTGCTGCTCCTGCAACTCCCTCGTGCGGGAGACGAAGCTGAGCAGCAGCAAACACGAAGAGCCAAGTGGAGACACCTGGCATGAGGAGGGACAGGTCAGGGAGAAACACGCAGACAAACGCAGAGCGCAGACACGGATATACAGACAGAGACAGACACGGTGACAGCAGTAGAGACACCAGCAGAGACAGAGACAGTAGAAGAAAGACAGCAATAGGTGCACTTGTTTCGTTGGGTGTCTCGCAGCGAGCTTAAGGCCATCTGGCGCTTAGGAGACAATCAAAACCAACCTGAGGCCTGCCGACGAGGCAGCAGGCTGCCTCTTGTCTCCATTAGCAGAGGCTTGTCTGCAGATGAAAGCAGGCTGCTGCATGCCCGAGGCTTCCTCCTGCTGCAGTGCGTTGAGCGACTGCCTTGAGGCTGAAGCGGCAAGCGGCTGAGGCGTGGCATGCGGCCAGAAAGAGCTGAGGTGTACAGACACATCGGCCTCTTCACCACCAGCTTGTTGCTGATGAAAGGCCTTGCCATCTACACAGCCACCGAGGGGAACGGAGTCCGCAGCAGTAACATCAACGGCTGCTGCTGCTGCTGCTACTGCTGCTGGTGGTGTTGCAGCAGCAACAGCTGCCACAGCTGCTGCGTGGCCTGGGGCTGAGGGGTCGAGGCCAAGCTGTGCGTAGAGCTCAGAGCGTCTCCTTTCGTCTCTCTGTCTGCCCAGCAGCAACTGTTTCCGATGTTGTTGTTGCTGCTGTTGCAGTTTCCGTGCATGCTGCTGCTGCTCATGTCTCTCTTTGGCCAGCGCTGCCTCCCTTTGCTCCTTTTGCTGCTTGGCCTGTTTCTCCAAGGCAAGGAGCTGCTTCTGCAGCTGCAGCAGCTCCTCCTCGGCTTGCTGCTGCTCTCCCAAGCTTTCAGTGTCTCTTCCCAGCAGCACAAAGGGCCTCAGGCCTTCTGCTTCCTTTGCTGCTGTTTCTGCAAGTTCCCTGTCTCCCTCTTCGGCAAGCGCCACCCTTGTGGGGCTGAAGCCCACGCATACTGTGGGCTTAGCAGCTGCGAAGGTGCGGGCTGCACTGCCTCTTGTCTCTTCTAACCTGGTCTGCTGCTGTTGCTGCTGCTGCTGCTGAGATTCTGGAGGGTGCTCCTCTGACCGTTCAGCAGCAAGCAGTCCAGCAGCCAAAACTAAGGCGGCTGCGTCTTTGTCCTTAGGCCTTGGAGACTCTTGAGGGGACACAAGGCCTTCTGCTGCTGGGGCTGTTGCAGGGCCTGTCTCCTCGGCTGTCTCCTGGGTTGCAGCAGGTGAGGAGTGGCAGTTCGGAGACAGGGTGGGCTGCTGGGATGCTCTGTTGGCAGCCTGCTGGCTGTGCTGCTGCCCTTCTTGCTGCTCCTCGTGCTGCTGAGGCTTTGAGGCCTTGTCTCTCCCAGTGGGGTGTCTCCTGAGGGTGTCTCCTCCGTCCTCTGGGCTGTCTCTCTCCACGGCCTGTGCAGCTACGGCTTCCTGCTTCAGCGCATGCAGCGCCTCGCCCAGCTGCTGCGCTGTCTCTGCTGCTTCTGCAGCAGCCCCAAATTGTTCCTCGCAGATTTCCTTGAGGAGACAATCGTGCAGCAGCTGGAGATCTGTCTCCTCGACTGTCTCCTCATCTGTCTCCTCGTCTGTCTCCCACGGGTGTCTCTCTGTTGCCGCATCAAAATAGACAGCAGGTGTGTGTTTGATTGAGGTCTCAGCGTCACAGGGGGTGGTCTCTCCGGTGCAGAAGAAAGCCTCGGGGTCACCGTTTTCACAGGAGACAGTCTCTTCGCTAATGCAGCAATCCGATGGAGATCCTTCAGAGACGCTGCTGAGGGCCTCCAGCTCGCGTTGCAGCTCAAGCGCCAGCAGCGCCTTGTCAAACAAAGTGTCTCCTTCCATTTTGCTAGAGCTGCCGCGTCTCAGCCTGTCCCCAACACAAGCAGAGAGGCCGGCAGGGAGCAGAGGAGACACCTGGAGACAGCCCCATGGGTGCTAACCCAAGGCCCGTCCGGGTGTACAGACAGATGCTGCTGCCAGGAGGCTTAGGCCTGCTGCAGCAACACAAAAGGCGGCTTCCCCTCGGCAGCCCCTGGCCGCCAAGAGCGCCGGATGGGCCATTGGAATGCCGCGTAGGGGCGACGCATGCAATGCGGGCAAAGCCCCAAACTTTCACGCCTCCCTCAACTCGACACTCGAAGCTTTTTTAAGCTTTTAACATTATAAGATCCTCCCTGTGGGATTCCTGGTGGCAGCAACGGCAGTGGAAAAGTAAAGAAATTTTTATCTAACGACTAGACGACTCGAAACAAACAGGAAGGACGAGAGGCAAGATATGGCCAGCAAAGCATCCCTCCGGCTTTCCGCTTTGCAGTGCACACTCGGCTCTGCTGTTTTTTGGGCGGGGTAAGCTAGCAACTTCTGGGAGTGTACAGACAGCTCCAAGAGACGCGAGAGAAAGGCGAGAATTTCGAGGCTAGTCCTTACCAGCTAACATCACATACACAATTCTACTTCTAATAAAGAATTATTCTTACATAAATGAGTATACTTCTAATAAAAGAGTAATTTCACATAAATGGGTCTAGCTCTAATGAAGAAGAAAGCCAGGCGCCAAGCCGGCGGTATTTCTGTTGCTGCAAATATCTTGCTAGGAATTTTTAGAAAAAAATAAAGGGGCTTTTGGAGCGTTTCAACTATATATTTTTTTGCATCTCCCTAGCTGAGTGACCTCAGCGTGCTATGGTGGAGGCAGCAGAGGCCGATTGTCCTATGCCTTTCTCTGCCGTACTTCGGTTTCTTTTTTAATTTTGCAAAACAAATAATAAATAAATATTGTTATTTATTGCGTAATAAAGAAAACCCGTCTCTTTCTTCGCTACTGAGGGCCCCTTGGGTCTACAGGTGTTTGTGGGCGTTGCTGCCACCACACAGCCCCAGGCTCGAGTGGTCTTGAGGGGGCCCCTATGGGAATCCCTTGTCTTGTTGTTGTATGGGCAAGGCGAAACTGAGAGTTAATTTACCGAGTTAATTAGAGTTTAAATAGAAGAAAGAGTTTCTTTGGTCTGTTTCTCCTCTTGTTTGTTTTGTTGGTGCATGGAGGAGGGTTGCTGGTAATACAATCGAGCCCAAACCGCCTGCGGCTGTCCTCCCTGAAGGGCCCAGCTTCCTCACCATTTGTCTGCCGCTCCACAAACCCTTGAAGAAAGCACGTTTCTCCTTGGCGTCTCCTGCCTTGCTCACTCCCTCTCTCTCTCTGTCCCCCGTTGGCTGCTGCTGATCTGTAAAATGGGGATAAAGGGGTTAACAAAGTTTCTGGCCGACCAGGCTCCCTCCGCTCTGCATGCAGAGGCCCGTGCGTCTTTATTAGGCCGCGTGGTAGCTGTGGACGCGTCGATGGCTCTGTATCAGTTTCTAACGGCCGTGAGAGACGCACACACGATGGGCAACTTGACAGATGAGGCAGGGAACGTCACCAGCCACCTAGCAGGAATGCTGGCGAGAGTAACTCGGTGTGTTTTTGCTGCTCCTTCTTTGACAGCTCAGTCTGCTCCTAGCCTCTTCTGCCTGTCCTGATAAGTGTACAGAGAGCTAGTTGTGCTGTGGCGGCTGTTCCAACTCCCATGGCAATCCCTGCGTCCCCGCAAGCCCAGCGTCTCTGTCTGTCCTTTTCCTCTGTCTCTCTCTGCATGCAGAATGTTGGAGCAAGGCATCCGCCCTGTGTACGTTTTTGACGGCACAGCCCCTGAGCAGAAGTCAGCGGAGCTGGACAAGAGAAGAGAGCGGCGTGAAGAGGCAATTTCCCTTGCTGAGGAGGCCAAGGAGGCAGGCGATGCTGCAGAGTTGAGAAAACAACTGGCGAGGACCATCCGCGTCAGTCCAGAGCAAAACGCCGAGGTGCAGCAGCTGTTGCAGCTGCTGGGCCTGCCGGTGGTGAAGGCTCCTGGGGAGGCTGAGGCTCAATGCGCTGAGCTGGCCAAGAAGGGGAAGGTGTGGGCAACTGCCACAGAAGACGCAGATGCTCTCACCTTTGGAACGCCCATTTTGATTCGGAATCTGACGTTTAGTGACAGCAGCGCCAGCAAAGCAGCAGCAACTAGCAGCAGCAGCAACAGCAACGGAGCAGGAGCGGCAGCGGGAGCAGCCGGCAAGGGGAATGCTGTGCTGTCCATACACCTGGATAAAGTGCTGAAGGAGCTGGAGCTGACGATGGAGGAGTTTATTGATTTCTGTATTCTCTGCGGTTGTGATTATTGCGGGACCATCCGGGGCGTTGGGGCGAAGACAGCGTACTCGCTGATAAAACAGCACAAAACTATCGAGAAGGTGCTGGAGTGTATAGACAAGGAAAAGTATTCTGTCCCTGACCCCTTCCCTTTTCAAGCTGCCAGAGAATGTTTTACAAATCCTCTTGTCACACCAGCGGCGGAGATCTCCCTCAAGTGGGGAGACGTCGATGAGCAAGGACTCAAAAAGTTTCTTGTCGAGGTGAGGCCAAGGCCATTCAATCAGTGCGTAGTAGACACTTCTTCTGCTTAACTGAGGAGACACTTCTTCTGTGCTAAGGAGTCACTTCTTCTGTGATGAGGAGACACTTCTGTGATGCGGAGACACTTCTTCTTCTGTGATGAAAAGAAACTTCTTGTGTCGAGCAGACACTTCTTTTTCTGTGATGAGGAGACACTTTTTATGTGCTGAGGAGACACTTCTTCTCTTGTGCTGAGGAGAGGGTTGCGAGGATCCGGTTGAGGTTGCGAGTCTCTTACGTGTTGCATGTGTTCAGGAGCGGACCTTTAACGAGGCGCGCGTTGAGGGATATCTGCAGCGGCTGAAGAAGGCCAAGGGTCTCTCCACGCAAACACGCCTTGAGAGTTTCTTTGGGTCTGCCGTCAGCAAGGCCTCCGACTTGTTGCAAAAGAAGCAAAAAGAGGAGAAGAAAGCCGCAACAAACAGCAAAAACAAAAGGAGACAGCCAAACGCCAAGGGACCACCAGCCAAACGCAAATAAACCAACTGTAGAGACAGCAGATGCCAGCAGCACACAAACTCCACAATCCTCTTTTTCCCCTTCAGCCGGGGAACTTTGGAGATCATAGAGACTGCTCAGAGCCTTCAGCAAACGGGAGCAGGGGTGGGGTTGTTGTTATTATTGTTATTATTATTATTATTGTTTTCGTTATTATTGTTGCTGCTGGCGAGGTCCGCCAATCGCAGTTTTGCCGCAGGGCATCCCGCAGCCAAAAGCCAAACTCGAAATTTTGGCTTAGGCTGCGCCGTGAGCTGCCCCAGGCAGTTCGCTGCAGTGTCTCTGCACCTCCCCTGTGCAGTGTCTTTACTTGCTGTCTACGGAGACACTCCAAAAGCCTCTTAACTCCCAATGGCCTGGGGGTTCACTGGAGGCCCCCTAAGGGCCCTGCGGAGACAGCCTTCTTTGTACTTGAGTGAAAGCAAAGAGGAGACAAACGGCTTGAGGCAGAGAAAGGCCTTGCTGCCTCCTTAGCTTTTCGCTGCTAGCCGAAATACAAAATATCCTAAAAACATACTTTAACAAATATTTTAACAAATATTTTAAAGTTAGGCAAAAAGAGAGAGACTCCTCACCCTGCATCAAAGGCAGCTGGCTGCCTGCCCGCCCTTCTCTTTGACTGCTTCCTTCAGCCCTTGGGCGCATCGAAGGGCAGAGGCCACACGCGACCCCTGCGCAGCTTGCAGGGAGGGAGGCGTCTTCTCCGTTTTCCCCCCCTCTTGTGCATCTCTGAATTTTCTCTCGTTATTTCAACGTCCCTTTCTGTGTCTGTCTCTCTCTGTCTCTGCCCACTGTCTCTCTGTACTGTCTTTCTCTCTTTGGCCATGCCTACTGTATCTCTCTCGCCCTCTCGGTATTCCCTAAGCAACGTCCCCCAGAAGAGAGACTCGGCGGAGTTGTCGGAGGCAGCCAACTTGCTGCAGTGTGTCTCTTGCTGCTGCGCTTCGCATGCAGCGCGCAGCAAAAAGAGTCCCTCTTAGTCTTGCTGCGGCAGAACTAATAAAACAATTCAGCTGCTGTCCCCGCAGCAACTGCAACCATAAGAATGCCGGCAATTAAATTTAAAGAAAACTCGTTGAGCCACTTCTGCAGCAAAAGGCCTCCCATTACGCTTGCCAGGCTCACCATCGCATGCCCCAGGCAGCTTCCTGCAGCAACAAACATACCATCAGCAGCAGCAACAGCAGCAGCAAACAAATCAGCAGCAGCAGCAAACAAATCAGCAGCAGCAGCAGCAAACAAGTCAGCAGCAGCAGCAGCTGGTGTGGGCTGCCTTCTCTTTCGGCAGTGAGGGGCAGAGAGACAGAGAGGGCATAAAGGAAACACTTGGTGCTGTCAGGCGCTGTGCTGCAGCACGGGGCTGCATGCGACGAAGGGCCCCGCCTTACCCACGAAGACACCCCAAGGGTTTTGGGCTGTGGCCAGGGATATCGTGGTGAACATGGACTTGTCTCCGCACTCAGCCAGGAAAATAACAAAAAAGACCTCGCGGAGAACATGCCATGCCTCAGGGTTTAATCCCAGGCGCGTGTACTGCAGCAGCAACAAAACAATAAAAACAGCAAACTTGACACGCACAAAGGCCTTCCTCTCTTTCTGTCCTTCTCTAGCTTGTCTCTGTCTCTGTCTCCGTCTCTGTCGATCTGTCTTTGTCTCAGTCTTTCAGTCTTTGTCTATCTCCATCTCTGCTTCTGTGTCTTTCTGTCTCTGTCTCCGTCTCTCTGTCTCCGTCTCGCTGTGTCTGTATCTGTGTCTGTATCTGTGTGTCTCTCTATCTGTCTGTCTTCTTGAAAAGTGTTGTCTCTGCTCTTACTTGTAATCTATCGAGATCTTCTTGGGCCTCTTCGAGGTTCTCCGCCATTTCTTCTCCGTCTACCCCACATGAGGCCTGACCCTCTGCTGCTGCTGCTGCTGCTGCTGTTTGCTGCTGCTGTGACAGGGCTTCTTGGCCTTCAGCAAAGCTGCTGAACTCCTCCCCCTCAAATCCCTTTTCGCTGTTGCTGGCTGCATGCAGCGGCTCCTTGGGCAGCGGCCGTTCGTCCCTGGCGTCTGCAGCCACCGACAGCTGAAGAGACCAGCGGCTTGAGGATCTTCTGTGTGGGTTTTGCGAGCGGACGGAGGCACAACTGGCCCTGGCCTTGTAGAGGTGCCATAGTCCAAAGAGAAGCAACGCTGCTGCAGACACCCACTGAACAACAGCCCCACCACCAACCACCTGCCGTACGGGCCCGGGCAGCCACGCATACAAAGCCGCGTTCTGCAGCAGATGGCCTGCTGCAGCTGACATAGCAGAGGCCGCAAACAGCGCCGCACATGTTGCCAAAAACACAAGGTACCGGCTGTATCTCACAGCCAGAAGAGCAGCAAGGAAAAAAGTTCGGTCCCCCAGCTCTGTCGCTGCAACGAGGGATGTCGAGGAAAATACAGAAGACGCAAACGAACTAAACGAAAAATCCCACATCTTCTGCTTTTGCTGCTCCTGCTGCTGCTTCTGCTGCTGCTGCTGCTGCTGCTGCTGCTGCTCCTGCTGCTTCTGCTGCTGCTCCTGCTGCTTCTGCTGCTGCTCCTGCTGCTGCTGCTGCTGCTGCTCAGCTTCGGACGGAGGCGATCGGCCCTTATGGTGGGAGCCCTTCGAACGAGGAGGCTCCAAGGTTCCTTTGCGGGCACGCACAGACCCCGCAGGAGGTGGCGTTCCCTCTGCACTGGCCGAGGCTTCGCTGGGCAGCTGATGAACTGGTGCAGACATCGCAGTGTCAGCTGAGACGCCTGCCTGTGGCTGTCCCCATGGGGCCTCATCAACAGACGAAAGCTCTCGGGGAGTGCCCTCACGGGCCCCCAACTCTGCGCCGTAGTTGCACTCTAAAAGGGCCCCCAAAGAACCCTTGCACAATTGAGCGGTGCTGCCCAACTCGCGGAGCAGCCAAGCACCCCCAGTGAGGGAGGGAGGCGGAGATGGCACCTGATCGCAGCGCTGAAAGTATTCTGGAGCAACATGGATGTGGCAAGACACAAGAGAGAAGGGGACGGGAAAGCCATTGTTAATTATTAGTGCAAACCATATTAAAAATAAAGACAGAGGGAGAACACCATGGACCCTTTCAGAAAGATGGCACCCTGAAACACCCATCTTTTCGGGTGTATAAGCAGCTCAAGAAACGATTCCCAGTTAATGCCGCTGCCCACAACCCAACAGTTCTCCGTTTGTTACCAGGGAAAAAGCAGAACCAAAGGTGGCTGCGAGTTAGCCGCTAATGAGGGACACAAAAGGCTCAAAAGTGTCATAAAAGCTGAGTAAGGATGGCCGGCGTGTTTTCAGAGGGCGTCTTTCGGGTAATAAAAGCCGTGCAGCCAGCCGCATACCCTGCATTAAATTAAGCGGCTACCAACTGGAACTTAAGCGGGAAAGAAAATGTGTAGACAGCGCATGCAAATAGAAGCGTTAGGGCTTGTGTGGTACAAAAGGAGGCCCTATTGTCGACTGTGTGTCACAGGAAACGCCATAGTTCCGTGGCGGTGAATTTATCATTAAAATTAATTTTTAACAATTTTTAACAAAGAGGGAAGTTATTTTCTAGTGTTTGTTATGTTTCTTGCATTTCGTTTCCCTCTTCTTTGGTGGGGGAAAGTGTTAAGCTGTTCCATGGTTACGCTGATGTGCCTTGTGTGCTCTTTAGGGTTTTATTGAACAATAATGCCATTTCCTTTGAATTTCAAACTTGAAAAGTAACCCGATTTTGATTTTTCCTTTTAAATTGCATTTTAAAAGTATCCTTAGATAATCGATTTTGCTGGCTAGGTCAGGAAGAGATGTACGTAAGCATAATATGTTGGAGTGGATCTTTCCTTGGACCGAAACTTTTTGTTTCCGGCAAACATTTTTATTTCTCAACTCAAGAGAAGCCAAAAATACGCCTGATATTTCCCTTATGTGCGTCTTCAAACCTCACAGAGGATCTCTTCAGCGACGGGTGTAAGGGTCCTCCATTAACCTCTGTTTAAAGGATTTAAGCACTTACAAGCAAAATAATTTTAACATATTTAGTTAGCAAAGAAGTCTGCTTTTCTGCGGCTTTCCCTTTTGAGGCCTTGCTGACAAACCGCAACACACAAACATCCAGTTGATACGGCCAAAGGCAACGTAGCCTGCAACTTGGCCATGCGCGCATCCGAACAAACAATCCGAGGATCTGGGTAAATGCTCCTTATACCCAACTTTTCCACTCATATACAACTTGAAATAAGATTAAATAAGACAATTCAAAAAGATATTAAAGAGACAAACAAACTGGGACATAAGCTTTCATCACCATGCTGCATCTGCTTCCCTCAACGACGCACGACCTCACGCGTCCACATAGGAGGTCCGCCATGGCTCCCTTACCGCTACTGCTGGTGTCTTATGGCCGATGAGAATTTTGTCTACAAAGTTGCTTCTCTCTGGCCTGGTTGTTTAACAACCAAAATTTAATGCAAATAGAGGGGGAAAGAAGCTAAGAGGTATACAAAGACAGTCAAGCGCCTTTTCCTGTTGCTACACCCCCTGCCTCGGCATCTGGCGATGACCCGCTGGCATCTCGACTCAATCAGCAAAACCAAACAATTTTCCCCATCAAACGCAAATGTTAAACACAGAAATAAATGGTAAAGACAGAACTAAATGGAAGACACAGAAACAAATGGTAGACACAGAAACAAATGGTAAACACAGAAACAAATGATAAACACAGAAAAAGGCACACAGCACTTACTACAGCGCGTAGACGCTCAGCTCTCAAGGACGTTTCCCAGGGAGGCTCGGTTGAAAAGGGCCGAGGGGGCCCCCGTAGAAGCCCAAGGAAAATCCTATGAATGGCAGCTGACCCATCAACCGGAATCCTTTAACCTTGTTGAAAATGCAGCGATGTACAAAGTAGATAACAAAAATGAACTAACGGGAATTTTTGAGAGTAAATTTGAGTTAAAACACTTTTCTTTCTAATCTCCAGCGTAGTCTTCGGTTGGAATATTATATCGTCGTCGGTGGCATTTAACACTGAGCTGCTGTCTGTATTAGCTACTGCCAACCCCAAAATATTTAACAACTCTTCTTGCGGGAGAGCTTCCCCCAGCTTTCCCTCAAACCTCTACTGCAGCTAGAGTTTGGTTGGCCATTAAACGTGTAAACAAAAAACTCTTTCAGTTTCTGTTCTCTTCGGGGCCTATCTCGGCCTCCACTCGCACAACCTTCCAACCATTTGAAGTTGTTGAGAAATTGGCAAACGCCCTACATTTTTTTAAAGTGTCAAATATTCATAAGCCAATGACTTTTCCGGTTTGCTAGTAGATGAATGATATAAGCTGAGGCACTGACACCTGAGCCAACCAAAAATACCCAAAAGGCAGCATTTCGTGAGCATTTTTGACTGTGGGGTGAACCACAAGCCTGTTTTAGGGTTTTAAAGATTTTTCTATTATATTAAGTCATTTTTCTGTCTTATTAAATGTGTCTGAATGCCTAGGACCACTTAAGGATTGGTTCTTATGAATGGGTAGGGTGAGTGTTGTAAGAAAGTGATGAACTACTTTTTAAGGTTTGGTATTTGACTAGTTGGGAAACGGCCAGAGACAAAAGCACGAAATCTATTTTTTTGTTGAAAATGCGTGTTCTTGGGAGCTAGCGACCATGAGGCTGGACTTCAGTTTTATACACGTAATAGCCATACCTTAATAAGTGTAGTGGGCATCGGTACACTCACAGCTCAGGCTTGCTTGACCTAAGCATTCAGCCTGTGCTAAGCTCGGGTGTTTTTCTCTGTTTAAGCTATTATGCTCTAACAAGCTAAGTATAAGGTATTAAGATGGTTAACAAAGGACATTAAACCCAATTAAGAGAGTGGGTCTGTTACTTAGGCTGTGTTAAACGATATCTAACCCAGACAAGGTCGAACATGCCATGACCTTTAAGTCTGAAATAAGTGGCGTATTAAAAAAACTAAATGTGACTAAAACTAAATGCTCATTATCTTTAAGCATTAGCGTCTGCATGAGAGGACAGCCCAGAACCTATGAACAGTTTTTAGCATCCGGCTTTCTCTCAAGAGCTCAGCAGCTTAAATGGACAACAGAACTTCAAGGTTTGAACATATTTTTAATTTAAACTGGGGGACGCTGTTTAGCTCCAGTTGTCTCAACTATTGGAAGGGAGTTGTGCGCTTGGAGAGATTCTAAAATGGCGGAGGCAGCCTTGCCAACACTAAGGCTCCCTTTCTGCAAAGATTGCTCTGCCCCAGGCAGAATACAGACTTTCCCCGTAAATTAGGGCTACCGAAGTGTGGTATTTGATGTGGTAAAGTATATATTTCAGTCTGGTAACAGGAGGTTACCGAGTCAGAAAGACTCCAGCGTCGGTGACCCTCCGCTCTAAATTGCAAGGGAACGCGACCCCCTTTAAGGATTTTATTAAATAGAAATCTCCTGAGGATACTTAACTCCCATTGTGTGAGGGAAGCTGGAGAATACGACATGTACTGGACTGAACGTTTTACAGTTCTAGCCTGCTATCTAGCTCGTCATTGGGACTCTAGTGCAGCTGGTGGTCAAGGAGGGGAATAACGGCTCATTATCGTTTTTGTGTACCCCTTTTTGCTTCGTATGGGGTGGCTCTGCCCGAATACGATTTATTAGGGAGAGTTCTTATATTAAATCCAGTCGCTAACGGCGGTGGAGGAACTTCTTTTTCTGTACAGTTTCGATATTTGAACATTTACCAATCAAAAACCTAATTTTTAAAAATAGATGAAGGTATTTTAGGAGTTGGACTCGAGTTTAATTAGAGAATAAAACCACAATAGAGCGGTGAGGGTGCTACCTGAGGTCTGAACGTGCAATCGTTGAGCGCCCACTTGGTTTTCGTCCATTTCCACAATACTAGAAATGCAGTTATCTGGTTTTTGTTAGCGCTCAAAATTGTTATTTCGGGGAGGATTGGAAGGCACACAAGCATGTGTAGAGGGCTGCAGAGCTAGCTGCACACAAGGAGGGGACTGATAAAGAAATGGGACATTTCTTTATAAATAAATCCAACAAACAATTTTTTTACTTTTTAGCAGAGACTGAGGGGTCAGGGGACGATTATTCAGGAGAAGATCCCCTGAAGACTGGATCTAGAAAGCTTTGCACAAGTAGGAGTGCTAAGGAGCTGATCAAAGACGAATTACGTATTGATATTAAAAACTTATTTATAAAAATTAGATACAGCTTTAAATTTTAAAAATGGTTTTATTTTAAGAGGGCTTTCGCGAGCCCAATATGCATCCCGAAGCTATTACAAATCTAGTTTTAAAAAAATCAAAATCTAAAGACTTTTTTTATGGGAAGAGCAAATGGAAAGACTAGAGTTTTGCGTACCCACTGGACAATTCCCTTACATTAGCAAAGCAAGTGTAATCTAAAACGGGAGTTTCAGGTTGAAACACGACCCGCAAGGGATCGTTCTAAACGATATCTAGACGTTTTAGGGGTACTGGGTCTGGAGAATTGATAGGGCCCTATGTCCGGTGGAAGATATAATTAGCAAAACATTGCATTTAAAAATTATAACTTCCGTTGCTTTAAGAAGATTTTAGGGGCTTTTGGATGGATGCTTAGGCAAAGGGCGCAAGTTAGACCAGTAGGGGAACTGCAGAACTGGAGGGCGTGGAAGCTGGGAGGGCAGAGGTAGCCAAAAGGGGATGAACACGTCTAAAACCCAACCAATTCTGCCACAAAATTTTTTAACTTATTTGAAAATGTATAGGAGAAGGGAATATGTATGTTTCAACTGGCCTTTGACCAATGCAGGCTTGTCGGCGCTCTGTCTTGTGTTCGTTGCCAACTTTGCGTTCCACATAACCTGCACCCTCACAATGTAAGGACCCTTCTGTCTGCCACGTCAAAGTTTTAAATGGACAACTTTGTAACTATAAGCAAATTAAAGTATCTCAGACATTATTTCCATGAAGGTGAGATGCACGTGACAATAATCACATCAAGGCAGTAGGCAGAAGGCCGCTCCACCTATGGCAAGTTCACCCTTACGAAATCAATTCTGAACTAGTTACGTTGTATCTGATGGCTACAAGACACTTTTGTTTGAAAGCCTGTAGGCCTTATCCATGTTATTTTAAGGGAAGATCTTCTTGGATTCAAATTGTTTGGGTTACCGTTTAAATGAACTTTTTGAGTCACTCAGTAATCATGCATTGTCTCCGCAACTGGTTGCGCTGTGATAGATGCTTGGTACCGATAGGCAACCTAAGACAAGGGGTGTCTCTCCACTTTATAATATATTGATAAACATGATGTACACTCATCCAGGCAGCTGCCGGTATTACTGAGAAGTCTTAGATTTCCGTAAAATAAAAAAAGTGATGATACAGACGGACATTCCTGACAAGCTGATTGGAGTGTACGTACGCTCGAAATTTTCGGCGACGCAGGGATGGTCACTTCAACCGGGTTCTGGTTTTCCTTTCCCAACCATGCGTTGTGTATGGCTTCACGATACAACCATCTCGAAGAAACACGAATTTCCGTGTCCAGCAAATGTTGACTTCTATCCAAGCAACCGAAAGGCCGCCTCCATCCATGGCGGAGGATGAGCTTGAAATGAAGGGAGCAGTCAGTAATAATGAGACTCCCAAAAATCTACGAGATTTACTCTGCGAACAATGTGGCACACCCGATACCTGCTTTCCGAACTCCGCACCAATGCTGCCTCCATTTTGGGCTTCTGAGCAGGAAGACTCTCACGTGGAAGACGAAACACCTGATGTGTGGAAGGAGCTTAACACAACATCCCCTTCAATACAGCGTCAACAGTGCCTCTGGGCATACTTTAACATGCCTGCACTGAGTCTGGCAGATCACGTTGGTGGTGTGGCATCCATATTTGCACAGACTGACGGATTTCGATCAATTATTTATGTCACCTCTAGCCTATTACACATGTAAGTGTTGACTGCCAAAAATCCAAATGAATGCTAGCCTCCACTCTCGTCAGACCTCATATTGAAAGTATAAAAGACGTGTATTTTGGGAAACATGTCCGTGCCCTTGTCTTCAAAGCAATTCAGTATGCTGGACTATTTTAAGCCAATTGGTTTCTTTACTTGTATTCAAGAGGTCAGGCTTGCAGTCGATCTTCGTGAAGCAGGTGAAGCTTTTGAAAAGGCCGAGCGGTTGCGGGATGAGCACAAGCTACCATCTCTCCTGGTAGTCAAGAGTGTTCCAGCGTTGAGAATAGAACGGCAAGCAGAAATGCATACTACATATTGGGCGTTTTCTCGTCAATCTGAACAGACTCAGTGAAGGAGCATTAGCACCTTTTGGCTTTGTCACAATTCGCAAGCATGTAAGATCATTTACTGACGTGTGCCGCAATGATCAAAAAGTCACTTTTTGTCCCAGAAAGCCTTTAGAGGGATTGTCTCACTTGCTCCATCCAACGCAATGGCCTACGACGTATTTGACATGATAGATGCGGTCGAGCTTGGAGACTGCTCTGGACTGTTTGCTATCGGCATGTGGTAAGGGTCGTGAATGCAAAAAACTGGGAGCCACCGATAGCCCCTCTGATCGCAGGATTCTAGACCTTAGGCTGTTTTCTGCTCTGAGAATGTTATTCCGTTCGGAATTAAGAAATGAGAGGACAGATCAGACGGACGATCTTTTAGCGGCTGCTCTAGAATTGTTTGGAGGCATGCCTGTGCAACCAGAGACAGACACAATCAACCAAGAAGACGTACTAGAGCTCGTGGGGAGAGATGAGCTGCCAACTGCGAGCACAGCTTTGCCTGCTGGTTCTGAAGGGACTGGGATTCAAGAGAGAGAGACCCCAAACTCTGCGCCTGAAGGAGATCAGCTAGACGAACATGACGGCAATAAATCACCTGAACTGAGAAGCGAAGCTTTACACCGAACCAGCAGCTCAGTGAAGTCAAACTCGTGCCCAGACAGCGAACAACAGCCCGCTATAGAAGAAGCTACGAACGTCTCAAGTGGCCAAACTGGCGGAGACTGCGCAGCCGGCTCAGGGGTACGGGCAAGAAAAATTGGCAATTCTATCACAGATTCCCTCTAAACGAGATGCCACGTTCAGGCCAGCTGCGCAGAGCCTAAGGACTGTTTCGCTGTTCAGCGGGGCAGCCACAGTAGCAACATCCCAGAAGAGACTGAAAACGACACCACTGACGAATCAGCCGTAAAGGGAGGCTGCCATGATGGAGCTTGTTCGGCCGTAGAGCCACTCGACGTAGGAAAGAATGCCGGGGAGCGCTTGTCTGCTTACCGGACGGAACAGGACGCGTCCACACAAATACTAAAATCTCAAGAAAACCCCACAGATCTTCACAAAACTACGGAAAGCACCAAAGAGAGCCCTGACAAGGCCATACAGTCATGCCCTTCATCTGAGGCCAACGGAGCTGAAAGGTTATCAAGCGCCCCAGATAACCGGCAGATAAGCAACAGCCGGCTGGAAACAAGCACTTCAGATCTTGAACAGGACCTTGCGGCAGCTGCATTGGGAGCTTCTGATAACCTGAACGACGCATCTAGCGATAGTCCATGCGCTCAGGAGTCTGAGGAAGGCGCTCTTCCTGAGAACAATCTTCCTGCCGAATCTTTCAAAGAGCCTGATTTTACTCCTGAAGAAGCTCTCGAGAACGAATTGCACCGCTGGATGATCGACGGCGACTTCCAGGACGAGTACATGTGTCATGGGAGCCACAATAATCCAGAGGAACATTGGTGCCCATCACACGAATTCGAATACTGGGCAGTTGAGGTGAGTTTGCGTCTTTTCTCTTTTGACTCGAGGCAACATACTCAATGGGAGAAAAGGATGTGCTAGTCACAGTTGAGCAAAACTACGAAAGCGGAGAGAAGGGAACACTCAGTTTGTGCTGTGGAGATGAAGTATTCCTATTGTCCGTTACAGTAAGATATCGGGAAAACAAAGTCTTCTGAACAGCCCTTGGGGTACAAGTGATGACTCCACCATCCAGAATACTGCTTGGGCATTTTGCCGGACACGCGACGGGTCGTTGGGATACGTACCCACCGTAGCTGTTCCTTACGCATTCAGGAAAATGGTTAAGCACACAAGAATGTATGCAAGACACACCGCATATGTGGATCGCTTTTGCAAGTGGAAGCAGACAGTCTTTTACCCTGGAGACGCTGTAGTCATTCTCGCTGATCGTGGTAATTGGTAAGTTTGTAATCCAACGCGCAGAAGACGTGGGCCTCCGCAATCCACGCCGCAGGATGCTTGTGCGCGATTACTTCCGGCCTTTCCGACAGGCCTATATTCCTCGGTATCGGTAAGGTGGTGACCACGTTACATCTCAATAAGGCAGTTGATAGTTTGTCAAAGGATTAAATTTCCGTGGCAGCTACAAACGTGAAGCACTTAGCCTTCGTTGGATGTCAGCACGTATCACGTAATGAAATGCGTGGTTTTCTCGCTTCCAGCTTACCGCTGTTCAATAATATGGCTGTCACATGTGTTTTTCATGACGGGCTGTTTTTTACGTGCCGCTGCAAAAAGTGGTCACTTTACGCTATAACATCCAACAGGCAGCAGAGTAAAATGATGGCAGTACTGGATTAATATGCCTGCTATTGGCATAATCCCATTCGGACATAATCTGCCTGCAAATCTCATGACGCTTTGACGAAGAAAATCAAGAATGTGTAAACTTAAATGTATATACAAATTTCGCTGGATTTAACGCTACAAGAGTGCTGTGCCCCCTAGGAAGACCGGGTTGGTACAGCAGTACAACAGACTGCAAAGCCCTAACCAATCCGGTTCATTGTTGTTGCCCATGAAGTGGCAATCGTCTGCTGCTTTTGTCTTTTCGAACTTCCTGTGCGTAAAGGGGGTTCGACGGTCAGTTTGAACAGGCTGTGCTTGCTCAGTGGTAGGTTTTCAGTGTGATGAACAAAGCGGAAGGGAGGAGTAAACCCTAGTTCCAGACGCCTCGCCATTTGCATGCGTAGGTGTGGTGCTGCACGGTTTAGTCTCTCTTCAACCTCTTTGGGGTCGTGACCAGAAGCGACAGTGAAAAACACATAACAAACCGACCTGAGATGACAGGCACATAATGGTGTTCCTGATCACATACAGCAATGTTTGTTCCGTCGTTCACACACTCTGCAACGTCCGCACTAGTGCAGTCCTAATAAATGACGGCTGATGGATGGTGAAGACTCACTTGGTAGTTTGCTGCTCGACGTGGTGTATTGAGACTGACGCTCCCCCAAGAAGGCCGTGAAGCACTTCTGCCGAATTCCAAGTCAGGAATTCTTCCAGCTGCGACTGCAAAAGTCGAGCCTGGCGGATGGTTCGGCGAGCCACGTGAAACTTGATGGGATCAACAACCTGACCTGAAATGAAAAAGTCAACAAAATTCTGATTGTGTAACAGGCATTGCATTCCTCCTTGGCCATTAATACAGCCAAGCACCAGCAACACCGAACCGGAAAAGTAGAACACTGCGTTCCAGGTTAGCCGATCAACGGGCGGGTGGGGGGCAGGTCAATCCAGCTTGCCTTGAACGTTCGGCAATGCTGCTTTCATCAGCTTCGCATTTGCAAGTTTTTCCTCGCGCATTTTGGCTCTTATACGACTCGCCAATTCCTGCCGCTCTGCATCGGCTTCCATTTTTACTAGGTGCCTTGCTGCCCTAACACCATCGTCCAAGCCCAGGGACTTGACGAGCGAATCTTCGGTCTGCCAGCACATATAGAGAACACGCATGCAGCCCTACTTCAAAATTCGAGCAACCACTACCCTGATCACGGTGGCAGCAACCCCGTAGAATAGCTTCCTACATACCTGGGGTTCCTGGGCTCGGATGATTGCTGCGGCATCTTTTTCAGGATCCGGCAAGGCTCGGGCTTTGAGCCAGCGGACCCTTCGGTCTAGTAGAAGTTTCTGCTGGTACGCAGCTCGCATGCGTATCGCTTCTTCGTGTGTCAAATCACGGTAGTCTCCGCCATGCAGAGAAGCATAATCAAATAACGATTTAGAAGGGTCTGCTTTCTCAAAAAAATCCATAGATGTATCTTCGCTCCTTTCACTTGCAGACGCATCAGCGAGGTCTTGTGGGCCAATGGAGGTGGAGGAAGCTGCAGTGTACGCAAGAAAACAGAAACAGCATCCGCTGTTGCTGCTGCTGCTCTTATTGATAGAGACAAAAATAGCAGACTCTCGTGAAGACGGCAAACCTATTGGATTGCCAAGGTGGCTGCCATAATTTTTCGCTGGCCCATCAAAGCCTCACCCTTGCTGCCTCGCTGCCGTCTGCCTCTCCCGTGGATATTGGGTGGTATGGGCGGACTGAACGTTGCATTGGGCTTCTCATAGCGTCTCAGCCAGTCTTGCCAGTCGGCCTCCACTCGAGAAGAGGGGCCCTCGGGGGACCTGCTGTCTGCTGTTGCTGCAGCTGTGCGGCGGCTGACGAGGGGCCCCCGCCGTCGCCCGATGCTTCGATGAAATTCTTCTTGAAGCTCTTCAGACTCCCACACAGACTTGACCTCCCGCCCTGCCGAGGCAGCGCAATACACAACACAAATTCAGCTGTACGTACACAGCAATAGGTACAAAAAAGGTAGATAATTCCGCATGCATAAGCAAATTGCTGGAGACAACGAACTGAAGAGAAGCATTGTCCGTCTCTACACACACCCGTAAGAACAGCGTGTTCTCTCTCCGCGTCGTCTACGCTCTGTGCTGCTTGCTGCATATCGTGGGCGAGATGCTCAGTCTCCCAAAAGGCTTCTGCTCTGCTGCGGTTTCGAGAGGCAAAGCACCTCGCACCCAAGGGCAGCAACAAAGACCGTGAGATGCAACAACTCGAGTAACAGCAGCAGTGGCAGCTGATGTTAACAGGAGTTGCACGGGGAGACAACGACAACTCAGCCATTTGGCTGCGACAAAAAGAAACCTCGCCAGTTAACATTTCCCTGCCTTTCCCACTGGGGGCCCCTCGAGGAGCCAAAATGCGGCTGAGACACTTCAGGGGGCCCCTCCCAACTGTTCCGCAGCGAACGCCACGGCAGCTCTGCTGCCCCCAAGGAGCAAGAGGAGTCATCGTAGCCTTCAAAGGCTGCAGCAATTTTGGCCCAGATGTACGGAATAAGTAATTGGCAGCAAAGAGACTCTATGGTGTTCATACACCTGATGACTAAATGACTAGGGGAGAGGGGGGACTTTGTTGTGGAGTTACCAAACCCCCGCTAGTCCAACAAAACCTCAAAAGGGAGAAGAAAGAAACGCGAGAATTTCAGACTCTTAAGTGCGTCTTTGAGGTGCGGTCCCGAGATGCTCTTCTTCGCCTCGCCAGCTACAAATAAATATATTTTTCACAGAAAAAACCCTTGATGTCTCAGTAGAGATCCAAAAAAATACAAATAAATGGAAAACAACACTTAGAGACAAACATCATTTATAACTGGGCACATGCAAACCCGTAAATAGTAGGAAAAAAGATGCATGCAGCTTCCATCCAGCTATCAAAAGCTCACCAAAAGAAAAACCTTGAGGGAGGACATTTGTGTATTTCTCCTTCTGTCTCCAAATAATCCACTTGAGTCATTAAATTTTATTTTTATGTCTGTTTTTGCCGTCTTTGTTTCGTCGAGTCTACTCGCGAGGGGCCCCTTAAGTGCTTGCTGTGTATGTGCAGGGGCCCTCCCGGTCTTGACTGCAGAGTTTAGGGGCCCCTCTTCGTTGCTGTTTCTGCTGCTATTGGCTCTGGCGCTTTTTTTGAGGCACACTAAGCCCGCCAGGCAACGCCAGGGACGCCCGAATTTCTCTTAGCCTTTGGTCGCAGAAACCCTAAACCCTAAACCCTAAACCCTTTAGTTTTATACCTCCTTCCGTTCTTCGCCTTTGATGATCATCGCCTAGCGGTGTGGCTGGTGTGGGTGGTCTTTTGTTGGATGGCCGTGAGGGTTTGATGTTTGGGGTTTGCCTGAGGGTTTAGGGTTTGGGTTTAGGGTTTAGGGTTTAGGGTTTAGGGTTTTAGGGTTTAGGGTTCTCGCCGCCCCCCGTTTCATGCCTATTTTTTTCGTGCACTAGGGCTAAATGAGTTCAGATGAAGCTCCCTCTGCTGTGGCCGTCTGCCTCCCCGAAGGGGCAGAGAGTGCCTTGCCGCTTGTCATTCGCTGGCGCGTCCCTGCGGGAAGCCGCGTGGTGTCTGGACAGCTCCTTGCCCATCTGTCGTCTCCTGCTGCTGCTGCTTCTTCAGAACCAGCAGCAGCAGCAGGAGAAGAGGGAGGAGGAGACACAGAGACAGCAGCAGGAGATGCAGCAGCAGCAGGAGATGCAGCAGCAGCAGGAGAAGCGGGAGGAGGACGCACAGAGACAGCAGCTGGAGATGCAGTAGCAGCAGCAGCAGCAAAAGCAGCAGACAAAAGGGCGCCCTCAGAGTGGCTGCTTCGCGCCCCTGTCTCAGGCATCCTAAGGAAGCTACGGGTACCCAGCCAAGGCCTAGTGACAGACCCCAATGAGTGCGCATGCTTTAGGGTTTAGGGTTTAGGGTTTAGGGTTTAGGGTTTAGCTTTTAGGGTTTAGCGTTTAGCGTTTAGGGTTTTCTTTTTTTGATATTGCAGAGCTTTGTAGACCTTTGCTCCTTGTTTGTTTTCATCGCTCATTCTTTTAACAAGCATGTATTTAGAGTTGCAATTCGCCTCTGTCTCTGTCTCTGTCTCTGTCTCTGCCTCTGTCTCTGTGTCTGTGTCTGTCTGTTTCTATGTGTCTGCCTGTTTTTGTTTCTGCCTCTTTCTGTTTGTCTGTCTCCGTTTGTGTCTCTGTTTCTTTGTCTGCTGCTTCCAGCCTACGCTTTGTGCATCTCCCTGTATGTGTCTCTCTGTATATGCCTCCCCTTGTGTGTGTCTCTTTATGTGTCTCTCTGAGCAGCATGTGCGTCATGTGTTGTGCCTGTCTGTGTGCAGTTTGTCTCTGTCTGTGTATCTGTTTGTGTGCAGTCTGTGTCTGTCTCTGT
>NPHX01000428.1:11561-23252 GCA_002271815.1 Eimeria falciformis
AGGCGATGTTGGGTGTTGCCTGGGCGGAGGGGTAATCAATTGTGATGCCTTGGAGAAGGCACGTATTACTGAGATGTGTGTCGTAGCGCAGAAAACAGCCGCTGTGCGTCGGCTGTTTGTGAAGGCTGTGGTTAGGGGGTGGACGGGTCTGGGCATAGGTTCCGTTTGTGATGAAGTTCGCATGCGTTACTCGGAGGGGAAATGGCAGTGGGCTGAGATTTGTGTGTCTCCGAGTAAGTGGATGCGCGAGTGGCCATGACAAAGTTGATGGAAATGCGTGCTTTATGCATTATTGCTGAGCAGCTTGCTGAGCATGCCATGCTACAGATTGGTCTGGATGAATGGAGAGGTTGGCACACTAGAAAAATAAATAAGGCTTCGCGTTCATGAGTTGTGGATAGTGGCTGTCGCTTTTGGGGAATCTTCATGTGTGGTACAGAAAGTGGGTGAAGACGACGCCAATGTGGACGAGGATGCGTGAATAAGGAAGATTGTTGTTGGGGTGCTGCTGTTAATGCGAGGGTGTATCGGGGGTTGCGGTTGCGTGGAGCATTAGGAACTGTGTTTGTATTGACAGGTGATGTTGAATTCTGTGATTGGCTGGGTGGAGCGTTAGGTAGTTATGATGTGTAGGAGTAGCAAAATATTATTGAGAAGTGTATCAGAACGCAGAAGGCAGTGACTGTGTTAGCTGTTAGTGTAGATTTTGGTTATGGTGCTGGAGGGGTCTGGGATAGGTTCCGTTTGTTGTGGAGTGTGCATGCGTTATTTGGAGGGGAAATGGCAGTGGGCTGAGGTGTGTGTGTCTCCGAGTAAGTGGATGCGCGAGTGGCCATGACAAGTTGATGGTAAGGCGTGCTATATGTATGCTTACTGAGGAGCTTGCTGACCGTGCCATGCTACGGAGTTGTCTTTGTGGGTGCAGTGGTCGGCATAGTGAAAAATAAATGAAGCGTGGAGTCCATGAATTGTCGATAATGGGTATGGGGTTGCGGTAGGGCGGATGTGCGGTGCAGGATGTGCGTGAAGTCGGCGAGAATGTGGATGAGAATGCGTGAATAATGAAGGTTGGTGTTGGGGTGCTGCTGATAATGCAAGAGTGTATTGGTAGCGTTTACATGGAGCATCAGGAAATGTGTTGACGTTGACAGGCGATGTTAAATTTATTCTCTGCGCCGAGCGCTAGACAGTTATGGTGTAAAAGAGTAGTGAAGTATTACTGAGAAGTGTATCAGAACGCAGAAGGCAGTGTCGTTGGCTGTTTGTGAAGGCTGTGGTTAGGGGGCTGGAAAGGTAGGGAGGTAGATTCTGTTTGTGATGAAGTTCGCATGCGTTACTCGAACGGGAAATGGCAGTGGGCTGAGATGTGTGTGTCTCCGAGTAAGTGGATGCGCGAGTGGCCATGACAAAGTTGTCGGAAGGGTTTGCTATATGCATTATTGCTGAGGAGCCTGTTGGGCGTGCCATGCTACAGATTGGTCTGGATGAATGGAGAGGTTGGCACACTAGAAAAATAAATAAGGCTTCGCGTTCATGAGTTGTGGATAGTGGCTGTCGCTTTTGGGGAATCTTCATGTGTGGTACAGAAAGTGGGTGAAGACGACGCCAATGTGGACGAGGATGCGTGAATAAGGAAGATTGTTGTTGGGGTGCTGCTGTTAATGCGAGGGTGTATCGGGGGTTGCGGTTGCGTGGAGCATTAGGAACTGTGTTTGTATTGACAGGTGATGTTGAATTCTGTGATTGGCTGGGTGGAGCGTTAGGTAGTTATGATGTGTAGGAGTAGCAAAATATTATTGAGAAGTGTATCAGAACGCAGAAGGCAGTGACTGTGTTAGCTGTTAGTGTAGATTTTGGTTATGGTGCTGGAGGGGTCTGGGATAGGTTCCGTTTGTTGTGGAGTGTGCATGCGTTATTTGGAGGGGAAATGGCAGTGGGCTGAAGTGTATGTGTCTCCGAGTAAGTGGATGCGCGAGTGGCCATGACAAGTTGATGGAAAGGCGTGCTATATGTATGCTTACTGAGGCGCTTCGTAATCATGGCATGATACGGATTCGCCTAGTTGCGTGCAGTAGTTTACATGTTTAGAAAATAAAGGATCACGTCTATGGGTTGTGGATAGTGGGTGGCGTTGGTGGAAGGCACATTTGTTGTGCAGGAGGTGCGTGATGGCGGCGACATGCGTGAATAATGAAAGTTGGTGTTGGGGTGATGCTGATAATGCGAGGGTGTATCGGGAGTTGCGGTTGCGTGGAGCATCAGGAAATGTACTGATATTGACAAATTATGTTTATATTTGTGATTGGCTGGATGGGGGCTTAGGTAGTTATGATGTGAAGGAGTAGGGAATTATTATTGAGAAGTGTATCAGAACGCAGAAAACACTGTTTGTTAAGATTTTGGTTATGGGGTTGGAGGGGTCTGGGATAGGTTTCGTTTGTTGTGTAATGTGCATGCGTTACCCAAACAGGAAACGGCAGTGGGCCGAAATGTGTATATCTCGGTGTAAACGACTGCGCGTGGGCATGACAAAGTAAATTGAACGGCGCGTTATCTGCATGATTGCCGAGGATCCTGCTGGGTGTGGCATGCTACGGAGGTATCTGGGTGAATGGAGTGGTTCGTACAGTGAAAAAGCAAATAGAGTCCCGTGTCCAGGTGTTGTGGATGGTGGCTGTTATTTAGCGGGAAATTATATCTGTGATACAGAAAGTGCGTTAAGGCGTTGGAATCTTGATGAGGATGAGTGAATAAGGAAGGTTAGTGTTGAGGTGGTGCCAATCCTGCGAGGGTTTATGGAAGATCGATTGGGTTTGAGTGGGTCCTCGGGAATGTGTTGGTGTTGATAGGCAATGTTGAATATTGTGATTGTCTAGGTGGAGGTTGGGCAGTTAGAATGTTTATGGGGAGGACAGTATTAATGATATATATGTTGGGGCTCTTATTAGGGTATGGCGGATCTGTCGTGCAGCTAATGCGTGAAGGCGGTAAGAGTGTGGTTGGCGATGTTGGGAAATGCTTTGGTAGCTTTGCTGAAAACGTGTGGAAGCGCTGGGTGATCCTAAAGACTAACCACACAGCAGAAAACACTGACTGTAAGTTGAGTGCTGTAAGAAGTTGTGATTGTCGTGATGGGGTGTAAATGCCCGTTTTCATACATATTTGCATTTGTTGAAGACAAAATGCCCAGGCATTCCGAGATGGCTGCTGTGAATATCCAAACAGTGACTAGGTGAACTTGGGTGGACGTAATTGTAGTCCGGAATCTGCCAGGGTGTTTATTGGGCGGTACTTACCAGGGGTATGCGTGTGTTGTGGGTTTGGGGCATAGCTTTAGTATGATGTATGTGCCAGAACCAGTAGGTCGATAAAACCTCGGAGTTTTGCGAACCTTGGATCACTCTTTTGTTGGACGTACTAGACAGTGAGAAAGTTTAAACATTTTCGTCCATTGGCCTGCTGTGCAGTGGCATAGCCGAGGAGGTTGAGCTTTAGTTAATGATCCTAGTTGGAGAGATTAAAACGGTGATGCCCTTGTGCACTGAACGTGGAATTATAATCTTGTGGAAGCGCGTTTTGAGGGCGCGCTAGGAAGACTTCTGCTAGGCATTTATTTTGTTGTTATGGTGTTGGAGACGGGAAGAGACTGGCAGAGCATAACCTTCGTGCATATATAGGCATACAGTTTGGCAACAAATAGTTACAGCGAGGCGCAAGACTTCCTACGACATTTGTGCAGGTAGTACGTAGAGATACAGGTAGTAAAGTAGTGAAAGCAGACATTGATTTGCAATAATTTTACATGTTGTTATACTGGTGGTGAATGTAAAAGACTTGGTGGTAGCTTAAAGAACCGTTCAGTGACTCACTCTACCGCCGATTATGACGGTATAATGCTGGTTGGAAGTAAAACAAATTTCCGGTGCCAAAGTAAGTGGTGTACAAGTATGAAGAAAATACCTGAGTGGCGAAAAATGTTTGTTTTATTTGTACTTTTGGACGAAGGTTGCCAGAAGCAGTCGACTGCCAACAGATGATGTTTTCGGGATATATGATTGAGTGTCGGGGATGCTTCGTTATTGGAGCTTGCGTTGCGGATTTTGGTCTTCTGTATATGCGTGCGTTGATGTGGCATTGCCTGAGAGAGAGCGTTGTCAAAGTGGTTACGCAGGTGCGGACATGTACTGTTGTAAGCATTCTCTGGCCAAATAATTGTTGCTAGCTATAAATTGGTACAGACTTGCGAAGTAGGTGGTTGTTTCTCTGGAAAAACTGATGGGCAGAAGGAGTGCAGGCTGTTGTGGATGAAGAATTAGGAGTCATTTTGTTTGAGATTTCTTTTAGGAATCGTCTATTGTGGCGGTATAAGGGTTAAACTGTGGCAGGCAGACTTTTCGTGCTTACCGTTTTCAAGGAAGACGTTGGCAGGCCATTAGGCGGGAAGGTGTGAAGACGGGAGCATGGTGTTGGGTGTAGTGGTTGATGAGACATAAATTTATGGAAGCGTGTCGGTTTGAGGTGTCACTGTTATAGGTTGGTAAGCAGACTCTCGGAGGTGATCTGCTGGCAAAAAAAGGGTTGGTAAGCAGAAGGTTGTTAGGCCAATGTGTGCGGATTGACATTGGTTTTAACGAGGAAATTGGACTTAAGCACCGGTTACAATCAGGAGTTGTTGCGGCCACCATGCACGCAGTACTCTGAACCATAGATGGTTGTGCCAAAGCAGGACTCTGTGGGACTTCGAGCTGAGGGCATATTATATGCACGAGGTGTAGTCGTGACTGCAATTTTGGTGTGCTAGAGGGTACTTGAAAAGCCACAACCAATGTTGTATGTCACGCCAACAAACGAATGACTCATGCGTGAATGCACTATAAGGAAGATATTAAGGAGCCGTCATTAGTAGCGCAAGTTTGATGCAGGTATGTTTCTGCAAAAGATCATGACTGGTGGGAGCACTAGTTTATACGGGCACAGCTTGATGGATCGAAACCTTGCTTAAAGCTAGGGGTGGTTTGAGAATGGAGGCGAGGGGGAGTAGTGCAATGGAACCGAATATTGGCATTTTATGTAAGGAAGGCTTCAGGGTATAAGGACCGATGTTGTGGACGTGAGTGTCGCAATATAGCACGCACTATTATTGTAAGCAAGCTTATAGTGTTGCGCAGATCATTCTATGCTTGGAATTGTGGCGTTGGGAAAATTGCAGGCAGTGCGCTGTGATACAAAGTAGTTGGCTCCACCTTGGGTTCGGAAACACTGAGAATTGACAAAGCCATGGGATTGTTTACAGGCGTGGAGTAGTTGGCATCGAATTAGGGGATGGATTGTGAGAATGGGGTGATAGAAATAGAACAAGGAGCAAGGCACAAATAAACGGGATAGATTAGCTTTGCAGCTGTTTGGAGCGATTGTTGAAAAGCCGCATGTGCTGTGAGGGCTAGTCAAAATCCAGGAAAGGAGTCTAAGGCATTAGAAAGTGATCGCCGGTCGAAGCTAGTTATTGGGGAAACAGACTGGGGATGAATGTGTTTTGGGTAGTTGATGAAGAAGGCAAATAGCGCGTTTGCATTACGCATTTAAGCAATCTGCGTACTTTGGTGGTAATGTGGCATTACTACAGCAAGCAAGTGGACCATACTAGAAGGACAGCTACTGTCAACTTATATTATGCCGTGATGCCGTGTGGAGCAAAGGTAGTGGTTTAGAAAGTGTGCATCTTGTTGACTGTATTCTATGTAGATTGTCGTGAATTGGTAGAGCAAAAGAGGCGGCTTGATAGCGGGAAAGCCTAGTGGGAAGATCAATCGATGGTGGCAGTGTAAGTTATTGGATCTCGTGGCACCTTGGGGCTTAGTTTGACATTGGTATGTCTTAAATATCAGAGTAGGTATTTGGGAGACGGATTGTGGATGTGCTTTGGTTTGAGCATTGGTACAACGGAGCCCTTGCCGCTATGTGGTTGCAGATAGTACGGCAAAGCAGAGGCATAGGCGTGCAGCAAGTATTGAAAGGTGGTGTGCTATTTTCTTGGGAGTGGGTTGCGTACTCAGATTCAATGCGCCTTTCACCACTGGTACAACATAACACGTTCCCCTGCATTGATACAGGCAGTACGTCGAAGGCAGAGGTGTGCAGCGAGTATTGAAAAGTGGTGTGATTTTTTGTTGGGTGTGCGGTGCGCACTCAGATTCAACGTGCGGTTCAGCATTTGTACAACATAGCACTTGCCATTGCGTTGTTGCAGGGAGTAAGGGAAAGTAAAAGCAGAGGCTTGTGGAGACTGACCAGTCCGCTACTGTAACGGTGGCGTGCTTGCTTCCACAATACCGGTCTTTCTCAAACTAACGACGTCTGTAGAAAAGGATAATGTGCATCTAAGCATTTAATTTAGAAACTAGTAAGCCTGTCGTACAGGGAGTTGAAGCCACGAAAGGTACTATTGGAGACGCACTCACACAAGCTTTCTGATACGACCTACATGGATGTCGCATCACCTCCTTGCGCAAGCACAATGATAAAGGCCAGCCCGAATGGCTGTGCCAATCACTCCCAAAACCACAAACATTATGCGCAAAGGCCGCAAATACCGCATTTGAAAATGTGGGCGAAACCCCACAACCAACCTTGCGTTAAGCTCACACCTCACTACAAAGCATGACTCACCACCCTTTTCCCTGACCAGCACTCTTATACGTTGTGCTGACAAACTTAAACCCCGCTCGAAGCTTCGGCATCAGTCTTAGTCTTTCCATCCTGGGCTTCTTTCTTTTACACATGTGCTCCACAGAATGCTGCCTTCACACATATACAGCTTAACACCAGTTTTTTAAACGGCAGTATGCTGTCCTTCCTTACTCATGTGCTACCAACCGCGTTTCTAGAATTACTTACTTACTGTCAATTTCATCTTCGTTTATCCAGTGCCTACTTTGGAGCGTATGACACGACGATGTCAACCTGGCAGGCATGCGGTGTGGCTGAAAGTTCGAGGATAGTCGGTAAGGAGTGTGAGTGTACGTAGAGGACAGGCGTGATAGCGGAAGTTTTATGATGAAAGATTGCTGTGGCGCAAGTCGTAAAGTGGAATGGCAAAAGTCTTCTTATTCTGGCGCTTTTGTGGGATCCTAAGCGGTACGTCGAGTCACTGCAGAGTCACAGCCTTTGCTTTTGCAATGGGTTTGCACGCGCATGTGTATTGTGGCCTCGATCATTTGTAGACGTGGAACTTTTGGCGTGGTTCTACTAAAGATGGTACGCCACTGTGCAAGAACTCTGGATATCTGATAGTTTGTTGGAGGTCGGTGGATCAAGAACTTGGACGTACCAGGGGATGTTCAAGTGCATGGGAGGGGACGCGAAGCATAAGAAAATTTTTAACCGTGAAGCTCTCAGGGATTCCACTTGCGCTCTAGCGTAGGGCATCCTGCTCCCGGATGAGTGGGCGCTGTACTTTTACAGGCAGTACACTGCCGCAATAATTGGGCAGGTGGGACGCCTAATGTTGGGTCGTCAGGGGTACGGCTGTTGCTTCATAGGATTTGCAGACATGCAGCTTGCGTGTACGGTGGACTGGTGTGGAGGGGCAAAGTCGAAAAGGTTGCTCGCTCAAATGAGGGTGAGAGACTCCGGGATCAATATGTCTGCTATTTACTAATGAATTTGAAGGCACGGATGTGTTCAGGTAAAGTATGGATATACTTACGGCTGGAGAGCATGAGGCTTTCATGTAATGGCGACATTGAATCTGTAGAATGCTGGCTTTACTGCCGTGCTATTTCAGCTGGTGCGTGGAACTAGTTTGTGGCTTTGTGCAACAGTCCGGTAATCAAGTTGTATACTGGGGGGAAGCAAGCGCTGACAGAACAGGTTGGGGGGACAACTTAGGCTGTCACTCAGTGCTGTTGTGTCAGTAAGTGGCAGTGGGTGACATGATGGGCTGATTCAAAGCGCAGATCTGACTTTGTGATTTCTGCAGCTTGCTGGATTTACTTGGCCAGTGTTTGTGAGCATTGAATTCTTTGAGCTATTGGTATAGATGGTGGGTGGCCACAAAACGCAGCCGCTTGCGGAGTGTATGTGACATGGGATAGTGTCCAGATGGAGCAACTAGGTACAGTGGGCTTTGTACGTACAGCAACATATGTTCTTACAAGGTTAGATAATCAATTACTGACACCAACACAAATTCCGACGGAGACGTGGATTCTGATACGAAAACTAGCAGCGCCAGAAAATGTGTGGTATAGGGGTGCATCAAGGCAAGACGTGTGGTAAGCATATTTCTGTAGAGAAAAGAAGTGTCCCCATCATTTGTCTAGCCCTTGCTGCTGCTTGAAACGGGAAAGTTGGTTTGTGGCGTGGTTGGGTTGGGAGTTTGAATGAGGTGAGACTAGAAAGTTGTGTTGGAGGGTATGAATTGCGAACGCGGATGTAAAGAAGCGCCGTGTTGGGTCAGAGCTGGATATTTCGACGTTGTGATGTCGCCAGCACACTCACTCTGTGGCGGCTCTCAACAATACCGTAGCAAAGATGATGCATCACTCGTACAGCAAGTGCGTTGCCGCATTATACAGTGGCTTGCGCTATCACGCGGTGTAAGAATTGGCTGGTAGCGGACTGCGACTGTTGTAGCCCTGGAGCGCTTCATGATTGAAATGCTTTGGTAAGTTTGTGGAACGAGTGAAAACTAGGTTACGCGTGCAGGTACGACTGCTCTACTGGTCTGTTAGAGAGCGTAGTCGTTCAGCATATGTGCAAAGGGGAGCCACGTATAGCTTTTAGAGCAGTCAAGAAGCGTCCTTAAAGAACTACTTCTAGACATCTGTTGCTGGATGTCTTTCAATTTGATTGTTGCAGGGAGTGCGTTTGCCTGCTAGGCAAGCAGGTATCGATGCTGACTGCCACCAGGCTGCATGTGGATGCTTATTGGGTTGCTCGTAGGGTGACCAGATTAAAAAAGCATTTGAAGGGTTGATTGTTGCAAAAAAAATGCAGCCTTTGAACTTGTGGCGCTGGCGTTGGAGTAAGGTGGATTCGGCGGCATGATTAGTCGTGAAGAGTCTTAAGGGAGGTCGCACAATCGACTTTGGGGACTTTATAGTCGTGTGGCCAGGTGCCCGATAAGTATCGGTGTGATGGCACAGAACGCACAGGGGTCGTTGGTGTAGAGAGGCTGGTTGCTACAGCTCATACTTTTCCTGTAGAAATACAAAAAACTGTCACTGCCGTCCACCGATACAGCGGCAGGTGGAGTTGACTACGGGAAGCGGGTTATTGAGACAACCTGTACAGAGTGGTGTAAATTGGTTTGTTGTTCTGTTTGGTTCCCATATCCGCCACTGTCATGGGAAGCAAAACATTCCAAACATTTGGATCTGTGTGAATGTAGTTTTTTGCTGGCTTCAGGCTGTGCGTTTGCTGCTGGAGGCGTTGCGTTATTTTGGGTGCCGCCGGTAATAAGTGAAAGTGTTTTTCCGTGGAATGGTATTCTCCCAAAATGGTTTAATACCGGCTGCTGTTACGGTTAGTTATCCACAGACTTCTACAAGCGAGGATAGTTGTTAGTGAGCGGTTTTTCCTCAGAAGAAGCAGGGTTGAATTAACTACGAATACTTGTTTGCAGCACCAAAATTAGTATTCATATTGAATGCTCTCCTGCAAGTCGAGGCATTGGAGAAATTACTTGCTCACTTTTGTATGTTCTTGCGGCTGGTTTGAAGCACGCAAGAGGCGGGCTTCGGCTTGTGGTGCTATGGGATGGTTGATGATTTTGGGCAAGCGATGCCGACAGGGTGATGAGCGGGATAAGTGCTTGGACAATACGTGTGGCCGCGAAACATGTTTCAGGAAGGGAATGAAATGAACTCACTCATTTTCCCGTGTTGCAAGATGGTTCTTGGCGCGTGCTTAACTTGTCTCCACATGTTATCCAGGTGGTGGGTTGGGTGGTCCGAGGCTATCGGGACCTTTTTCAGTTTTACGTGTAATTTCTGGTTTAAGTTGGGACGAAATTTTGGGGATGGTGGTGGTGGGACTGGCTTGAAGAAGAATGGCCAGGCAGTGTTGTTTGGGGCTACGGAGCTTGTTTAATGCGAAGGCGATCATGTCCATAGTTGTATTGTAAAAGGCTCAGAGGAGGCTTATGAGGACTTAGGGTGTGTTGGTCCGTGAGATTGCTTTATCAGGTTGAGGGAATGTGAGCGGAAATTGTAACCTGAGTATTGTAGCACATGGCTACAGCACAGGTTCTGCTTACTTTGTGTTTTGCTCCCGGCACGAGCCAGCTGAGTTAGAAGGCGTTTGTGTTGCATTGTTTCAGGCGGTACGTGCATGAACTATCAGTTCGAACGCCGATGTTGCAAGGGTAGGTAAAACTGGAGTCAGTGCCTGTAATTAGCATGGGGGAAGTTGTATATATGCGGAAGTTCGTGTTGGGAAGTGCCAAAAGCGGTACGGTGTGAGTAGACACGTGACAGTGCACGATAGGCGCTGGTTAACCCTTTCGCGAAATCACTTTTATGCTGTGGGCCTAGGGCTGGTTTTGTGGTGGGCAGACGCTAGCTATTGACTTGTTTCCAGTAAGGACAGCAGCCAGGACTGTGTCATTCCCTACTATGGCGTATGGTTGAGGGTTGGGAGTTCAGCGGTAAATATAGCCACAGCGTACCTCTGCGAATTTTGTAATTGCAAGGCTCAATACAACAATGAAGCAGGCTGTACGTAAATGCACAGGTGGCTACCTGTGGAGGATGCGTGTCAGTTGCTTTAGCAGCTCCTCCCTAGTGTACTAGGTAGTGTGCCATACGCTCCAGAATGAATTTGACAGGTCCTTCATGTACCGGTAGCTGAAATAGACTTAAACGGGAAATGCCTATACCTCTTCAGACGGTACGTAGAGACACTACTGATTAGCTCAAACACAGATTATCAGGAGGAGTGTACTTGCGTGTGGTTCTGGGTTTCTCCAGACCTGAGGGGCCGCCGAAAACTGCGAGCGTGTATTTGTGCACGGCGTGAACCCTGAATGAGCGACGGCTTTTGGGCACTGGAGTATTAGATCGCCAGAGCGATCAGAAGAACTGGTTCGCCAGACAGTGGGGGAGATGGCATGGGCAGGCTGGGTGTGAGGAAAAGATCTTGTAGCAATGTTCGGGCGGACAGTCAGTAGCGGATAAAACGACTTAGATAGAAAGCTACATTACCATTAGGTAGAACGCTCTCGACTCGACTGACGACGAAGTGAGCAGAATTTGTATCCCTTTATTTAGAATTATAATTGTGCTGTATAACAGCCGATGGGCAAACGGCGACACCCAGACGAAATGCTGGAGTGCAGAAATTTTGTGGCGGCAAGCAAACGGGTCCCAACAAGGGGCCTTTACCATTGAATAGATTGTCCGCATGCAGTGGTGGGGATCATGGTGGTAACAAAGAAACGTAAATGTGATGTTAGATGTCTGGCCTAGTGGGCAGGCTAAGTGGTGTTATAAGTGTTTGCTATGGGCTTGCAGGCACACTTTTCCAAGGGTACCCATGGTTCTGTATGCGTGCAGACAGTGCCTTGGCACTTGTGCAGTTAGTGCGTTGCGAGTACAGCACTCAGTGTACACACCAAGAATCACACCAAGAATCAGCTACGTGGCCTTTGAGTTACAGAAGATCCAGTGCGTTAATGTAGGGCTGAGTTGG
>NPHX01000428.1:23508-36744 GCA_002271815.1 Eimeria falciformis
GAGGCGATGCAGGAGCTGATGCGATGGGGTGTGGTAGGGCTGGATTGGCGTGTGTAAGGAATATGGTATTTTTAGGTGGAATAATGCCAGAGGCTTTGGTAAGCCGGCAGGAACGGGTGATGTGTTTATGATGCCAAAAAGCTGGTATACCAGTGCTGGTGATATGAGGATGCAGCCTTTAAGAGGGGAACTGGCAGCAAGCTGCGCAGGGTGTTTCAACCCGTGAAATTGCTGGTTCGTCGGCACAGTATGTGAGTGCAAGAGTAGGAGGCCGAAAGTTTCACGCATGTACTGGTGTACTTTTACACGACAATTACTGCTACAGCTACCCAGGAAAAGCGTTGTAAGAACAAGGCTACCTACTGGTAGACGGGTGCACGATCATCTGATGAAACCTGGTTGAACTAACCATGATAACTGCATTCCATTGTCAGAATTCATACTATAAAAGTACGCTTTGGAGTTTTACTGTAGCGATATAGGGTACTTTTTTCTGTAATGCTGTAAAATGGCGGAGTGTGCGTAGCGATAGGGTGCGCTTCGCAGGACTGTTACGAAAGGGTCTATATGACAGGGCAGCGAATATCAGTGTTCCGTTCACAAAGAGTTGATGATGGTAGGTAAGGAACGTGCACTTGTTAGAGATGGCGTGCTATGGCTAGCTGTGTCGGGTGCGCATGTTTTGATCAGGTTGGCAGTAGCGTGGCAAGCATTCTTATGGTGTCTTCAACTGGCGTACCCATGAAGGCAATGGCATGTGTGTCATGCAGCAAGTGGGTTAGGTAATTACGTAGGGGTTTACGGACGACTTTCCAAAATTTGGAATTTGCGGAGGAGCAAGAGTGTGGGGGTGTTGCCTCGGTATCCAGAAGTAGGAGTGTGCGCTTCATTGTGGTTGTGGCGGTGAGTGAAATAAAGAACGGTGAACATGTGCTGACGTTTGGCTTTTCAGCATAAATCTGGTGGCTATGGAGGCGTCTATGGCAGTTTGGGGATGTGCATGTTTGCAGAAGCGTAGCTAGGGTTCTTTACCAAAGGTGCCCACGGTGCTATATACATGCATGCCGTGCAGTGGTATTCGTGCAGGCAGTGCGCCCACACTAAGACGCTGAGACTACACGCTGAGTGCTATTGGGTGGTGTGCTGGCGAGTGCCAACGGCAACTGCACATTCATAGCAACACAATGACGCCAGATCAAGTCCATTGATATGGAGCTGAGACTTAGCGCCAATGGTGACTTTTGGTGAAGGGAGAGATGCAATTCGAAGCATGCATCGTAAGCTGCGCGGTTCGCGTTGTTTAACTCAGGGAATTTTATGGTGGCTGGAGTGTGAAAGAGCACGGGCAATTAGGGAGAGTGTGCCTACGCTGGCCGGTGACGGGGATGGCATGGGCAGGCTGGGTGTGAGGAAAAGATCTTATAGCAATGTTCGGGCGGACAGTCAGTAGCGGATAAAACAACTTAGATAGAAAGCTACATTACCATTAGGTAGAACGCTCTCGACTCGACTGACGACGAAGTGAGCAGAATTTGTATCCCTTTATTTAGAATTATAATTGTGCTGTATAACAGCCGATGGGCAAACGGCGACACCCAGACGAAATGCTGGAGTGCAGAAATTTTGTGGCGGCAAGCAAACGGGTCCCAACAAGGGGCCTTTACCATTGAATAGATTGTCCGCATGCAGTGGTGGGGATCATGGTGGTAACAAAGAAACGTAAATGTGATGTTAGATGTCTGGCCTAGTGGGCAGGCTAAGTGGTGTTATAAGTGTTTGCTATGGGCTTGCAGGCACACTTTTCCAAGGGTACCCATGGTTCTGTATGCGTGCAGACAGTGCCGTGGCATTTATTCAGATAGTGTTTTGCCAGTACAGCGCTGTCTTTACACACCAAGAATCAGCTACGTAGCCTTTGAGTTACAGAAGATCCAGTGCGTTAATGTAGGGCTGAGTTGGGGATGGTCTCGAGGTGGTGGCCCTGAACTGTTGCAGGTAGTGCGTCGACACCCTCTGTAGATATGTTAAATGCTTTCTGTCATCAGAATGTTTTGCAAGCGGTAGTTTCCTTAGATGTGAAGGTGGCTGAATTCGTTTTATGGTTGGTTGGTGTGGAGGGAGGAGCCGGAGGACTGTGTTCTTTTGGAGAACGGGGAATGGAAGGCTATGCAGGAGCTGATGCGATGGGGTGTGGCAGGGCTGAATTGGCGTGTGTAAGAAATATGGTATTTTTAAGTGGAATAATGCGAGAGGTTTCACGAAGTAGCATGTGGTGTCAGATTCATTAGCAGAGCAATCGTGGGCAAGCCCATCTGTCCAGCAAGTGAGTGAAAGGACAGGCCAGCAACGTGCTGCGTGTGAGTATTATGCAACTTTCAAGTAACCTCGTCTATTGGAGCTAGGGAGGGTACATGGTGTAAAAATCAAATCACGTGCTTGTAGAATATTGCAGCAGCAGTAGTTGACGTATGCTCGAGTGGAAACCGAGCACTGTATTCTGGTAGCAGCTATTCGTTTTACATGACTACGGATAGGAGATTTACTTTAGTGAGGCGTGACACTTGGCTGGTGTGTATTGTGGAGCGGAAGTGTACAGGATGGCGATATTAGATGGTAGTTTACATGAAATGGTTCAATGCAATTTAAAAGCTCCTGGCATGCCTTTTGTGACGAGTGCTTTGGTTGGTGCTTCAAAACGCTGAGCTCACTAAATAGGGATAATCATATTAGGTCAGAGAGGCGGGTAAGCCCATTTAGTTGGTATATTCTTTTAAATCAGCGGAATGTGCAAAACAATCGGTTGTGCTGAAAACTGAAAGGGGATAAAAGGTCAACGTGACTGAGGGTGCCGGGAAACGTGACGCCGCTAGAGATAGAGTGTCTTGGTGGGTCGTCATGAGTGATGCTGAAGCAAAGCTGGTAATAGGGTGGCGAACACGCTTGTACGATGGGACACTCCGACTGTTCTACGCTGTCATTGTACTGATTGAGATGGTGCGTTGGGTCACAAGAAAATTGAAGGTGGGACCTGTTAAGATGTCTCAAATTAGCGTAGGGACGGATGCAAAATGGGATATAGCATTGGCATGCGGGAGCTGACATTGGGGATGGCGGTCCTTTATGGTGCTGGCAACCTGGCGTGGCGGAACAGGATACAGCTTTGATTAAAGTGTCTGTGAATATGGAGATGCAGGGAAAGTGTAGGACGATATAAGAAGTGATAGCGAACCGGGCGTGATGGGTTAGGCTAGGAGGTGAAGCAATTCTGGACAGCGGAGTTACTAGCACGGGCCACCAAGGATACCGCAGTGCTGTATGCAAGCGCTCATTGACTTGGGACTCGTTCGAGCAATGTTTAGCTTAACAAAGTAGCCGATTAGACATGTACACTGTTGTTGATGTGTAACTGGAGGCTTTGCACAAGCAGATAGCAGAGCATTCGTGCAGTGCGTTCATGTGGGATTGAAGCTAATATTCAATGTTGATTGCGCTGTTTGCAGATGGTGAGAGAAACTTGCGTCCATGAGTAATCACACTTGCCTGTGATGTGTTTGTAGCGGCCTTCCAAAGCGTACATGGATACATGCGGTATGATAGGGAAAGAATCTAAAAATGCTGGTTGGTGGATGCACGCCGCTAACTATAGAAGAAGAATGTCACACACATCAATGCGCGGTTATCCGCGTATTAACGCCAATAGTTCTTACGCTGTGATTATCGTTGTACTCTTCCATAGCAGAAGAAATAATGGCCGGCAATTCCACCACCTTTTGGCGACCTCACGGCGCTTCGATTGTGGCTCTTATTGTTGTGTACGCTAAGACACCATCCTCTAATGCGTGCAGCTTGTAAGCTGGGTCACACGGCAGTCAAGTGTACGCAGCCTCTTGGGGCATTGTTTTACAACGGCGCATTAGGGATGGAATGCCAGAGTAAGAGGCTAGTGATGATGCTGGCGGCGAAATGGGAGGCGATGGCCTAAAAAGGCTTGCAGACTTGCCTGTGGTATTCATAAGCCTGCTGGCAGCTGGCAAACGCGTGAGTATGCGCCTCTAAGGAGTGTGGAAAGGAGCAAAGAACCGTGGAAAGTCGTCGGTGCCATAGTGCGTGTTGTTGGTGGCAGGCGGAATAGTTGCGTATAAGTGTGCAAGCTTTACTGCAGTTTCCTACAATTCGCTGAAGATGGGAGCTGCATACGGATACTGCGGATACACTCATTCTTTGTATGCAGATGTTGTGTTCAGCACGGCTCTATATTACAGAATACAACTTCTCTTCACTACGCACCACCGTTTCCTACGTAATTTGGGAACGGCAGGATAGTAGCGGGAACGGTATGATGGGGAGCGCGTGACATGTGGTTTGTTCCAGCCAGTGCGTATACGGTGCATGAGCACGGCAAGGCGCCTGTAGGCAGAAGGCAACATCGCGTTTGGACGCACAGGAACAGGCGGTAGGGCCGAGTTCCGTCGACGGCAGGCATTGTTGGCCAGGGGCATTACACATTCCTGGCCGCAAAAGCATTGTTGCGGCACTCTTTTGTTCCGCATGTCATTTTCTACTGTCCAACCCTACAGGAAGTTTGGCGATGAGGGGAGGACCTGTTGTTATGCTGAGCGACTACGGCAACAATGTTTTATGTTGTTATCATGTGCATAATGTGTCTATTTGTTGATTCTTAATAGTCGTAGTATAGAACTATCAGGAAAGATTGATGTTGTGAAGCTATTGTTTCACAAGCAAGATGAAATAGTCTGAGCAGTTTGCAATTGAGAGTAAACGCATAATTCTATTACGTACGCAAGTTAATTACCAGAACAGATTCCAGGGTGTCCTGTGTCGCCAACATTGCCTTCAATTCGTGCATTCCTGCGGACGGGAAACTGCTTAGCGCGATTGTTTGGCAGTGATAGCTGCCGTTTGAAAGGGGCTGGGCTGGTCAAAGGGAACGCACTGGTGAGGCTGCCTAGATCAATTCTCCAGCACTCGGCGTTGGACACTTGGCAGCATCGGTCTGCTCTCTGGTTGTGGGGCTGCACAGGTGGGCGTGGAGCAGAGCTCTGTGCGACAACAGGCACGTAGTATGGGTTACCGTCTTGGCTAGGTGGCCATCGACATATTACAGCACGCATACCCTCCGGTGACTGCCGCAAAGACTTTTTGTATGCCTTGTGGAGACGGCGCGCATGGGCATGCACATGTTGTTATCAAAACAGCGCCATTGTTTTGCTGCGATGCTACTTGGCACCCTTTTGGGGCCTCTCTGACGTTTTATCTACAAAACAGCCGTTTGACACTTCATCGGTCTTTCTCGTGTTTAACAAAACTGTACGCATTGTTGGTATTTATGCAATATAGTGAGAGAGTGAGTGATCGTGAGTGGCTTGAAGTTTTCTCGTCGTCTTGTCCCCAGATGGGTGGGCAGTTGATAGCGGCGTACTGAAGCCCTCAAACATTCTCCTGCGATTTTTCCTAACATTTGGTGAAACCCAAGCAAAGCTGCTTTAAAATGATATCTTTTGTTGACTGCGTCGGAAGCTTTTAATGACAGTGATGCAACTCATGTTCGAGAGCCGCTACACATCGCATATTCACCAAATGCCTTGTTCATGCAGCACTCATACCCCTATGATGCTTTCATGCCAGTTAAAACAAGGAGGACGGAGAGAACTTTGCACCCTGGTGCATCGCCACAAGTTCAAATTCTGCAGCTGGTAAGTCAGAGTTTCTCAAATTCGTCGTTGGGCCATGCCCTGGGCTTACAGCTGAGCAGCTTGGGCCAACTGGTCGACCTGCTTTGTTGTAGAGGTCCCGTGTGGATTCTCTAGCTCTCTAGCAGCAATAAAAATGCGTGCTTGCGCAAGAGGAATGAACATGGGAATTTGTATTTTGCATACGGGATAATTGCTGCAATAGACGCAATGATTTGTATACAGACGAGCCCACGTGGACATAAAAAAAATCAAATTATATTCGACAGCCAGTACGAAGGATCTTCCCAAACGACATGTTGGAGTTCGTGAAATTGCCCTGCGCGGAGTCTGCGGATTCGTGTCAGTCCTTAGGTTGGGGCTGTCGTTTTTTTAACTTCAAAGGGCAGGCTTAACTCACTTCGTTCTCCTTAATACAGTTTCTACTTTTTGAATGCACAACGGTGCAATATTGTCAAAATTTGCAAGCTATTCTTTTCTTTCTGTGAATGAGGAGACACCGAGGCTAGCAGCAAGAACGAAGATACCTACTGAATAAGAAAACTAAGAATACGTGCTGCAGCAGGCAAGGCACCAAGTCAGCGGAGATATAGCCAAAGGGTAGAGGCAGCGTTGATAACACCGTAGTTCCAAGTAGCTCCACTAGATCTATTTCTACATCACTTGGTGCTGTTTCAGCCCGGGCCGTATTCGTCGTTTCTGCATTTACTAATGCCGCTTATGCCAGCCTGCACCTGCCTGCTGCTGCTGCTGTAATTGCCCACCCTAGCCGCTCTTTCGCAAATGCAGGCACAGCCACGTTGATGCAAAAATGTCTTTTCTCCTTTTGTCTCTCTAACTGCGTTTAGAGGCTTTAGGATTTAGGGTTGCCATATTTCGGGCGTCTTGCTCGTTTGCCGGTTCCTCCTGCACAAGCTCGCGAATGCATGCAGCTGTCTCTCTGAGGCTGCACATCCGAAGGGCAGCGAGGAAATCCTAAGAGCAAAAGACTCAATGGGCATGCAGATTTCTGCTATGCCAAGAAATGGAGGTAGAGAAAACAGACGGGTGCTGCTGGTCAAAGCACTCCGTGCGTCAGAGATATCACTGAGCAAGCAGGCAATTTCAAAGACGAGCCACAAGAAAAGAGAAAATTCGAGGAGCAGAAGGAAGATTCATGGCGTAATTGCAGCAACAGCAACGGGCAGAAAAAGAGACACGTAGTGCCGCAGCAGTAGCCCCATTCACACCACCAACCAGCAAGATCGTTTCCTACAATGTTAAACTGATATCCAGCAAGTCGACAATGTTTAGGACGTAGGCCTCTGGGCTGATGAAATGCCGCCACTTCCTCTGCCGTATTCCCCACCTCTGCCCAAATGTCGCAGAGCCACCCTTAAATACACTGTAGGGCGCGTGGCAGTCTCTGCCTGTATGCAGCCAGCAGTGGCACGAGCCGCAACAACAGGAGCGGATGCAAACGCAGCAGAAAAGGCTGCAAGAGTAGCAACAAGGAAGGATAGGAAGGCAGGCTGTGTTGATAATCTGATGCCGGAACAGGCCGGCTTACAAAAGGCCCTTTGGGTGTCTCGCCTGTTCGACCTCCCTCTTCCAGTGTCTCCTCCTGCAGCCCTTTGCCATACTGAAATAGAACTCCTGTAGAAGCATCAGCAGCAACAAGACTCAGCAATGCATGCATACGATTTAAGAGGATCGACGGCTACTACCAAGAGGCTCGGGTGCGTTACAGCATGCGAGCTCCACAGTACAATGACAGGCAGGAGAAAAGGAAATGCACGTCGAGAGCCACAGAAGAGCGTCACTTCGGAAAACAAGAAGGAAAGGAAAATAGCGCGAGGCAGACATTGAGGAGGAAAGGCAGCCGGAGAGAGTTTCCTACGTTTTGTTGCGTCGCCTTTGAGGCCAAGGCCAAGTGCTCTTTGCCGTTTCAAAAGACTTCCCATAAGCCCCAATTCCTTTGACAGCAGTACCCAACGTCGTTCTGGTACTTTTTCAAAGAGTTCGCTGTCTGCGTCTGCGCCAGGAGGCCGACAGCCATGCCATACCTCCTCTGAAACTGGTCAGAGAAGGAAACTGGAGCAGCAGCAGCAGATAGGCGCATGCAAAGGGTAAGGCCAGGAAACGCATGGGTGACTGACAATACGGGATCAGCACAAGGAGAAGACACTCGGGCACTACGCATGCAAGCGTGCATGCACTCGGCTACCGCACGCTTCCGCGTTGCAGCGCATGCACGCTGCTGCATGTTAAATGGTAACGCATGCAAAGCTGTACAGAAGGCCAAGCGCGTTGGCCTACTAAGCACAAGCCAGGAATTGCATGCCGCGTAGATGCACGCTTGCACGCACCCACTTTGCATGCAATTGTTGGCTTGCGAACGGATGCAGACTGCTGCATGCAAGCTGAGCGCATGCATGCAAGGCCTTGTTCGTGCTTGTGGACGTACAGCAGATGATGGATTGATTCTCCTCCCATACGGAAAAGCCTCTTTGTTGCTTTAGGGGCAAATGATGATCTGCAAAATGTTAACAAAGATGAACAGGCACAGTGCGTATTCGTCAGCCTCGGTGCCGTAGACAGAAAGAGACAGGGACAGACAGAGACAAACAGCGACAGAGACAGAGAGGGAGAGACAGAGAGATAGAGACAGACAGAGACAGAGAAAGACGGAGAGAGAGAGGCAGATGCAGAGACGGAGAGACAGAGACACAGACAGACAGACGCAGATAGATAGATAGATAGATAGATAGATAGATAGATAGATAGATAGATAGAGAGGGAGAGACAGAGAGAGAAAGAAACAGAAACAGAGAGGGAGACAGAAACAGAGAGAGCAAATGCATCACAGAGACATGAGGAGACAGAAACAGCAGGGCGGCTAAGAAGCAAAGCGCGCTGCAGCAAGCAAGAGAAGCCAGAGGAAATTAAAGAAGCAAGAAAAGGCAGGAACGCATTGCCAAAGGAGGAAACAGCGCCGTCCTGTGTGCGAAAAAGCGCGTTGGCGCATGGGTTTCTGGGTGGGGGAGAGGCAAACCCAATCGAAGTTTGAAAGGCTCACAAAATCTCTTTAAACATCCTCAAGGGCAAGTAAAACAAAGAGCTGGTTTTGCTGCGCCCCTGGGCCACCCTCATCGAGTGGCACGCAAAGAAACTCTTGGCGCTGCGCCTCAACTGCAAAGACACGCCAAAGCGAAGAACCTCTCGCTAGCCACTAAAAAAGAAAAGAAAAAACTTATGGATCTCCTTCTGCTGCTGCTGCTGATGATGATGATAATGCTGCTGCTGCTGCTGAAGAGGCATGGAGAAGATTCTCTTGCTGCTCATGGGGCTTGTCCTTGCTTATTCCCTTGGGCGCAGGACACCACCTGCAGCAGCTGCTGCTGCTGTGTCTTCAAAGAGGTGGACGGAGTACATGGGTGTTTGCTCTGTCGTGCATTTTCAACTGCCGCTGCAGCTGTTGCTGTGTGTGCTGCACTTTCAAATGTTCTTCTGCAGCAGCATTAAAATTCGCTGCTGCTGCTGCTGCTATGGGAAGCTGTCTTGTGTGTCTTGGCCATTCTCCCGACATTGTTGCTGCTGCTGTAAGCTGCTGCAGCGGGGCTCTGATTCCTTTGTAGAAGATTGTATTGTCCTGTGTCCTGCTGCTGCTAGTGCTGGTGCTGTGGGAGTGTTGCTGCTGTATTTGTTGCTGCTGGAGTTGCTACAGCACCAGCAACAACAGTTTCAATAAAAAATATTCAAATGACACAAAAGAAGGCAGTTTCTCCGTAGACAGTGGGAAAGCAGTAGTTGCTGCTGTTGTTGCTGCTGTTGCTGCTGCTGCTGCTGTTGTTGCGGTTGTTGCTACTGCTGTTGTTGTTCCTGCTGCTGTAAATAAAGCAGTAGGCTCTTAGGCTTCCACTGTCTTACGGATTTCATGTACAGCACTAACTGCAAACACTCAGCTGTTGCAACTAACGGAAGCAGCAGCAGCTGCAGCAACGAAGACAGTACAGTTGGCTACAGCCCTGCTGGTGCTACATTGCCGCTGCAGCAGCAAGTGCAGAAGCGGCAACAGCAGAAATTGCAGCAACTGTAGCAATAGAATTTTTAGCGTCAAGAGAAGGAAACTCTCCCGACAGCCGAGGGGCGGCCGCAGCAGGGCGAGGCCGGCGATCGAGCAGCAGCACCAGCAGCACCAGCAACAGCAGCAGCAGCAAATGCTGCATCAATGGATGACGCAATAAAACTTTAGGCGTCTGCCGCGGAGCCAGTAGCAGGACTACTAGCAGCAACAACTGCCACTGCAGCAGGAGGCGCAGCAGCAGCACAGCAGCAGCAGGAGCACTGAACAGCCGCGGCCACAGCAGCAGCAAAAGTTAGAGGCGATAATGAGTAGGTAGCAGCTGCAGCAGGAGGAACTGAAAGGGCGTCATTCCGAGCAGCAGCAGCTGCAGCAGCAACCAGCCAGGCTGCCTGCAACAGCAGCAGTTGCCGCTACTGCAGCAAAGGCGTTCCTGCAGCAGCAACAGCTGCAGCTGCAGAAAGATATTGAGGAGTACCGTCAACGGGGGCAGCAGCAGCAGCAGCAGCAGGAGGAGATGCATTCCTTGTGGGCGAACGCCAAAGACGTGGCCCGTACGGTGTCTGGGCAGCTCGACCAAACCTTTGAAGCAGCCCTCACAGGCAGCAGCAGCAGCAGCAGCAGCAGCAACAGCAACCGCCACCAAGGTAGAGGCGGCAGCAGCAGCGCCCCAAGTAACAGCAGCAGCAGCAACAACAACAACAGTGGCAACTGGATTGCTGCAGATGTGCTACTCCAGCACGGGCAGTCATCTGCTGCTGCTGCCCTCGAAGGTATACACCGCCTATGGGGTCGTGTAGCAGCAGCACCTGCTGCTGCTTCTGCTCCAGCGCTGTCTGCAGCAACAGCACCAGCAGGAGCAGCAAACCCTAGGCCACCTGCTGCTGCACCTTCCTGGAGAAAACAACAGCAGGAGGAACGCGAGGAGGGAGACGCTGGGGAGACAGATACAGAAGATGAGCTTTACTTCCAAACCTTCCTAGATGCCCGCAACAAGCGGCAGCAAATGCTGCAGCAACTGCAGCAGCAGCAGCAGCAGCAGCAAACGCCGCCGCCACCGCCGCCTCAACAGCAGCACATTTTGTCAGCTGCAACCGCACAAGATTTAGCAGCACCAGCAGCAAAAGCAGCAGCAGCAGCAGGAGACACACGAATGCCTGTACTGCCACAGCAACCGCCTGGGACGCAGCAGCAGCAGCAGCAACAACAACAGCAACAACAGCAGCAACAGCAACAGCGATTGGATCCCTTGGGCGCGACGTTGACGGCACCGCCAGGGACAGCCGAGGGCAGCAACTCGAAAGCGGATCTGCAGCAAGGCCCAGCAGCAGCAGCAGCAACAGCAAATCAGGATGATGCTGCTGATACGCTGTTCTCCACTGTACAATCACGGCGCGACACCCCAGCAGAGGCAGTACCAGCAGCAGCTCCTGCAGCAGCAGCAACAGCTTTGCCACATGCAGCAGAAGGAGTCACTCCAACAGCGGCAGCAACGAAAGCAGTAGCAGCAACAGCGAAAAAAGCAGCAGCAGCAGCAGCAGCAGCAGACTCATCGGAAGCAACAGAAGCAAAAGCAGAAGCAGCAGGAAAACCAGCAGCAGCTCCTGAGGTAGCAGCAGCGGCAGCAGCACAAGTAGCATTATCAGCTGCAGTAATAGCAGCAGGAAAAGAGGCGAGACCAGAAGCAGCAGGAAAACCAGCAGACGCAGCAGCAGACGCAGCAGAAGCAATAGCAGCACCAGCACCAGCACCAGCAGAGCCAGCAGCAGCAGAGGCAGTAGCAGCTGACGCAGCAGCAGCAGACGCAGCAGCAGCAGAGGCAGCATCAGAAGCAGCAGCAGAGGCAGACGCATCAGCAGCAGCAGCAGCAGCAGCAGCAGCAGCAGCAAACACAGCAACAGAAACAGCAGTGGCGCACCTGGAGGCGCCGCCTACGCCAGAATCAACATATTATTCAGCAGCAGCAACAGAAGCAACAACAGCAGCGTTGCCGGCAGCAGCAGCAGCAGCAGTGTTACCTAATAATGACATGGAAATTCCCCCAGTATACAGCAGCAGCAGCAGCAGCAGCACAGCAGCAGCAGATGCATCGTCTACGCTTTTCACTGGGATGTCTCCTGCAGCGGAAGCAGCTGCAGCAACTGAAGCAGCAGCAACAACAACTAAAGCAGCAGCAACAGCACTAGGTAGGAAAGATATTGCTGTTGCGGATCATGATCTGTTGCTGGAGTGTCTCGACAGGCCTCAGCAGCAGCAGCAGCAACAGCAGCAGCAAACGGACGATTTTCTCTGCGTTGCCGATTTTGAATCCCCTCGCTTTCCTCTAGGCGCTGAACAGCCAGCTGCAGCTGCAGCAGCAGCAACACTAGCAGCAGCAACACCAGCAACAAGAACGGCAGCAGGAGAAACGGCAGCAGCAGCAACTGCAGCAGCAGAAACAGAAGACTTGCTGGATTTTGCAGCAGCCGCTTCAGCGAGGGCAACAGACAAAGAGGGGCTACTGCCTTTGGAGAAAGCAGCGGCAGCAGCAGCAGCAGCAGCAGCAGGAGAGCGCAGCCTATTTGACGCGCTGCAAGCGGATTCCTCTGGGGCGGCAGCGCCAGCAGCAGCAGCAGCAAAAGATCTCTTTTCACAGGAGACAGGGCAGTCAGAAGCAGTAGCAGCAACACCTGTGTCTCCTGCAGGAGCAGCAGCTTGTGCCGTGAAGTCTTTTGCAGCAAATGCTAAAGCGTATGCAGCCCCTGAACCAGCAGCTGCTGCAGGACACACCGTAGAATCAGACGGAGCAGCAGCCGCAGCAGAGCGGGCAGCAGCCGATACACCTGAAGCCTCAGCAGCAGCAGCAGCTGCTGCTGCTTTTGCTGCTGCAGCACCTCAGGTGGCACACCAGCAACAGCCTGAGCAGCAAGAGAGACAGGAGCAGCAGGCAGAGAAGCATGACGCTCAGCAGCACCGTTTAGAACTGCCAGAAATACAGCTGCAGCAGCAGCAGCAAGAGGCGCAGCAGCACCAGCACCAGCAGCAGCTTCTGACGGAGTCCCTGCAGCAGCAAACAGCTGGTTTAAAGGAGCAGCAACAGAAAGAGCAGCAACTTGGAGAAACGCATCCTCGACAGCCAGAGAATCCTGAGGCGCAGCAGCTTGTCAGGCACCAGCAGGAGACGCAGCAAGGGACGCAGCTGCGACAGCAGCAGCAGGAGACGCAGCAAGAGACGCAGCAGCAGCAGCAGCAACAGCAAGAGACGCAGCAAGAGACTGGGCAGAAGAAGCAGCAGCAGCAGCAGCAAGAGACGCAGCAAGAGACGCAGCAAGAGACGCAGCAGCAACAGCAAGAGACGCAGAAGCAGCAGCCGCAGCAGCAGCAAGAGACGCAGCAAGAGACGCAGCAGCCGCAGCAGCAGCAAGAGAAGCAGCGGCAGCAACAGCAACAGGAAAAGACGCAGCAAGAGACGCAACAGGAGGA
>NPHX01000428.1:37040-49116 GCA_002271815.1 Eimeria falciformis
ATCTCAGCTGTTATTGCAGCTGCAGCAGCAGCAGCAGCAGCTGGAGCGGCAGCAGCAGCAGCTGGAGCAGCAGCAGCAAATACTGGTGCAGCGGGAGCAGCAGCTGCAGAGCAAGTCGGAGCAGCTCTCTGTCCTGTTGGATCCGCAGCGCAATCCCGATGAAGAGATCCAACAACTCCGCCACCAGGTAAACTCTAAACCCTAAACCCTTAGACCAGCAGCATTGGAGCTTGTGTGTGGCACTGCTTTGTAGCAGTAACTGGTGGTGGTGGTGCTGCTGCTGCTGCACCTGCTTGTTCGGCAGACGCAGGGGCACGCTTTATCTTCTTTCGATGTCTTTGCTGCTGCTGCTGCCTCAGTTGCACGAGCAGCAGCAGCACGAGCAGGATTTGCTGCGGACGCTGGAGTTGCTGAATGCGTCGCTGCGGGAGCAGCAGCAGAAGCTGCAGCAGCAGGAGCAGCAGCAGCAGGCGCTGCAGCAGGAGTCTTCCGAGCTGCAGCAGGAAGGCCTTGCGCTTTCTTCCCGTCTGGGGGCGGCCGACGCCACCATTAAAAGGCTTAGGGCGCAGTGCGATGTGAGGCAGGCTGCTGCTGCTGCTGCTCTTGCTGCTGCTGTCGTGCTTTACTGGATTGCTGCTGCTGGATTCCTGCTGCTAATATCGTGCTGCTGCTGTGCTTGTGCCGCTGCTGCCGTGATGTTCAAGGCGGGAGTTGTCTCAGGGTTTAGGGTTTGAGTTTAGGCCTTAGGTTTGGGGTTTAGGGTTTGCTTTTCAGGGTTATAAGGCATTAAAGGCGGCGCAGGAAGAGCTGGTTGCTGAAGCAGCAACAAAAGACAAAACCATTCGTCAGCTCGAAGCAAAGGTTCTCGCAAACCCTAAACCCTAAACCCTAAACCCTAAAGGGGGACTCCTGTACGTGTCTTTCTCTCTCTATGCGTGAACCAAGCGTTTGGCGTTTTTGCTGCTGAAACTGAGGTGTATGTGCTGCTTTTGCTACTGTTGCTGCCGCAGGTGCAGCGACTGGTTGCTGCTGTTGCGGAGGCAGAGGCCAGCCGCTCCAGTGCAGCAGCAGAAGCAGCAGCAGCAAAGACAGCAAGAGAGTGAGGGGCCATAAGCAGGCTATGCAGACACCACTGCTGCTGCTGCTGGAATTGTTGCTGTTGCTGCTGCATCTGCTGCACTTATGCCACTGTTTCTGTTGCTGCTGCTGCAGGCAGCTAGAGACGTCAGCGGCAGCAAAGGAGAAGGAGACAGTCGAGCGCCTGAAGGCCATCAATGGACAACTCGCCCACCAGCTCAGTGTAAGGAGGGCTTGGGGTTTAGGGCTTAGGATTTAGGATCTAGGGTTTAGAGTTTAGGGTTTAGAGTTACGGGGGGGTGCTTCTGTTATGCTTACAGGAGGCGAAGGCTCTGGCGACGCGGCTGGAGAGACAAAACTTCGAGCAGCAGCAGCAGCACCAACAGCAGCAGCAGCTGATGCAATCGGAGAACGACGAGTTACACGTAAACCCTAAACCCTAAACTTTGAACCCTGAACCGTAATCAGCGTGTAAGCTAGCTTTTAGGATTTAAGGTATAAGTTTGGTGTCTCTGCAGGCGATGCTGGCCGCGGCTTCGAGGCCCACAACTGACAGAATAGCAGCGGCAGAGAGAGACACCGCAGCAGCGCGACAGCAGCTGCACTTGCTGCAACAGAAACTGCTGCAGCAGCAACAGGAGCACGAAGCTGTGGCCTTGCAGCTGCAGCAGCAGCAAAACGCATGCAAAGGGCAGCAGCAGCAGCTCGTCGAGCTACAGCAGCAACACGCAGCAGAAGCTAACGCTTTGCAGAAGCGTCTTCGGGCCTCTCAGGTTTGTCCGAGTGCCTAGGGTTTAGGGTTTAGGGTTTAGGGTTTAGAGGTTGTTAGTTGGGTTCTGCTTTGCTTGCGCCGTAGGAGGAAGCCGCGACGGCCCAAGAACAAGCGGTCAAAAATGCTCTCAGGGTATTTAAATCCTAAACCCAAACCATTCGTGTTGTACTCTGAAGCAAACTCAGGCTGTATCCACCTCTCTGAGTGTGCAAGGTTTGGGGTTTAGGGTTTAGGGTCTAGGGTTTAGAGGCGCAAAGACTCCTGCTGTGTTCAGGCTAATGAGCTGCTGCAGCAGCAACAGTTGCTGCAGCAGCAGGTCGAGGCGCAGCAGCAGCAGCTGAGGGAGCAGCAGCAGCAGCAAGAGCGGCTGATGGAAGACTTGGAGGAGCATCGCCAAAGAGAACAGCAGCAGCAACAACAGCAGCAGCAACAACAGCAGCAACAACAACAAGAACAAAAGCAGCAACAACGGCAGCAACAGCAGCAGCAGCAACAGCAGGATCCGGTGACGGCGGATCCAGCAAGGACTGCGGCAAGCGTCACAAATTTTGTGAGTCTCCGCTGTTTGCTGCTGCCTTCAAGATTTGGGGTTTAGCAAGCTTTTGGAAGGGTTTAGGGTTTAGGGTTTAGTGGACTTCAGAACACATGTCTGCAGGAAAAAAAGGAGCAGCTGCAAAGGACCGACCTCTTCGGCTGCCGAGCTCTTTCGCGATATCGAGCAGAGACTTTCCAGCTCGCCGCCGGAGGTAAACCCCAAACCCCAAACCCTAATGTATGCAGAGGTCCAGCAAAGCCTACTAGGCCAGTGGCTGCCTGTACCGAATTTTGTTCCTGTGTTCGTGGTGAGGTGTGGTTTCTTTTGGGGTTTGGGGTTTGTTTCTCGCAGCTCGTGAGAAGGAGCAGCAAGTGCTAGTGCTGCAGAGTGAGCTGCAGGTTCTCAGGCAGGAAAAGGAAATGTTTGCCTCGGAGTGTCTTTCATTGGCGTCAACTGTCGAATCGCTCAAGTAAACTTTCCACCCTAGCCCGAAACCCCTGCAAATTTTTAATGAGCTTTACCAGATCCGTAGGTCTCAGGTGTACAGGCAGCTCATACGAACTTTCTAAGGCAGGGAGAATACCAAAGATGAGGATTAAGGGTTTAGGGTCTGCGATGGCACAGGCGGAAGGTGCAACAGCTGGAGGAGCAGCAGAGGGAAGTCTCTCAAAACGCGCAGTGAGTTGCCTGTACATCCCGGTTGTGCTGCTGCAGCGGCCTAAGGCCTGCTGCTGCTGCTATTGCTGCGACAGCGCATGCGTCTTTTTTTGACATTCTTTTCGTGCGTCTCTTGCAGTAGTTGTAGGTGGGGTATATGGTGTGGGCTGAAGGTTTACGGTATAATGCTAGGGTTTAGGGTTTATGATATGTTAGGGTTTAGGATTCACGGTATTGTGCTAGGGTTTCGGCTTTGTTGTTTCTGCAGATTGGTGGCAGCAGCCGAGGCAGTCGGCGAGATGGACGATCTGCTGCAGGAGTCGCGCGAAGTCGCAGCCATGTACAAAGAGCAAGTGGAAACGCTCGCTGGCAGAGTTTATCAATTGGAGCAGCAGATGCTGTCTTGTGGAATCCAGCCGAAAGCGTGAGCTGCCTAGACACCTGAAACGGGGCTCTCTGCATGCACAACCTCAATGAGTGCCTCTGTACGCCTTTACACCTCATTTGGTGTCGAGGGGAAAAGAGACACAAAATGCCATTTGGTTGGCTCTTGACGGTTTGAAAAAGAGCGCTCACTCGCTGGGGAGTCTGTACACCTTAGCGCCATTTTTTTGTTAGGATTTGAAGAAAAACGAGAACAAAACCCGGAACCCTCGCAACCGCAACAATCTTGAGGGTTTAGGGTTTGCAGTGCGCTGCGCCAAACTCTCGAGACGCGCTGACAGCTAAGCTTCAGCTGCCAGAGTTCCTTTTGGGGTTTGCTAGGTGTAAGGGTTAAGGGTTTAGCGCTTCCTTTTCATCTTGTCTGAAAAAACAGTTTGAATGGTCTTGGAAAGAAACGGCGTCTCCTCCAAATCCACGAGAGGCGATGGGAAGGAAAGCTGATACTCGCCCTGCGCCGAAAACAAACCCTAAACCCTAACCTGGTGAGACTCTGAAGACCCGGCACGTTCATAAATCCACAGACCTGGAGACAGATGCATGCATCAAGCCCTCTCTCTACGAAGGCCGCTGAAGCAAAAAGGTCTAAATGCGAAACCCTCGGCCAGCCCTACGTTGAACCCCCAGAAGACGCACTGTGCTTCCCCGTAAGGATTTCAAGCCAATCAGAGACGCGCATGCTTCAAAGCTGCAAACACGCCGAGCAGAAAACACCAAGAAATAAATTAAAATGGCTTTGTGAATCTTTCTTTGCAAAGGCACTGTGTACACAGTGAGCTCCCCTTGCTAGAAATTGCATTCAACTTGGGGCATCAAACGCAAGCGATGGGAGATTCGGGTTCCTAGCTGCAGGTTGTTCAGAGCCATCCGATGGTCTAGCGTTTAGAATTGGTAATGAAAGTTTAGGGTTTGAAACTGGTAATGAAGGTTTAGGGTTTAGGGTTTGAAGTTGGTAATGAGGGTTTATGAGGGTTTAGAGTTTGAAATTAGTTAGGAGGGTTTATAAGGGTTTACTTTGAATTTTTCTGTCCATTGAATTCGCCTTCCAAAAGTGGTGAAAAGTTGAATTTAAAATCGGCAGAGAGCGCGCAGCAGCACCAAAGAATAATTGCAAGGACCCTGAAAACGCAAACCCTAAACCCTTATGGGAAGCAAACCCTTAACCCCAAACACCACACTTGGTTGCTGCAGGAGTTTGTTGAGGGTAAAGACGCTGAGGAACTGAAGCAGTACAAAGCATTGTCCTACTTGGTTTGAAATTCCCTGGGCATGGCGTATTTATCATTTGCGTTTCGAGTTAAAAACTCTGATTGGATCCAAGCGGCAACAGAAGCAGACGGCCCCTCTGTTCCCACCCGCAGCTGTCTAGACAGCTGAAAAAAAAACACAAACCCTAACGAGTATCCCGTAAATGCTGCTGAAACCTGCAAACCCCAAATAGCCCTGGCCAGCCTTAAAAAACGCCAAACTCGAAACGCCAAATCCTTCCTTACATCTTGCTGGTTAGAGAATGCGCGTCTTTGCTTCTTAATCAGCAGACAAAGAAACTTTAGAATCTTCAGGAGCCTCGCCAGCTGAGGGGCCCCCAGCTGTCCGCTCAGGTGATGGTTAGCTCCAGTTTGCCTTTGTGCTGCTGCATGCTTTGCAGCAGCAACGATGAAAACACCCCACGCTGCTGCCTCCTGCTGCGCCTCCTGCTTTGGCTGCTGCTGCTGCAGCAGCTGCAGCAAAGGAGCAGCAGGCGTGCCAGTATGAGCGGATCCGTCGTTCAGCAGCTCTATAGGAATGACATCGTCTAAGCAGAAAAGCTCCTCTGCGCAGGTTGCCTTTTTGTTGAACTTTGGAAGCATGCGCTGCAGCAGCTGCTGCTGACTCGCTGCAGCCCCGCCCCCTGCAGCAGCAGCTGCTGTAGCGGGAGCAGCAGCCCCACGGCACTCGGTGTACTGCTTCAGCAAAGCAGCAGAAGACAAACCAGCGCTGGGGTCTCGGCTGCCCTGCACACACAAACCCTAAGACCTAAACCCCAGATACTCCTTGCAGTATAGCGACCACAGGTGCGTTCTAGTCTCAACAAACCCACAACACAACATAGGGTTTAGGGTTTAGGGTTTAGAGTTTAGAGGTTTACTCCGCCAGTAATGGCGCGGGCCTTGTTTGTTGCTTTCTGCTCGAGTTGCTGCTGCGTTGCGTAGACGTTGCGGACCGCCAAATAGCAGCCTCTGCAACAAACAAACCCTAAACCCTAAACCCTAAACCCTAGCTACGCAACTCGCAACAGATAGGCAATCACGCCTTCACCCTTAACCCTAACCCCTAACTGCGCTTTAAATACTCAGCAGCCGGCAAGAATACACGAACACTAAGCTCCTACAGTTTGCAGGGTTCTGCTCAAGGTTTAGGGTTTGGAGTTTAGGGTTTAAGGTTTCAAGTCGGAGCTGACGCCAGCAGAGGAAACGCCTCCGATGCGTAGCTATGCAGCAGAGCTGGAAGAATTTCATTCTCAAACCTGCACACACGAAACGCACTCAAACCCTCAACCCTAACCCCTAAACCCTAAACCCTAAACCCTAAACCCCAAAACTCAAACCCTAACCCCTAAACTCTAGACCCTAAACCCTACTCCACCCAGCTCACATCTCCTTTTTGCAGATGCCGCCTTGCAGAGACACCGCGGCCGCTTCTGCTGCTGCCGCTGCTGCATGCGCTCTTCGCAGCAATGCCGCTGAGATGCCATGTGCAGCAGCAGGAGCAGCAGGAGCAGCAGACTTGCTTGTTCCTGCTCGTTCGTAAAAGTTTTGAAACTCCTCTCTGTTGGTTATAGGCCTCGATGCAGCACGAGCGAGCTGCCTAGACACCGCAAGCTGCTCTTCGACGACAGGCACCGCACGGGCAGCAAATGCAGCAGCAACCCAAGAACCACTTTGCTGCAGCTGCAAACGAGCCTGCAGCAACAACAGCAGCAATAACGGCGACCACAGCAGCATTAGCAGCAACAACAGCAGCAATAGCGGCAGCACCAGCAATAGCAACAACAGCAATAGCTGCAGTAACAACAGCAAAAGTAGCAGCAGAAGAGGCCAAAGCAAGAGAATAAGAACGTAACAAAACAGCTGCATCTAAAACACAGGCGGGCGGAACAACTAAACCCAAACCCTAAACCCTAGACCAAAAACCCTAAACCCTAAACGCTAACCTGATTGGTGTGTTTGAGTTGCTGAGGAGACAAGTGGCAGTTGGCATCTAAAAGGGAACGCAGAGCCACCGACTTGGCATGTAGAGACACCCGAAGTCCGTCAGACCCACGCGCCATCTCGGCGCGTTGCAGCGCAAACTGAGACAGCCCGACCCACAAAAGCTTAAACCCTAAACCCTAAACCCTAAACCCTAAACCCTAAACCCTAAGCAGAAATGCGGTGACAGAATGTGCCAAGGAGGCATTTCCCTAAACCCTAAACCCTTACAAAATCTTTAGCTCTCTGTTCGGGTGTCTCTTGAAGGAAGAAAGAGAGACGGCCGCTGGGGACGACAGAAAGAGTCTTGGCCTTTTCATCAATAATGATGCAATATTCCCGCCTAAACACAAACCTTAAACCTTAAACCCTAAACCCTAGCTCACAGAGCTCGCGCGCGAGCCACAAAGGAGGGGCAGCAGCAGAACTAGCAGGTGCAGCGGCAAAGCAGAAGACAGCAGCAACACCAGCACCAGCAACAGCAGCTGCAGCAGCAACAGCAGCAGCACAAAGCCTTACGTCGTTCCGAGTGTATGCGTCAGTCCTTTGAGTTTCTGTTGATAAATCTTTGCATGCGAAAGTGTCTCTGCTACCTTCCCCTCATCGACTGCAGCAAAGAGAACCTGCCGGCCTTCCCATTCTCCTGCTGCTGCTACGCCAAACTGCTGCTGCTGCTGCTTGCTGCTGCTGCTGCTGCTGCTGTTGCTGGTGCATGAAGGCAGTGCCCAGGAAGGCTCGAAGGACCGAACGCGCGGCTTGCGGTGCAGCCGCAAGAGAATCTTTCTGCTGCTGTCTGCTGCCAGCTGCCTGTGCTTCCTGCTGCTGCTGCTGCTGCTGCGAGGTCTCAGTCTCAACACTTCAGGGGCCTCTAGCGCCAAAAGAGAGGAGACAGCAGGCTCTCCATCTGCCTTCCTGCTGCGCTTGCGGTGCTGCTGCTGCTGCTGCTGCTGCTGGCGGCGCTGCCGCAGCAGAGACAGTTGCGAGCGGCGGGCGAGACGCGCATACACCTCAGCACTCGGAGCTTGCTGCAGCTGCTGCAACAAATCAGCGTCCCCATGTCCCCGCAGCTGCTGCTCCTGCTGCTGTGCTATAGCAGCCTGCTGCAGCCGCAGCAGGTAAGGGGTGAGTACGTGGCCTTGTGCATCTGCTCCCGTGCCTCCTTTTGATGCTGCAGAACGTGTCTGCTGCTGTTGCCGCTCCCACCGAGCAGCAGCCCACTTCCCTCTGAATCGCCTGCAGCAGCAGCAGCAGCAGCAGCAACAACAGCAGCAGCATACGCTCGCCGAACTTTCTAACGAAGAATCAGCAACAGTGCTGCAACACCCAGTAACAGCCGGGCAGCAGCGACACCCGAAAAGAAGCAGCAGCAAGGGCAGCAGCAAATCCAGCAGCAGCAAATGAAGCAGAAGCAGCGGCAAAAGCATCAGCAGCAGCAGCAAAAGCAGCAGCAAAAATACCTGTAAGCGCTTTGGTCTCGGGTGAAACCACAGAAGGAATCTTCGCTGCTGGAGTACTGAACAGTCATGTCTGCTGTTGCTGCTATATCGTGCTGCTGCTGCTGCTGCTGCTGCTGCAGTGCGTCTGCGCTGTCTTCTTCTACCTCAGTGTGCTGACCCTTGCTGCTGCTGCTGCTGCTCTTCTGCTGCTTTTGCAGCTGCTGTAGTTGCTGCCGGCCGGGCAGCAAACGCATGCGTCTTTTGCGGGGCTGGATGCGCCATGAGTCTCCCAGCTGAGAAAACCCTAAACCCTTGTAAGCTAAAACATCTGCTGCAGCAAACAAGCTGCTGCTGCTGTCGACGCACAGGGGGCAGCAGCAACCATTACTTGCTGCTGCAGCTGCTGCTGCTGATTCTGTTGTTGCGGCCTCTGTCTCGGAGTCGCTGCTGTCACAGTCTTGCTGTATCTCCAATCCTCCGTCTGTGTTGGCCGCATACACCAAACAAACCCTTAACCCTAAACCCTAAACCCTAAACCCTACGAGGAGTTGTGAAGCGACTGCGTTGCGAAACTACGTGAGGTTTAGGTTAAGTTAAACATTTAAAGCTTAGCTAAAGTTTAAGGGTTTGTTAAAACCTTAGGGTTTAGGGTTTAGGGTTTAAGGTTTAGGGTTTAAGGTTAGTTCAAAGATTAGTAAGGATTTAAACGAGTCACCAGCAAGGAGAGACGCGTTGTAGGTGTCTTCTCCGATGGGCTTTGCTGCTGCTTCTGCTGCAGCTACACCCCGACAGACAGCAGCAGCAGCATAATCGCTGTTGCTGCCATGAAGGAGCAGCTGCTGCTCCTTCCACCGTCTCCGCCTCTCTCTGCTGCGGGCTGCTGTTGCTGCTGGCTGCTGCAGCACCAAGGGATGCATGTGCTGCAGCTGTTGCAGCCAAGGCAGCAGCTCGCTGCTGCTGCTGCTGCAGTACCCGCCGCCCCATACTGAGCAGTATATACACTCCACATTGCCTGCAGCAACAGCAGCAGCAGCACAAAGCACCAGCAAGTGTCAAAACCACACGCTGCTGTCTCCGCAGAAAAACAAAGGGCCATCACTAACAGCAGCAGCAGCAGCAGCAGCAGCAGGAACTGACCCATAAGCATTCTTTGTCCGTTTTGAATGCGTGTAACAGAAAAATCTGTCATTTCTGCTGCTGCTGCTGCTGCTGCAGTTGCTGCCTTTGCTGCTAGTGCTGCAGCAGGGGCTACTGCTTCTATGCCCTCCTCAATCCGCAGCTGCCGCAGCTGCAGCTGCTGCTGCAGCTGCAGGAAGCGCACCAGTTGTGTCTCTGCTCCTCCAATCTGCACAGCGCATGCACCCTGCTGCAGCTGCTGCAGCTGCTGCTGTTGCAGCAGCAACCAGAAGAAGCAGCTGCTGCAGCTGAGAGCAGCAGAACCATGTGAAAGGAAGCACGGAGGCGGGGGCTGCTGCTGCTGCTGCTGCAGTTGGCTCAGCAGTTGTTTTCTTTCGCCCTTCGACAGCAGCAGCAGTGCTGCTGGCTTGCTGCTGCCGCTGCTGCTGCTGCTCAGCAGCGCCTCAACAAAAGGGTAGCCTGCACCAGAGAGCGCCGCTGCGGCGGCTCTCCACAGGCGCATCTCCCTACGGGGCTTAAGGACTTCAATTTGCTGCTGCTGCATCCGCCGCAGCTGATCTGCTGCAGCTCCTTCCGTTGCGGCAGCAGCAGCAGCAGCAGCAGCTAAATCCCCGCTTGACAGGAGCAGCTGCTGCTGCTGCAACGCATGCAGGTTCCTGCTGCGCCGCCACTCCTGCAGCAGCAGCTGCACCCGCAGCTGCTGCTGCTGCCCTCGACGCACTTCTCTAATTGCAGCACGCAGAGGCAACAAAGCAGCAGCAAACCGCTGCTGCTGCGACACAAGCCAACCCCCACTGCTGCTGCTGCTGCTGCTGTTGCTGCTGCTGCTGCTGCTGTTGCAGTCTTCGTCGCTGCTGGTGTAAATTTCGTCGTCGGCGTCAGCAGCAACAAACAGACGGCCCCGCTGCAGCAGCCGACCCTTACGTAGCTGCTGCAATATTTTGTTTGTTGCTTCAACTCCATGCTGCTGCTGCTGCTGCTGCATTTCTGCTGCTGCTTGCTGCCCGAGGTCTTTTGCTTCTTCTTCCACCGCTTGCAGCAGCTGCTTGAACAGCTCGGCCTCTTTCTGCTGCTGCTGTATGGCTCCTGCTGCTGCTAGCTGCTGCTGCTGCTGCTGCTGGAGAGATCCCTGCAGCCAGGCGTCTGCCAGCACGGACGCATCTGGGGTGTATGTACACCCTGAGTGCAACCGATTCTCTAGTCCGTCTGCCTGGTGTCGCCGCCAAACTTTATTTAACTGTGTTGTCCCTGCTGCGTTTGCTGCTGCCATATGCTGCTGCAGCTGCTGCTGCAGCAGCTGCACAAACAGACACCCGCCTGCTGCAGCAGGCTGCTGCTGCTGTATCTGGCCAGCTGCAGCATCTCCTGCCCCTGCTGCTGGCTTCACTGTCTTGCGGGAACCCATTTTGCCGGTGCTGCTGCTGCTCCTGCTGCTGCTGTAATCCTGCTGCTGCTGCTGCTCCTTAGTGTTAGTTGGTGCTGTTGCAGAGACTGCAGAAGCAGCAGCTGCTGCTGCTGCTCTAATAAAAGCCCGAACAATTTACTAGAGCTGGGGAAGGCATGAATATACGCATCAGCAGTTCCTGCTGCTGCCGCTGCTGCAGCAGGAGGGTCTCGAGTGTATCTGCAGCAGCAGATGGTGCCAGAGGCTCCCGGAATGCCAGGCTCTGTACGTACACCCGAAGTATCAGATTTTTTTTTACTCATTAATTGCGTGTTAAACATTCCGCTTGAAGGGAAGGCCCTACACCTGTGTGGGGCGGCAGGAGCAGCAGCAGCAGCAGCAGCAGCAACAGCAAAGTGCATGCTGGAGATGTGCTGCAGCAGCAGCTGCTGTGGAGCTCCAAATATCCCAGTAACTACCAGCCCCTAAAGAACATTTTGGCGCCGAAAGCGATTCTGTAGCGTTTCCTCAGCTGTCTTGCTGCTGCTGCTGCTGCAGCAGCTTCAACTCCTAGGGAGCAGGGATCCCGTCTTATGTGGAGTGGCAGCAGCGTTTATTCTTGCAGCAACTGACTAAAGACAGCAGCTACAAGAACTGCTGCTGCTGCTGCTGCTGCAAAGTAGACAGTAGCAACAGCCAAAAAACAACAGCTCCTGCTGCTGGTTCTGAGGTGTACATACACCCCAGATACCACCTGGTTCCGATGCTGCACAATCGGCAGCAGCAGCAGCAACAGCAGCGACATTTGTGGCACTATCCCATCACCCTAATTACCTCATGTTAGGGAGCAGCAGCAGCAGCAGCAGCAGCAGCTGAGGCAGCAGCAGCTGAGGCAGCCGCAGCTGCTGCTGCCAGAGCAGCAGCGGCATGGAACCACGCAGTGCGGCTGCCCAGAGCCGCAGGCTGCATTTTGTACACGCCAGCTGCAGCGGTAGCAGCGGCTGCGGCAGCAGCTATAGAGGCAGCAGCAGCTCATCAAGCAGCAGCAACTGCAGGAGCAACAAGAGTAGCCGTACGCTGCGGCGTCCGCAGGCAACAGCAGCAGCAGCATCAGCATCATCACCGCCGCAATTCAGCAGCAGCAGCAGCAGCAATCTGCAGCAGCATCTGCATCAGAAGACAGCGCCAGCAGCACAAGCAGCACCAGCGGCACCAGCAGCACGCTATAACGGCAGTAGCAGCAGCAGCAGGACCAGCAGCAGCAGCAGCACCATCAGCCGCAGCACCAGTAGCAGCAACTGCAGCGACGTCAGCAGCAAGAGGCGGGTAACCCGCTGGAACCCCTTGCAGCTGTTGAAGTTTGCAGCGCAGCAGCAGCAGCAGCAGCAGCAGCAGCAGCAGCAGCAG
>NPHX01000428.1:60191-74327 GCA_002271815.1 Eimeria falciformis
GAAGCTCGGCGCCAGTTTAAAGTGTGCGAGGCTGCCTTCAACTTTCCCTTTTCAAAAATGATGATCGTCGCTTCAAACGATTTGAATGAAGCCGCAATCAGTGCTCTAAATGATGAAGTACGAAAACCTTAAACCCTAAACCCTAAACCCTAAACCCTAACCCTTACACCAGCAGCAGGCACATGAGGCGGTTTAGGGTTTAGGGTTTAGGGTTTAGGGTTTGTGGTTTGGGGCGGCTATTGCAGGGCCACGAAACGGATGTCTTTGGAATCGGGACAAATGTAGTTACTTGCCAATCCCAGCCTGCCTTGGGGATGGTGAGCATTTCTTTAAACCCTAAAGGTTTTGCGTTGCTGCAAACCCTAAACCCTAAACCCTTAAGCGTGGAGCAGCAGTCACACAGAAACGGTTTAGGGTTTAGGGTTTAGGGTTTAGGGTTTGCGTTGTTTCAGGTGTACAAGCTCGTGGAGCTCGACGGGAAGCCGTGCATGAAACTCTCAGATGATGTTGAGAAGACATCGTTGCCAACAGCAAAGGCCGCCTTTCGTCTCTACAACAAAGCAGGACTCCCTGCCATCGATCTGCTGCAGGTATCTAGGGTTTAGGGTTTAGATTTTAGGGTTTAGATTTTAGGGTTTAGGGTTTAGGGTTTAGGGTTTAAGTAAATGTGTTTTTGTTTGTCCAGAGCTCTTCAATGCCCCCCCCTGAATGCGGGCGTCAGCTGTTCTGCAAGCATTTATATGATGATCAGAAAAGATGTTATTTTGTTCCAAGTAGAGTTGAAGAGCTACTGAAACTTGTTTTAGAAAAGGGCGCACTTGTGAAGCCTTTGGAGGACATCGAGGTGAAGAGCTACTTACGAATAGAATCCCAGGCAGATGGTTCATTTGGGTTGCCAATCTAATAATTAGCTACTGGGACTCGAGGTGGTGTCCGTGTTGAGGGTTTTTGATGCATGCCCGCAAACAGTTTTTGCTGCTTTCTTCTGCTATTGATCTAGTTAATTTATTTTATGTTTCGTTTTTATCTACGGGGTTCTGCCTTTCCTTCCCATGGAGAAAACAAAAGCCTCGAAAATTCATGAATATAATAATTTAATTACTAAATTAAATATATTTGTTCAAATAAATTTACAAAAATAAATAAACACATTCTGTTTGTTTTTTGATTTTTCGCAGACTTGTCGCAGCAGGTGCATCGACCAACTAAAAAATTTTCGGCCTGATCATCTGCGGCTCCACGCGCCAACGCAGTACAAAGTAAATAATTTTACACAAAATAATGTGGAAATAAATTAAATAACTAATTATTTTAATGCATTTAATGTATTTATTTGCTGCGATATACCTCCAAAGAAACGAAGGGGTGTTTGCGAAGCAGAAAGAGCACCTGTCTGTACACCCCAATTGAAATTCATGAAAGCCGTTTGATTTCTCCATTAGTCGCTTGTCTGCCTATATGTTTGCATCTGAGATATGCCTGATAAATAAATAAATAAATAATTGGAATTGTTTCCACAACTAAATATTTCTTACGCATCATAGAGAAAGCAAGATTCTTGCCTGTTGGTTTCTGTGCAGGTATCAACCACAGAGGAATATTATCGGCTTTTCCACGAGATGTGGAGTGCCACAGCCCCCATCCCGACCATTGACTGATTTGAAACATAAACCCAAAAACAGCAAGAGGGAGGTAGAAAGCCACAGAACTGCGAGTTTCCCAAATTATATAAAGAGCAGCTAGCTAGCTAGCCAGCTAGCTAGCTGCGTGCAGCTAGCTAGCTGCGTGCGGCATTCTCGGCTTGTCGCGAAGCGGCCTAACAGGTAGGAGGAGGGTCTACTTTACATAAGCAAATAAAAGAACTTTGTAAGTATAAACAGGATAAGAAGGTTCCAGCTGTTTTCCCTGCAGCATTTGTACCATAGGAATGCCGGAATTCGCCGTTTTCGCGCATTTCAAGGCGTTGCGGGATATACTGTACATACACCTCAAAAGTCTGTAACCGCTTTACCAATTTTCTTTCCTGGGAATCCCAAAGTTTTTCTTGGGGTTTGAAATAACACCGCATTAAATGTCAATTAAACGCATTACCAGCATGGAAATCGCATTAAAATTAATAGGCGGCATATTTAATAAATTTTAGGACAGAACAAATTGCTACTAAAAACGAGGTGTACATCCACAGCAAACATGCAATACTGCACATGGCAAGGGTCTCCCCAAAACAAACACTAGAACCTTTTTAAAGACAAAACGGATAATATTTTTGAGTTTAAAAAAGAATTTGTAGCAAGAAATTTCAATGTGTTGGTTTTAATATCCAAAATACGGTGGACAGACACCCCAAAAAGCTGCGCCTTCCTCTTAGGTCTTCCGAACACTCATGGGGCTGGGAAGCGACTGCGCAGCCCCCAAACCCTAAACCCTAAGCCCTAATATCTTTTTATTGTTTCTTCTTCTCTGGATATCACCAAGGAGGGGAGAAACCACATGGGGTTTCTCTGCAGCTCCCTGAACATTACGCAAAGTGTCACGGATGTTGCTAAACCCTAAACCCTAAACCCTAAACCCTGAACTTTTTTCCTTCTTAAGGCTTCAAGTCTCCGGGGAAGGTTACGCTCTTCTCTCGCAGTGGGGGGTCCAGTGCATGCAACACAAAGTGGGCTCCTAAACCCTAAACCCTAAACCCAAAGTGAGGTGTTGGGGGGCGCAATTTGAGAGAAGCATTCGAGGCTCTAGACGGCTACACAGGAGAGTATCTGGGGATTACTTACACAATTGCTGCTGCTGTTACTGCTGCTCCTGTTGCGTGTTTTGGTTGCATTAAGGGCATCGTGTGTGGTTGTTTCTGTGTTTTTTCAGGTGTACGTACACCGCAAAAATGGTTTTTAGCCCGCTTTTTCGGGCATCTTTCCGCCGTCTGTCAGGGGGCAGCGCAAAGCCCAAATGGGGGGTTGATAGACAGCATTTCTTTGGCGCTGGGATGGGAGACAAACACTATTACGGAGAACACCCAACTTATAATCATTTTCTTCTCTTTATCAGAGGCCTCAGGCCAGCTGTGGAGACAGCAGCAGCAGAAACCGCCAAGGTCGTTGGAGACGCGGCGCGGGCTGTATGGAAACCCACCAGGGATTTCGTTAAGAAACACAACCCCGATCTCAGACTCGTAAACCCCAAACCCTAAGCCCTAAACCCTAAACCCTAAGGCATCGCAGATCGGGACTCCTTGTTTTTTGCTGCTGTAGCACCAGCAGCACCAAATTTCCAGCAGCACCAAATGCAGCAGCACATGATGATTTAGGGCGTTTAAGGGCTTAGGGTTTAAGGATTTAGGATTAAGGGTTTAGGGTTTAGGGTTTAGGGTTTAGGGTTTTGCGTCTCAGCAACTCGTTGCTCTGTGTTCTTTCTTCACCACTTCGATGCTGATCACCAACTGCTTCAATGACACCTACCAGAGAATCGTTGTCCGTTAAACCCTTAAAGACTCTAAACCCTCAAAAACCCTAAACCCTTAAGAACCCTAAACCCTTAAGAACCCTAAACCCTTAAATTCCCTAGGTTCAAGACTTTTAACTGCGTACGGTACCAAACTCCATCAAAACCCTAAACTCTAAACCCTGAGAAGCCCTAAACTGCTGGCTAGCCTCATTCCGTTGTCTGCATTTCTGGTTTAGGGTTTACGGTTTAGGGTTTACGGTTTAGGGTTTAGGGTTTGTGTTGCAGGATCTGACATCGTTGTTGGAGCACCGGGCGGCAGGGGAATATGAGAGTGAGGGTTTTTGGCGTACGAAAGCCCAGGATGAAGAAAGGAGACACTTGCTGCTGCAGCAGCAGCAAAGGAGACTGGAGAAATGTTGGCTAGCTGCCATTAGCGAAGCAACTGCAGCAAAAGACTTTGACGTTCTCTGTGCCTTTTTAGAACCCAAAACCCTAAACCCTAAACCCTCAGATGATGGAGAAGAGACACACGATGAGCCCCTTACAATTTCCCCCTTCATCTCCTGGCGGTTCGATATGATGCCCTATGGCGCCGACTCTCCAGACACCCAAACATTCCCCACTCCAAGCCACGAAATGGTGAGGGTTTAGGGTTTAGGGTTTAGGGTTTAGGGTTTGGGGTGCTGGGCAAGGAAGGGGAGTGAGAGCAAATGCCCCGTTTCCTGTGAGTACATATTTCCCAGTGTTTAGGGTTTAGGGTTTAGGGTTTAGGGTTTAGGGTTTGTTTGGCTCAGCCTTTGCGCGCCTTCTCTCTCTCCTTCACGTCCAACAACCTCTCAGGCAACTGGGGAGACTACATCAACAGGTGCGTCTCTAAACCCTAAACCCTCAAGGACACTTAGGGTTTAGAGTTTAGAGTTTAGAGTTTAGGGCTTATGGCTAATGGTTTGGGGTTTGCGGCGATTCATGCGTTTTGGGCATCACTGTGCCTTTAGCGTTTAAAACTTGCAGTAGTTTCGGGTTTATTAAGGTTTATTAGGGTTTAGGGTTTTAGGGTTTTAGGGTTTTAGGGTTTTAGGGTTTTAGGGTTTAGGGTTTAGGGTTTAGAGTTTAGGGTTTTGTGTGCAGGCAGGACAACAAGAACGCGATAATGCGTCCGTCTCGTTCGATGTTTACCGACGTGTTCATCCCCACAACAAAATGAGCAAACCCTAAACCCTAAACCCTCCTCTAGCTGCCACAACCCCAGGTGTACGTATGCCCCGAGCTGCAGCAGCTGTAGCACAGCAGCTGCAGGACAGCAGCAGTAGCCGCAGCACAGCTGCTGCAGCACAGCTGCTACAGCACAGCAGCAGCAGCAGCAGGTGCAGCAACGGCGGCGAGTTTGAAGCCGTAAGGTTGTTGGGCCTCGCCCAGTGCCACGGCACTTTGAGGTTTTTAAGCCTTAGGGGAGGCAGCAGCCAAACAATAGAGAAATTTCGCATGCAGCTGCAGCAAAGCCCTAAGCTCTAAACACCTAGGAAGTCGCCCATGGAGGGCCCCTTTGGAGTGTAGAAGGAAAAGCTGGGGACGGATGGCACATGGCAGTGTAGGGAGGTGTTATTTCGTCTATGATGACCTAGATGGTTTTGGGTTTAGAGTTTATTAGGACCTGCTGCAAGCTGGTAGATCGAACCCTCCACCGTACAAGTGAAGACTTTCGGGGTTTCTCTCAATAAAAACTGATGCTGCTGACAAGATCAACGGACTCCGCCTCTGCGTGGTCTTGGGGTTTAGGGGGAAATCAAGCGAGAATTGCGTTGAGAATCTCGATCTTGGCTTTTTGTGCCTGCAAGAACAAGCGTATTATCAGCCGAGTGTTTTAAACCTCTATAAATAAGAAGATACCGCACAAGACCGAACGCGCCAATCTGTGCAAGAACTTGAACCCTTCCAAATGTATTCAAATACGTCCATTTTCCTGTCGAATACGTTGAGTTTCCCGATCCATTTGGTCCAAAGAGAAGCTGCACATTTTTCACGTCTTCGGAGGTGTTGTAATTGAAGCCAGTGGATTCGCTCTGTGCGCTGGACCTCTGATTAAAGAGTCGGCTGCCCATCTGCGCTGGAAATGATGAATACCTCCAGTCTTTACCAATGGATGCACTGCTGACATAATTAATGTGCTGCAAACAACTAAATACGCAGGGGAAGTCGTGAGCTGCAGGTTGTGTTTGCTTACCTGACAGGTTCCAAACTGGGAGAAAATATAGGCGTGCTCACACTCTGGAATCGACTTGCCTGCACTGGCCATAAGAATCGTCTGCGTCTCTAGAACGCAACAGAGATTGTTAAAGATACCCAGGAGGACAGAGTCAGCAGAAGGTCAACTACTGCCTAAGCACTATGCATTCACACCAAACAGGCTCCTACATCGCACTAAGGGCTTCTCTCACTAATGTGCTGTACACTGCGATGACCCAAGGAAACTGGGAATCCGACCCGCCTGCACAGATCACAATTCCCAATCCGTTCCAAGGGGTTTATCAAGAAATAAGTCTTACCGTCAGCCCTTTGATAGTGGGCAATTGCTGCTCCACTATGTCTTGCTTGAGTTTACTCGCAGTCTCGTTAGCGTCCACAAATATGTGCAGGCTTTGGGACAGTTAACAAGAAGTCTATGAGCACATGGCATGCATGAGAGAACCAAATTAGTAAAATACACCTGGAAAAGTGGCACGAAAACAAGTCCTTTCGATAGTACTGCATCATGGAAATGACATAACCGGCCCGCTCTCCTTGCTAGCACAGTGAAGTCTTGCACGAAATCCCCTGCACACTTTTCTCCTTTCCTGCTGCGATGCTGAAGTGGTTTCTATCTATTGGGCTGAGGGTAAGAATGTTCACAGTAAATGGAGTGGTTTGTATTGTTCCCACTTAGGCTCGCGCCGTATGGGAAGGCTACAGCTGTAAGAGCATGCTTGTGTATGACACTTTTATCCGTTCATTTGCTATTTTCACCACTGGGCTTCTATGGCTTTCATGAGCTGGGAACAACAGGCCGAGGAAGCTGATAAATGTTGAGTATTCGCCTTCCATTAATACTTCGCTGCTTGCCTTCTTGTTATGTATATTTCTCCGTGAGAACTGGATTTTTTTTCGGCTTCTTGATTGGCAAAAATCCCTTGTGTTTCGTTTGTTCTTCGCTGGATGGAGAGGGTACACAAAAGGCAAGAACGTGCAAGGCTAAAGAACTAGTTTTTGCACCAGGCACTCTGCGTTTTGTTGTGCCGTCGAGATTGCGGTGCCCATTTACGGCTTCTATTTTCCCTTCATCAATCGCAATAATGGCCTGTTGGATCAAGTCTGCGCAGCGGAGATGTACCTCAAGGAAGCATGGAAACTTGAATCTTTGTACATGCGATTGATTTTACTTCAGCACATATGCTGGGAAGCGTCAAGTGTAAAGTGTAGAATATTTAATTCCGATGCAAATTTTCCATGATTACCCCGCAAGCACAGGTCCGATTGTTTAACAGGTTTTTAGCTCTTGATGTAGCTTTACAGCAGACTCCAATCGGGTCGTGGAAGTCTGATCCGTTTTTGTCCCCTAGTGAGTCCAAATGCATGCAGATGAAACAGATAAGTGCTTTATTTGATTAGCACAACTTTGCCTCTGTAATGGGACACACAATGTATGCATAGGAGGCTGCCAGTCTGTTCTGCAAGCAAGTTATCCAGCAGCTCACAGAAAAACACGCAGCCATTCTCAAGCGAATCCCGTCACTGTTCCCTATAACTCCGCCTTTGGCGTAGCCGCTGTGTGCTGCTACCTTGCCATGAGAAACTCAACCACATCCTTAAACAAGAAATAAACACAACACATCAATATCAAATCCACGTAAACAACGTATCAAACTCCGTCGAAGCTCATCGACGCAATCCAGGGGACGCTGAGTATTTGCACGAAGCAGCTGCATTCAAAGGAATGCAAATGTAACCAAGAAATAACAAGAAAGTTTGGTCAATCATTGATCCGGCCGATGTTGATGTGGATGCGTCGAGTATTCCCAAAACTGTTGCCTCGCATGGAGGTTCTCCAGGAGCTCTAGGCTTTGTTGAACTCCCTGATCCATTGCGAATCTCTGTAGCGGCAGCAATTAGAACCGGGTTTGACTGCAGACCAGTGCTGTTAAACAGGGAGCATATGCCTGTACACTTGCTGATTTTATCGGGAGCAGAAAAGGCCTTCGACAACAACAAACCGCTGACAGACCTGAGAGCTGCTTGGAAGTGTGATTCTGTGGACAGCCCACCCAAAATTTGATTTTCGCACTCTACACATTACCATTTTCCAGCCATCTAAGTCACCGTACTGCACAACAGCCTACACATTGCGTTTACTGCACTTATTTGCGATGGCTCAAACCGGTTTTCGTTAAGACACAAAACTCTTTCAACTGGTGGGGCTGGATGGAGCGAAACATTGATACTCCAGCGTCTGGAACGAAAACCCAAAAACTCTTCATGGTAACTAGCGGAATTCTACCCGACGGTCAGCAGTGACCACCTCAAAGACTGAAGGAGAAACCATTAATGACGAAGGATTGTGGCGTTTGTTCATGTCAGCCGCATGCCTGTGAGCAACCCCTTTGGTACTCCACGATTCTGCACTCCCACTATTCTGCAGAATGGCACAGTGTTCAAAAAGTGTTCATTCATGCTGTGTTCTGTATAAGCACTCAGATAATTTGAACGCTTTCAAAATGTACACGAGCGTGTTTTGTTTTATCGAACAAGCCCAAGTATATCGTTCGGTTCCCTTCATGCTGAAGCCGCAGTAAAGACGCACACTTAAATTTCAATTTGCAGAAGTCCTCTCACCGATGCAGTGCCCAATAATCTACTGTCTGCATCTGAATGCAGGCACACTATTTGCGCAGTACATTCCGTAGTGTCCACTCGGATTTGAGGACAGGTTTTTCTCTCTGGTTGGTTGCTCCTTCGAGGTGTGAGAACGAGAATTCGGCCGGCGCTGACTTCAGTTGGGTTAGACAAATTCGTCGTTTCCGTTCGAAGATCCTGCAATATGGCATTATGTAAACGTACGAATTCAAGCTGTGAGTCCCAGATTGTACTGTTCACAGTATTGGGGTACTGGGCTTTTGATTGAGTTTCTTCATGATGCGAATATTCTATTTGCGAGCTCGTGGTAATGCTACTTGATGTAAGTGTACAGTGTGATTCTGCTGGCGTTGAAGAGCGTAAATATCCAGATTCAGTGTGAGAACTCTGCATCGCGCATGCAAATGTATTTGATTAACGCTATTCTGTTTGCTTTGCTTGAGGCGCCTTAACCGAACAACAACTTCTACTCTGTAAGCCATTTACATATCCAAATATTTTGCAAATAGCAGAATTCGCAGCTCACTCGATACACTTGTCGCACTGACGCGATTCACACAGAGTGCCACATAAATCAGGGGAGGAGGACATGGAACTCTCAACTCTACAATCTCGCTGGCGGGGTGGTAAGTAGCAAGCAAACCGTGCTGGTCAACGATCTTCAGTTCATTAAAAAAGTTGCCTAAATCATCTACCAGACGAATAACTCCACTCAAATAGGCGTGTGCTGCGGTGTACGTTCAGCTTAAATTCAGGCACTCATTGCTAGCAGCAAAAGCCACTTAAAACACCTTTCTTCTGTTTCACCGCCCAGTGCAGCTGACGGCTCCATCGTTTTGGTTAAGTGCTCTTCAAATCGTAAGGAATATTACTTCACAGGATATCCTTCAAACTAGGTTTCAAGCAACTGCACGGCACCTGAACGAAATTTCGTGGAAACTGATTAGAAGAAAAGCTATATCTTTGCTAGGTCCATTACTTAGCAGAATGATATATTTGCTTGTGGCAAATTCTGCTCAAATCTGAGGCGTCAACTGTTCTCCTGAAGGAGAGCCTAAATACAGGAATTGTGCTACCTCTCCCTGATCGGTATAATAATATTTGTTTCACTTGCCTCGGCTGGTAGGGAGGATCTTTTCAGCCACCGCTGATCCCAGCGACAGTAAGTGCACGGCTCGCAATACAAGCGAGCGCCTCTGCGCCAGGTCAGAAATACACGTTCCAGCAAGGATGCCTTCCTTGTTCGTTAACTCCGACAAAATGGCAGAGCAACAGAAATAGACCTTACAGGAATATAGAAGCGAAAAACCGCGATTTGCGGTTTCTGCATGTTCGGTAAAGCATCTGATCCCACGATCATGGCTCCCCTCATAAGTAAAACAGAAAATGTGCTGCAAATGCCACAGTTAGGTTATCACTAGGTGTGTGGCCCTCAAGTGACGCTTAACTAATGCACATTCGGTTGTAATAACTAGCTCTTACAACACTTCAGGCTTTCAAACTTGGGCCCAATATCGCCTGCAGCACGCCGTATCAGTTGCCTGCGTTGTCTGCCTATCGGCGGCATATAATACTGCAGGATTGAGTTTCAATTGCGCCTGCACTCGGCTCACAATCTCGCTCTTGTTCAAATCATGGGATCCTCTTCCTCACCTTCAGCAAGCGTTGCCTTGGCTGCTTGGACCACAAAAACGCGCCCGTGTTTGCTGCCGGGCTTGCACTCTCTGTTCGCATCCTCCTCTCATATCTGCATGTGCTTACCGCGTAACAATACATCAGCAAACAAATAAGGATTATATATGTTACTAGTAGCACTACACAATGTATTGCATGCTCAAGGACACTTACAATAAGGTTCAGCTGGTTGAGGTGGGTCGGTGACCGTCTGAGCTGCGCCATGTCACCTTTCTTCAGCCTTCCACCGAAAAGTAGGGGTGCTATCTTTGGAGTAATGTATTTCTCACGGTACCTGTGCCATATATGTCCCCCAATAACAGTCAAATGCGCAATAATTTGTGCTTCTGGCCAGGGGCTCCTGTGCTGCGTGTTCATAATGACGCAGAACTCTGCTTTGGGTGCTGCTGATTTGCAAAAACAAAACAAATGACGTGACATTTACCAAAGAAACGTTAAATGATTGTGATGGACCAGTACATCACGTTCACCAGAGCACACACAGCTTTCGCGGTTCTGTTCTTTTTGTCTTTCTTTTTCAAACACTAAACCATACACCCTGCACCCTTGGCCCTAAACCGTAAACCGTAAATTTCAAGAGCAGTTTATGTAGAGATGGCTCTGGAATAGGGGCTCCAGGCTTCTCTCGCAACCTTCCGCTACAAATACTGTAACTGTGTTGCGTTGCATGCCCACTGGATCAACCGAAAGTAGAATTAAAAAAGGTAGTTGAACTAAGAATTTTAACAAACAGAAATAGCGGTAACGAATGCTCACTGCAGTGCAGCAAGAAATCTAGATAGAACTACATAGAGTACTACAGTGATTGCTAAGAATGCGGCCTATAGTCTCTCCTTGACAGAGGCTGCACCGGGATCTTTTAAAAGAGACCCAGACGCTTTCAGGCTTTGTCTGCTTAAGTTTTCATGTGGGATTTAAAATGCCGTTTAGTGCTCTGACATCGGCTATAGGTATTTCTCATTTGGTTGAGGTCTCCAGGCCAGCCTAAAGAAGCTTGAAGCCCCCCAAAAAATTATTATTTTTGCATACACATGTTTAATTATTTAAGACTTTTTAATTCACCGAAAAGAGAGTTATTTCATCTGTTTACTGCGAGAGCGAGAACGTCGCATGTTAATGTGCATGTTCGATATTGCAGTGTTTGGTTGTTTATTAATTCGAATTTTCCTAATTAAGGCCCTAAGTAATTTATTAGTGGAAGGGTTGAGAATATGTTTTGAGGAGCAGTAGTCTGAGATGCCCAGCTTTCTGCGGCTCTCGTTCGTTGTCTCCTCTTTTGGGCTCTGACCTCTATTCCGCCTGAAGTGTCTGCGACTTGAGTCGGTGTGAGAGTGGAGCTCCAAGGGGATTCGGAGCTGTGTGAAAATGCCGAACTGGGAGGCTTCCCAATAACGAAGAGAGTTTGTGTTAGGTAGCGAGCATTTAAGGCCCCAAGAGTGCCAGGATGCCTTAGAACTTGATTTTGTTCAAGAAGGCACAGTGGTGTTGGCCGGGTCAGCCCAGCAAGGGCAGCGATAAAGCTCTGGTTCAAGGGTTATTAGTCAATTCGAGAGATTCGGGCCTTGGCCGAATGTGACCAAGACACCTCTGAGGACACCGGTGCATAGTTCTGAGGGTCAACGAACTAAGTAAGAATGTATAAGTTGCCTGAATGTGACCAAGACGCCTCTGAGGACAGCCGTGCATATTTCTTAGGGTCAACAAATTAAGTAAGAATGGATAAGGGGTGTTTAGGCTGTATTTTTTTAAGTGTAGGGTGAGAGTGCGCGAATGTGCGTGTCGAGTGGTTTCGGGGGAGCTAGTGGCCTGGCCATCGCTGGCTCTCCGAGGACCGCCAACCTTAAAATTTGGGCTGAAAGGTGTAGGAAAAGAGTCTGGGTGCTCAAGGGAGCTCTTTGTTTGAGGCTTGCATATGGCGAGCTGGGAGCAGTGACGTCTGAGTTAGGCGGGTGGCTTAGGGGTCATTTCCATGTTTCGTTCCCATATTACTGTTATTGTAGGTAGTTTGAGTGATTTTACAAAGGGTTCAACGGTAGGAGGCGGAATTGTAGTACATTTCACTGCGCTCACGGCTCAGGCTGGGTCGAAGCCCTACCCTGTGCCATGCTCAGCCTTGTTCAAGATCAAGCTCAGTTAAAGGGGTAAGGGTAGCAAGCACACAATTAATTAACATCAATATAAAAAGATTTGTCTTCTGTGTAGAGCTAACACATTAAGCATTATTAATTTTTTTTCAAGGAGACACTTTAAGTACTTTTGGGGTTCGAGGCTTAAGAAGAGTTGAGGCCAAGGCCTTAAAGCCCAATACAAGGCCCTAGGCCTTAAAGCCCAATACAAGGCCCTAGGCCTTAAGGCATGGGTGCGATATCGAGGCCACCTGTGAAGACTTGAGCTCACGTGCCAGACAGAACTTTAGGACTGAATTTTGATGTAATAAGGTTCTGACCTTAACCCAGACTGTATTATTTCGTATTTAGAAGCGTTCATGAAGATTGATCATGCTATTTCAAATGTCTTGTTCACCCCAGGCCGTGTGGACAGTGACCGCATCGGGGTGCAAAGTGTGTTTATGGCCTGAGGGAGGGACTTTTAGGGGCGTGTACACCCAGATTTACAAAATAGCAAAAGTTGTTCTTAACGTTATCGTTGTTGTTGAGGAACTCGAGTTTTATGCGACTTACGAGAGGCTGAGCACTGATGATCAGAGAACCTCTCCCGATCAGCAAATCGGTTCTGCGGAGCATTCAGTGCCTATCCCATCGTGTGAAGGGTTGAGAGGTGCGTCTTATTCTAATTCCGTTCCGCGATAGTGCCTAGGCAAGAAATTATCGATGGGGTTCCTGTTCGTATAGGGGCATAGCCCGCGGTCCAGGTTGCGAAAGAGAGTCATGTGTAAGAAGGCATGTGTGCCTAAGCCAATGGTTGCGCCCAATCAACAGCACAACCACCTCTTAATGCGTCTCAAAGATGAGAGCATGGAAAGTCTACTCCCAACAAAGCATCAAATAGCAGCCCAGTAACGACCATAAAAAAAACCAAATTTTGGACCGTCCCCTGCACTGCAATCATAATTCGACCAATCACCCACAGTCACTGCTGTTTCATATCTGACATATGCCTGTCGACAAACGCACATACTTACGCCTGCAAAAAACCCACATTCACATAGCTGCAGCTGACTTCAATCAAAACCCATTACATTACCGTAAGGACCAAACAAACGCAACGATAAGCCAACTCACACGAGTTTCCACACGCTAGCTCAATAACCCACTTTCTCCAATCAACTCCAGCTGCCGCTAAGTCCGAAGAAGGCAATGACCCTTCTTCCCAACTCCATACAAAACTTCGCACGAACCGTAACATCCAGAATCTCTATTCCAACCGCTCCTTCGCATTCTGTGCCGTCACCACAGCAATCAACGCCTTACCTGAACTGCTTCGAGCATTCTTTCAGCCTCATCACACACAAGCCGCCACTCATCATTTCTTTAAGCCCAAACAATTCCACAGCAAACGGATACTGCCTCAAGGCATTAAATCCCCGTTTCCAGCAATTAGTGCCCCGAAGCAGCTCCTCAAGTATCCTACCACCAAAATAACGCCACGCCACCACAAGCACACGCACGAACTGAAGTCCGCAGAAACAGTACATTCAAATACTTCCAACTGCCTGCAATTCAAACCATGACATTATCGTAAGGGAGATTCAATAGGAACAATAGACAAGCTCTTTCCATCCCCACACAAAATACCACACGAACCGTAACCACTGACGTCTCCACACCAACCGCTCCTTCGCATTTTGTACCGTCACTGCCGCAGTGAGTGGCTTGCCTCCAGTGCTTCGTGCTTGTTTCCTGTTTCGCCCTCATCATACATAGGCTGGTACTGACTAGTTCTCCAAACCCAAGCATTTTTACAACAAAAGGATACTGCCTCAAGGCAGTTCCTCTCCAGCACTCAGTGCCCCAAAGAAGCACAAGTATCAAACCACCAGAATAACTCCAAGATATCAGCAGCCAACGCACGGTCTTATGTCAGCAAAAAAAAACATTCACATAGCTCCAACTGCCTGCAATATTAACCAACCCACTACCTTAAGGCCCAACCAAA
>NPHX01000428.1:106407-151303 GCA_002271815.1 Eimeria falciformis
CTTGAAACGCGGCAGCATGACCTTTCAGCCCCTGCTGTTTATTCAATCACTGGCAGCAGCAAATGCTGCTGCTGTTGCTGCTGCTGCTGCTGCTTGCTGCCGAAAGGCAACAGCAGCAGCAGCAGCAGCAAGCTGAGCCGCAGCCAGGCAGCGTCAGAGGCTGCTGCGATCTTTTGCTGCCGTTGCTGCTGAAGCAGCAGCAGTGAGTGCTTCTGCTGCTGCTGCTGCTGCTGCAACTGCAGCAGCAAAGGCCTCAGAAGCAGCCTTGGCAGCAGCAGCAGCAGCAGCAAAAGCTTCTGCTGAGCGTTGCTGCAGCTGAACCTGAAGACGGTGCTGTGCGTCGCGGGGAAGTTTGAGAGGCTGCTGCTGCAGCAGCAGCTGCTGCTGCTGCTGTTGCAGCAGCAGCTGCTGCTGCTGTTCGAAGAGTGAGCAATTCAGAAACTGCCCATGCTGCGGCTGCTGCCGCTGCTGCTGTTTTTGTAGCAAGTGCTGCTGATGCAGCTGCTGCAGCACTTGTTGCTGCTGCAGCTGCACATTCAATTGCTTCTGTGGTATTTCCGGCTGCTGCAGCAGCAGTTGCTGCTGCAGCGGCAACTGCTGCTGCTGCTGTTGCACCAGCTGATCTGGGCTAGACATGTCTTCGCTGCTGCAGCTGTCGCTGCTGCGGCTGTTGCTGCTGCAGATGTTGCTGCTGCAGGTGTTGCTGCTGCAGCTGTTGCTGTCTTGTTTTTGGTGGTACGCACAATCAAAGCGCGTAATGAGGAGCTTCTGTCTGTCGCTGCCGTTTGTGATTTTTCTGCTGCTGCTGGGTGCCCCCCATTTCGTGTGAGGCTGAGAGGTTAGTTCTGTTGAGAGTCCTTGGGCTGCGTGCCCTGAGGGGCGCTGCTGCTAACAGTTGCGTATAAGAAAGAGAATAATTTGCAGCTGCTGCTAGTGCCTCGGACAGAGACACACAAAATATACTTAGAGACAGCGAAACGCCCGAGAGAAGTGCGCAGCTAATCTCTGTTTGGTGTAGCCTGTGTTGCTGCGGCTGAGTCAGAGGTACGGGGCCCCTGTCTAGGGATGAGGAGGGGAAGGAGGTGCAGTTGTTGCGAGTGTAAATAACCTTCTAGTAAAAAGGATAAATAAACTAAAAACAACTTAAAGTAATAGACGCAGCAGCAAAAGTTTTGAGTGTCTATTGGGGTATATTTGCTTTGCTACTCCAGGCCCCCGAGGTCCCTTAACCCTGCTGCATCAGCTGAGAGGGTTTTGCTGACCTTCTGTGTTTTTAATGGTTTTATATTTACTAAATCAAACAAAGAGAGAAAATTGTTTTTTCTCTTTAGTGTTTGACGGTCAGGAGCTGCTGCCACCGTCAAGTAGTACAGAATATAGCAAGTGTGTTTCATGCTGCGGCTTCTTCGGTGCAAGTTGAATTTGTTTCTGTTATTCTTTAGGTTTAAAACAGCCAAACCTTTAATTTATTTGTTTTGTTTGTTTGTTTGGCGATGCGAGATTGAAACATCTTTTAATGCTTCTGAGTCTTCGAGTGTCTGCGCAGATCTGGGGGTTTCTCTCTTCCAACTCGCAAGTCAGGACAAACAAATGGCCTTTAAAAATCCATCTTTTGATATAATAATACATCTCAAAATAACAGAATTTATTTTAAAATAGCACAATTCATGTTTAAATAGAATAATACTTATTTAACTAACATGTTAAATGTTCTAATAGCAGAATACATGTTCAAGTAACATAAATAGCATAATACATTATAAAATAACAGAATATATATTTAACCAACACGATTAATAAAACACATAATTAAATAACAGAAATAATATAATAGATGTTTAAATAACATAACTAACAGAATAGAACTTGAAATAACATAAATAGAATTATACATGTTTAAATAACATATTAAATGTTCAAAAAGTGTTTTCAAGGCGTGGAAGGAAATAGTTGTGAATTTCTATTTGAGTCACATCCACCTGTTTTGTTGTAGTCATTTCTTTTCAAGGCTTCCTTTCTGTATCTGCTCCTTTTCATCCCTAGAAGATTCAAGTTGGCATAAAATAACAATACTTTTAAAATCTGCTATTCTTTCATTCTTTATTTTCGCGTATTAATCGGCATGAGGTGGCACTCGAAGTTGCACTGCTGGGCGATTTTCTTCTCCCTCTGCTGAAGCATCCGCCTGTCCTTTTGTTTCAAGTTGGCACTAATGGCCTTTGTTTCTAATGGGTGTCTTTCAGTTCGAGGAGGTGCTCAGTTTTTGTCGCTTTTGTCTTTCTCTATCAACAGCTTACATTTGTTTCCTTGAATAGCCAAGTTTCTGCTGGGTTCATTCTCTGGTTCTCTTTGTGGTTTTCCGGCTCAGTGCAAACTTTTTAAAGAGGTTGTGGAAATTCGTGAGTAGCAGAAGCTTGTTTTGCAAGTTAGCATTCTTTCTGCTGCCCCTAGATCGTTCTTAAAGTAGTTATGCTTTTAGTGTAGTGGGTTAACCCCAATAAATATCAATAAATACCAATAAATACAAATAAATACAAATAAAGGGGCTCGCTCACGCCTATTCCCTTCTTTCGGAATCCTTTGGTCGGATTTTCAAGAATACCACCCCACAAATAACCCCTTCAAAACCAATAAATGGAAGTATTAAGGGGAAAAGACAAAAATTTGAAAATATTATTAACAACGTCAAGACACTATAGGCAGGAGAAGGGAGAGCTCGAAAAAGACAGAGGAAATTGACTGAACCAGTAGACCTAATGGCTGGAGCGAGTGCTTGCAACTTGTGCGGTCACCAGAGTCTACCATAAAAGAATAAAAGAGTTTTAAAATAATAAAACAATTTTTATGGAATACGCGGAAAAGTAGGTTAACTGGACAAAGGGCGAACTGGTGCAGCAGAGCACACGGGGGCATTTGGCAAGTGACAGCTACCTCGTCTTATGCGAAACAGCGAAACAGCCACTATACAAAAACATCTAAAATTGATTTATTCAATTTTGCTTATTGTTTGTTTTATTAAATGTGGCAGCAGAAGTTCTTTCACTTGAAATATACGAGGTTCGCCGCCTTCCTTTTACGGTGTGCCTAGGGTCACTCTGCTCAGACTCTTGATATAGTCCGATTGACTTGCTCTGAAATTTATTTTACCATTTTAACAAAACCGGAAAACATTGTTTTTAATTATTGGGTTTTTGTTTTGCATTTCCCAGTTTGTGAAATGGAGCGTTTTAGTATTTTTAGAGGCTCACGCCCAAGACCTGCCTTTGGAATACGGCTGGCTCTCTCCCTCTTGTTTGTTCTTTACATTTCATTTACCCACACTTTAGCATTGCGGCATCACGGTGCAAAAGCAGTTGATGCGGTGGAGCCTTTTCTTTCAAAGGATCCACCGAAGCAAATGCTGAAGTTCGGAGCATGGAAAGCACTGCCTTCGTTTCAACAGGCCACCTCCTCCCCCACCACTGAGGAGACGCCTCTACTTGGTAAACCAAAGCGACGGCCAGGAAGGGTACGCCCTGCGCTTGGGCGAGTAGGGCGTGCAATAAAAAGAGGCGTTTTGTACATTCCACGAAAGATACACGCTGCGTACCGTTTACTCAAACGGAAATTTCGGCGAGGAAGGCGTGGTCCCCGTCGTTCTAGCAGGCGACGCTCAAGCAGAAGAGATAGCAAACCTGGGTCTTCTGAATCCCGTGAGGTGTCTACAGAGACAGGTGGAGAGAGCCCAGTGTCATCTGCGCGCAGCGCTGGCATGTTAGGCGCTCTGGCAGCAGCAAAGGCATCTGAAAGAAGGGAAGGAGGTGAACCCAGCGATTCTGGCCTGCCACCGTCAGCAGAGATGGAGGCTCTTTTTGGAGCACCGGAAGCCGCAGGACGTATGTCCAAGGCAGCACTTGAACAACCACTCGAAGAACCCTCTTCCGCTTTCCCACCGTTCCCAACAGATACGGGAGAAGAGCCATCGGATTTAACTGAGGTGCCCAAAGATGAGATTCTCGGAGCTGAGCCAGAAGCACAGCCAAAACCCACCTCTGCAGCCGCTGCGCAGCCTGGAGAGGAAGAAGAGAAAGGTCCCTTAGAGGAGGAGCGCCTGAGACGGCAAGCATTACAAAGACCAATGGAGCTGGAGGAGGAAACTACAATACCGAAGGCAATAACAGGGCGTCAATCGAAGGGAAGAATAAAATTTTCCTTTTCTAAACCTCTGGCTAAAGTAATTCTTTCCCGCGAAATGCAGGAGATTCAGGAAATGCTGCCCGAGTTTGAGTCTCTATGGCGCGGACTCCAAGATCTCAACCAAGTCTCTGTTGCAAAGCATCTGTCGAACCTACTTTTAAAATACAAGGTAGAGCCTGATATGGAAATGGCTGCCCTCGAACATCTCCCCGTGGCGGATATGGTTAACGTGGAAATGGCAATTGTGATGATGAATCTTCTTGACGTTAGTGACAAAACAGCTTCCACTTTATGGTTTTTTGATTTGGACAAGCTGTACGACACCCTAACGGAGGACCAGAAAAACGCGGTTACTGAAATAGTAAATAGTTTTGAAACATGGTTTAACAACTTGGAAAACGCTGAGGGTGTCACTGATGCTGTTTCTTTGCTGGGCTCATTAGACGTAGACCCAAATGGTTTTCTGACTCGGATGGAATCCTTTGCAATAATTTTCAAGGAGAGCGTTGACAAAGTAACTGAAGCTAGAGATGCGGAGGTGCTCATGAGAAGGTCAACACACACCAGGGCGCTCCAACTCAGCAACAAGCTGAGAGAACTGCTTAACAAGGGGGAGCTTACAGACGAGCAAATGGACCTTATTACACCGTTGAGACTTATCGGTGGAGACAGCTCATGCAACCTAGCCGGCATGCAGATAATGACGAAGGGACTTCAACTACTAAAGGGCCTTTATGAAAGCTGGGAAAAGAGGTGGTTTAACTGGCCAAAGATCCGGTGGTTCGGTAAGATTGTCACCAGCCTCTTTTCACTCGCGCGCGTGAACTCCTTCATGGACAGCGAAATGTACGAAGCTTGCGAGCAACACGAAAAACGTATTTATGATACTCGACCAAGGAGATGGCTGTGGTTTTACGCAGTTGCCAAACGCCAATCCCGATGTGACCCTGAAAGGCAGTGGCTGCCTGATCCTGAGGAATGAGGGAGATACTTCTTTCAAGTTGTCACTCGAAAGCATCGCTTGTTGCAGTGTATGACTAAATTTGTTATGTCAGCTTTGTTCATTTTTCTGGCCGACTGCCCAATGTGCTCTCGGGGCAGCCAGTAAACTTGCGGCTACAAGTTTTTTGTCCAGGGCTACGACCTGCTTTCTATCCCACTCTTGTGGGTGCAGCACAGCAGCATTTGCATTCTCCATGGCTGCCACCTGCTTTAAAAAGTACATTATGTTACTTTCATTTACAAACCAACTGCTAAATATGACGACGCTGCTGTTCGAAGAATACACTAGATGCTGCATGCGGTATGGCAAAACGAAATAACGGTTTGTTCGACTCTAGATGCGAAAATGGCTGACAGTGGTTGGCTCCGAGAGCAAAGCAGCACTAAAAGGGAAAAGCTTCCCGAGACACTTAAAGCAAGAACTGCGTATCTGACCGAGCCGGCATCGCTAGAGAATGCTAGCAAGGAATAAACTGTGCATGAAAACAAATTAAGTTCATATTATTCCATAGATGGAGTTAACTAAGTTAATCTTACTCTATAAATATTAAATAAATTAATCTCATTCACGTGCTTTCGATAGCGCCTAGCACACCGAAACCAGCAACGCATGGAGATGCATTTAGAGCTCTTCCTTCTGAGCGTTTTCGCCAAATTTCAAGCTACTGAAAATATCATCAGCATTTATTGCGTCGGATTCTTTTGCCTCATCCGTAGTCTCCTCTTCCTCATCAGGCAGCTCGAGATTGTCCTCTATGGGGTTTTGCGCGTCCACACCCACCTGCTTGGCCAATCCCTTATACAAAACAGCCGCGAGATCAGCGGGTTTCTCAACATCGAAACCGGAGGCAAGCATTGCAGCATCAAACAATTGTCCTGCTATCGCCGCTTCCTCCTCGCCCATCTTATCTTCTCCCTGTTTCACCTTTTCAAGCAAATATTGAATCACTTTGTGATAAGGGTTGATCTCGAATACTTTCTGTCCTTGCATCATTTTCATGTGCATGGGATCTGCGAAGGTTTGCGTCTTCATCACTTTCTCCATCTGAGCGGAATATCCCCACTGAGAAGCAACAACGGCGCAGGGAGCATCGACAAGACGGCGGGAAACTTCCACCTTTGTTACTTTCGGACCCAACCGATCCTTCAGATATTTCAACAAAGGCTGGAACATCTTGGAAACACGCTTAAAGTGCTTCTTCTCATCTTCCGTCTCCTCCAATGTAATATTCCCCTTTTGAATAGATTCAAACTTCTTTCCTGGAAATAACACAAGACACCAATACAGCTGCCAACGACTGATCACTATACATATACATGTCCACTTTACATTAATTAAGTAAATAATATCCTCTTAATTGAATTGTGGGTGCAAACAGACAAAGTGATCGTGAATACAGCACAGATCGTTCGATGTACCGACGTGAACTGCCACTGTAACTCCTGAAACTCACCATCAAAATCTGCAAGTCTCTGGACGCAAGGTTCGTCCATCGATTCAAGGAGAAACAAAACTTCATAATTTTTCTTTTTGAATACTTGCATGTGTGGCTGGTTCATCAGCTGATCGAGGTTCTCTCCTGCTGCGTAGTAGATGGCACTCTGGCCCTCGGGCATGTTTTCAACGTATGTTTCAAGAGATACACGTTCCTTTGTGTTCTTGCTTGTGTAAAACTGCAAAACCTTGGCAATGCGAGAGCGGTTCGCGTCGTCTTCGTAGCATCCCAGCATCAGATTTCTGCTGAATTCCTTATAAAACTTGTTGAAATCCGAAGGCTCTTTGAGCTGCTTCTTAATCTCCTCCTTCTTCTCCTCCTCCGCCTCTTCCAGCTGCTTCTGCAAGTCCTCCTTTGCCTTTTTGGAATCGAGGAACATTTTCCGGATTGTGTCGAGCGTCTTTCTCACGATCTTCTTGCTGATGATGTCTAGTATTTTATGCTGTTGCAGCTGTTCTCTTGAAACATTCAGTGGCAGATCGTCGCTGTCAACAACACCCCTAACGAAGTGGAGGTACTTGGGCAGCATATCATCAAACACGTCAGCCACTAGCACCCGTCGGACGTACAGCTTGATGCTTGTTTGCTTCCCGAAATATTGCGTAAATACGTCTGCTGGCGACCGTTTTGGAATGAACAGCAGCGCCTTGAATTCAACTTCTCCCTCCGCGCTGAAATGCATGTGGACCAACGGTTCACTCCAGTCATTTGTAAGAGATTTATAGAAATCTGCGTATTCCTTTTCGGTGACTTCTTCCTTAGGGCGCAGCCAAACTGCCTTTTGCTGATTCACTTGCTCCCATTCTTGAACTTCTTTTTCAACGCTCTTTGTCTTGGGTTTCTTCTCATCCTGAAAAAAAGCAACGGGTGTTAAAACACCAAAATAACTTACAGATATACACATTCCCGCTGGAGAGAGGAGGGAAAGCCAGGAAACTGCATATCTCGATACGGCGCGGAAAACGCATGCATGAGGCTGTACACGCTGACACCCCAATTCAGCCAACAAGCAAACATGAAACAGACTATTCACTCTTGTTGGAATTCGCATTTCTGCCTGGGCTGGTGATAAGCAAGCAAATATCCCTCGTTCAGTGACGACTCGATTCAGCACTCCTCACCTTTTTTTCTTCCTCATCAGTGATTTCGACATCGTCTTTCTTTTCGTCTGTCTCTTTCTCTTCTTCTTCTACGGGAACTTCTTCTGTTACTTTCTTTGTTACTTTGAGGTAGATTGGATAAGACATAAACTGGCTGTATCTGCTGACGAGCTCTTTCAGTTTAAACTCATCAAGGAATTCCGTTGCGTCTTCTTTCAGATGCAGCAAAACGCATGTGCCTCTTTTTAATGTGTTTCCCCTTGGATCCTTAACAATATAGTATTTAGCATCTGCCGAGGACTCCCAAATATATTGATCATCTTCCTTGTTTTTAGATACAACAGTAACTCTATCAGCAACGAGGAAAGCGGAATAAAACCCAACACCAAACTGCCCGATTAGGTTTACGTCGTTGTTGTTGTTTGCAAGAGCTTCTAAGAAGTTGCTAGTGCCAGACTTGGCCACAGTTCCCAAGTTGTTGATTAAGTCCTGCTTCGTCATTCCAACCCCCGAGTCGCAGATGGACAGAACCTTCTGCTTGGTATCAAATTCAATATGAATATCCAATTCTGTCTTCTCCTCCGTGACTGACTTATCTGAGATAGAGAGAAAGCGTGCCTTCTCCAGTGCGTCCACCGAGTTCGAAATGAGCTCCCTAAGGAACACGTCTCTCTGGGTATACAAAGAGTTGATGATAATGTCCATCAGACGCGTTACTTCCGCCTGGTACTGATGGGCTTCTTGGGTTCCTTCAACCTGGGAACGCGTCTCAGCGAGAGATGAAAGAATATCATTTGACATGTCCGTCGCAGCTGCTGACGTTTCTGGTGCTTCCTCCGCATGAGACAAAGCGGAGAGGGCAAGCAGCCCTAAGGCCATCCCTACACGCCGCGCCATCGTTAGACAATATTTATTCCACCAAAAAAATGCCACCACTAAACACCAGCTGTACAAAGATGTATTACGGTGTATGTAAAAACAGAAGAAATACAGGAAGGGTAGGAAGCAGTGCGCAGTGCCAGAAGACGAAAGCGTGGAGCCTGCGAAACAACGCCAAAAAATTCACAACCAGTGGTAAGTAACACTGTATGTTGCCGTTGCTGTGTCGCGGCAGACAGCGCCACTCTCGTTTGTCTTTGCAACAAAAAAGAAAAAACAAAGTAACTCAGTAAACCAAATATACACCAGCGTGAAACAAAGCTACTGACGTCGAAAAGGAAAAAAATCTGTCTGTCTCATTCGGGATGACAAACCCAGCTGGTGGAGGGAGAATGTTTTGCTTTCCGTAATAACAACTCACCTTTAAATGGTCAATACTAGTCCACAAAATTTCCTTAGAAACGGGACGACCTCTCGAACGGGCGACTCATGGCGAGACGACTGAAAAGCACAGAGAAAACGTGAGGGGCTGTCTGTTGGGTGCAAGGCAGGAATGTGTTGGTGTACATACAGCCTAGGCCATAGGCTGCAGAAAAGATAGAGCGCAAATCTATTTCGTTTCCATTTATACTGCATACATGCTTACTAATATATAGAAAAAGCATGGAAAATTTTTAGTTTTTGCTTTCTGTAACCAAAAAATGCAGGGGTTTATAAGGGAGGCAGTGTGCGCACCAGCTGCGCGGCACCTGCAACACATGCGTGTGTGCAACTGCTCATGAAGCAGCTGCAGTAGGCGCCAGAATTCCCCTTTTTCTTTCATAAAACCAGAAATAATTCTGTTATAGCGGTAAGACTTTACACGCCGGCGCAGGGATCTTTTCTCTCGAGCACGTGTGCGTTGCCGCATCCTTTCCTCCCAGCAGCCACTCCTTGTTTCTTTGAGACGAAGGATTTTTGTTGTTGAGTAGCTGACAAGCCGTAGGGAGCTGCAAGACATATGGCTAGGGAGAGCCTGTAGGGAAGTTGTAAGGATCGTGCTGTGGAAAGCAATGGCCTCCTCTGAGGGTGGGAGCAGCCCCTCCTCTCTTTTTTCTCTTATTATGTTCCTGCAAACTATGCCCCAGCCACAAGACGCATTTCAGTTCCGATTAGGTACACGGACACCTTAGGGCCGTCCAGGAGCGTTTATTTGAACAGCAGGCTCGGCAACATCAGCGTCAACAGCACCCTTGACATTCTTGTCTCGATTATCTCTTGTTTGCGTATTGCGTCCTTCTTCTGCATCCGGGGGTTTACTTGGGCAGCTCGCTTCTCGTGCCAGCTGCAGTCGGAGCGGCAACAGCAGCACCGGCACGAGCATCTGTATTTGTATTATATTCATCCCACCCGAGCAGTTTCTCTTCCGTCTCTTTCCCGTCTCGTCGGAGGTGTCTGTACACTCGACTTTGAACATGAGGTTTATCGAGTGGCCGCCCCTGACCCGTCTCTGCGCGTTGCTGCACAATTTGGACGTTGGAGACCGCGTGATTCGCGGCCGTTTGGAGTTGTTGTCGACAGCAGCACGAGGCCAGCAAGAGGAGAACTTGTTAGAAAAAATTGAAACAGAGCTTCATTCCTCGCCTCTGTTTGTTGCTTCCTCTCCCCCCCCTCTGCTGCTGTCCCCAGCAGCAACTGCAGCAGCAGCAGGCAGCACGCGCAGCAGGCAGAGACTTACTGATCCGAGGCATCCAACAGCAAGAGGGAGAGAGTTGCTGGTCAACCTCATCAGCACTCTTAACCAGTGCTTTCCAGACTATGAATTTAGGTGGGGCAGAGGCTCCAGCGTCTGCTGCTGCTGCCACACACAACGCCGCTGCTGCTGCTGCCTCATACAATCCCGTTGCTGTTGCTGGTGCTGCTACACACAGTGCTGCTGCTGCATGCAGCAAGAAGACCGAGGTTGAGAAGAGGTGGTAAGAGTTTCTTGTGGCTTGGCTTGCTCGTTTTGTTGCGTGTGCAGCAGCACGTTGACGCCTGCAATGTTCAGGGAAGAGCAAAGCTTGGGGGCAGTCCAGGCAGATATCAACCAACGACTCGGCAGTGTGGAGCGAGTGCTTCCAGGATTCATATGCCAACTATGGGATGTTGTCGAGGTCCGTTGCTGCTGCTTTTGCTGCGGCTTTTGCTGCTGCTTTTGCTGCTGCTTTTGCTGCTGCGTATGGAGCAAGCCACCACTCCCGGAATAGCGGTCCTTTACATCGTTTCGGCGGTTTAGGGTTTAGGGTTTAGGGTTTAGGGTTGTGTGTGTGCAGTCGGCCGTATCGCTAGGGAACTGTTCGGTGTACAGCCACATAACGAGTGGCTCTGAAGACCCGACTCCCTTGATATCTCTCTTTTCGTCGTTTGGTGATCCTGCCCCTTCTGTCTCCCTCTCAACGTTTTTTTATTTTTTTCTCGATAAACAAAAGAGCAGGCTGCTCTTCTTCGCATGCGCCAGCAACTGCAAACTCACCAGCCCCAGCTGGCTGGGGGAGGCTGCTGGCCAGGGAGGGGAGGCAGAAGATGACTCTGACGAAGTTGATATTGGTCAGTCTTGCTGCTGCCCTTTAGTAGCTGCTGCTGTTGTTGTTGCCCACATGGGTGCTGGGTGTTGCTGCTGCTGCTCCGATTGCTGCTGCTGCTCTAATTGCTGCTCTGATTGCTGCTGCTGTTATTTTTGCTGCTGCTGGTGCAGGAGAGGTGTATGGGGCGGAGGCGATGATGCAGGCTGAACTTGAGCCAGCAGAAGAGCCTGACAGTTTGTCTGATCTCGAGCTCCCCTCTTCAGCCTGTGCCTATGCCTAATAATCCTTTTGAGAGTTTAGGTATTGAATTTGTTAACATATTGTGTAATACATGAGGGAGACCGACTGCGTGGTGTACGTATGCAGAAATACACGAGGGACACCCAACTTCCCTCTGTGCCACCCATCATTTTTTTCCAAAGGGTTGGAGGGTGGAGTGGTCTCGGGCCTTCTGTTCGAGGTGAATGAATGTGTTCCGTTGATGCCGGTCGCTGCTGCCTCCCTGTGGCTGCCAGGCGGGCGCTTCTGAGGGTTGGCCTTGCGAAATACAAACCTCAAAATGGGGGTTGATTCTTCATATGCCGGAAACAACCGTGACGTGAGGGATAGTGCCAATGTTTCGGCCCTGTGTATGTATCAATGAGGAATTTGTTTGTTCAAGTGTCTATACAGCTTGCCAGGTGTCCACCGTTTCTGATTCGGCTTAAATGAACAGTTATTAAACAGCTAGCGTCAATGCCGCTAGGGCCTCGGATAGAAATTCAAAGCAGAGTTTTTGGCAGTGGCTTCCTTTGCAGTTCTAGCGGCTGTTGCAGATGGACCGGGGTGTATGGACTCTTAGTTGTGAGGGCAGGGAAACCGGGGCGTTACTCCGTAGATTGGGTCGCCCTGAAGGCGGCCAAGGGTTTATAGATAGATGCGAAAACAATGTGTAACAAAGTACACTCATATAAAGGGCCACCTGTGCTAATAAAGGCATTCGGGAACCTCGCCTTCTGTTGCTTGACCCGTGGACTCCAGCGCCCGGGCTGTGCCTACGCAGTAAGCAATTTTCTTCTAATCATTTGTTCTCTCAAAATGCGTTTCTTCCCATTGCTACCCAATAAGTGGTGTAGCGGTTCCTCAATTCTCGTCCCTCCATTGTCTACTGGTGGGGTGTCGCTGCGTCGGCCTGGACTCGCCAGCTCTGCTCAAGCGGTGCCGTAAGTGTACATACACCGCATTCGCTGTTCTCACCGGGGGCCCCAGCATGTGTTCACGTCCCGCTATGCTTCCTAAGGAGCTTGTTGAATAGTAATCAGTACTAGGACTGGCTAGACGCTGAAAATTAAACAAATGTTCTCCTCCACAGTCTCGACAACATCAGTAAAGCCACTGCCCCTGCAGTATCTGTATATACACCCCAACTCATCTAGAATTATCGCTGCCTAGGGTATACCCCCTCCCTGTAAATGGTTGGGTGCCTATCCCAGTCCCTCTGTAGCGCACGCCAAATGAGGCTCCCCCGGTGGGGGCCCCCCCAGCTGCAGGTGCATTCCCTCCTGTGCGGAATCGGGGGGGCCCTGGGGCCCCTCCCCCTTGAGGCGGGGGAGAGTTCGAAACGCATGCAGTCGCCATGTCCAGAAACTTTGGGGCTTTGGTTAGCAGATCGGGCCCCCCTGAGAAGAGAGAAAACGGCGCGTTCGATACAACAAAAAGGGTAGCCATGCGTTGGGGTTTATGTTTCGCAGTTCAGGTGTATAGACAGCTCACTGCAGCCCTGAGTTTTGTAAAATGTTTAAACCTAAGCCTGCAGGTTTCCTGTCTTTGGGCATTTCTATAAACGTAGCCTGACTACGACTAACAGCATTATTGGAGTTTTGGGTGTGCAAAGAGGATCTCGGATTTGGGGTGTATGTATAGCTCACCATTAGCCGGAAAGATCTCTCTAAAGAAATAATAGGCGTGGCCAGCAACCAATCCAAAGGCGTCCAGCCACAAGTCGCGGCCCATGAGAAGATGAAGCAACATCAAAAAAAACGGCAGCTGGTATCCCTGAACTGTCAGAAAGGAAACTGAGACAGGAGTGTACGCTTCTCGACGGGACCAGTAATATAAACACGAAAATAAAACAGCCTCGCCATGGAAATACGCTCCTGCATAGCACAAATAAATATATATATATAGTTATTTATTTATTTATTTATTTATTATACCCACATATTCATATAGTTACTGCAAAAAAGAATACGTGAATGAAAGGCATGCAGCAGTTGCCCTTGAAGGCAGCCTACCTCCACGCATTGAGCAGCGACTGCTACTGGTACTCCGAGGCAGAAAGCATGTTGACTTAAGGTTTAAGGTTTAGGGTTTAGCGTTGGCTGAGCAGATTGGTGATTCTTCACTGTGTCATGTATAAGTACTGATACTAGCATGATATTTATGTTTGCCTACAGAGATACGCAGAAAGGAATAACTAACAAGGTGTATTTGCGAGCTCACCATCAGGCCAGAAGACGACAAGAGATAGCAGGGAGGTGAGAAACGTGACGAGGAGAATAAACAAAAGATACGCGCCTTTGCTTGCTTGTTTGAAAACTGCATTGTTTTCAAGGTCGGAGCTGACTTGCGTCCACATGTACATGTGGAAGACCCACCCCAAGGAAAACTTCCCAATGTAAAGAATTGTGGTTAAAAAGCGCCACACCTGAAGCTTAAACACTGCCAAACTCCAGTCTAGCATCAGCAGCTGTACAGGCAGCATCCCAAGGTTAGAGAGAAGGGTGAGGATAAACGTCGCTGTTGCAATCGCACGGGTTATAGGAGGAAGCAACCGATACCAAGCTTCTGGACCCGCCGGCATTCCGCCACCCATACCCGCGAAATTCCCCCCTGCAGCCTCCATTTGGATATACCCTACGCCCTAAGCCCTTTGCTGGAGAAGGAAGGGGGGCGCTTGCGGGCAGCTTTAAGCCCCTAAACGGCACCAATAGAAATGTCTTTGTTTTAAAATAAATAATTTAGTTGCTTTAGTTGCGAGAAATAAGCGAGATGCACCACTCATAAAACCCCGCCTTTCTGCATAAACAGAAAACACAAAGGAAGGGGGTGTCTGTACACTGCAGTTTTGAGAGAGAAACGCACTTTTTGATTATTCAAAAAACAATGATAAACTATTTTCGTTCATTCCACCATAAAGAGAAAATTACATGTACACAATATCCAACGACCCCTCCTCACATGGGCTTGATGCTGTCGCTGGCCAGAAAGTTGTACCTCTTTGCAAGCATTAAAGTTAAGTATTGTTCATTTAAAATAATTTATTAATTTTTTAACTAGTATTCCTAAAGCTGAATATTCGTAATCATTGTCAACGATTTCGTGCAATAACTCTTCTCATCTTGCAGCATGTAAAGTGTTCAAGTTCAATATCGCAGTGCTTGTCTATTTTTCACCTTTCAAAATTTACCTAATTAATTTCCAAAGTTATTTTCGAGCGAAAGGTGTGTAGTAACGTTTTTATTTTGCTTAAATGCCATAAATAACAACACGAAATAATAGCTTTTGAATTGTTAAGATTCTAAAAAATCTGTTTTTGTCCTGCTTGCCCCTTTCACGTCATGCAGGCCTGAGCAGAGCCAAGCGCCAAGGGGATGAGGCTAAGGTGCAGCTAGCCTCTATTTTGGGCACACACACATCTGAACACACATCCGGTGTGGCAGGATACGCTGAATATTTTCACTAATAGATAACTTAGGACATTAATTGGCACACTTATAAGTGATAACGAAAAACAGACAAACACTCCAATAACAAACATACGCATTAACATCCTGCAGCTTGCATGCCCACCGTTCAGGCTAGCTGCACCCTAGGCTGCCGCCTCCTCTGACAGTTGGCTGTGCTGAGGCCGGCATGACGTTAGAGATGTAAGCCTTAGAAGGCGAAACTTCTTTGTGGACAAATTACTTTTGAGTTGTTTTGTGTTCCTCCTTATGGCCTCTAGGCAGAGGCCTAAGTGCAAGCGTTACAATTAGTAGAACTTGGTGGTTCAAATCCACAGGCCCTCAACCGCATATCACCAGGGGCAGAGGATGGGCTACATGCAGGCCCACAGGGTGTCTAGGTGTTTGTTGTATTCCCTTCTTCAGTTGCCTACCGATCCGAAACTAATGCTGCTCTTTTCCCTCAAGCTTGTTAGCAAGTAAGACAATAATCACAAGATAGATAACTCACAGGCAACCTGTTTGTTACCCCGAAGCCTAGGGCTGGCCTGGCAACAACGGCACCCTGAGCCTGAGTCCCTGGGGTTACCTGCCTTTGGGGTGCGGTTGTTCGAAAGGCTACAATCCCATTTAATTGTCTCCTTAAGGGCCACCACTGTCGTTTGTAACCAAGAGTCTGCCACTTTATTCGGGCGTCACGCGGAGCCCACTGCTACAACAAACAAGCAAGTCGGCTTGGCTGTGGCCCCGTAGCCACTCGTGGCCATTCCCATAGATGATTTTCTATTATAATAATGCGAATATATCTCATGTACACATCCTACTTAAGAGGTCTGTCTACATGCGGTAAGTAGGAACACAAAACAAATTAATTATAATTAGTACACAAAGAAATTTGACCTTCTCCAGTTTGCCTCTCTGAGGCCATGCCGTCCTGAGCAGAGCCAACGGCAAGGGGATGTGGGACGGGTGCGATGTATCTGCAACTTTCTAACGTACAAATCTGAACACACAATCCCAGCTGGGCTACTGATCCTCACATACATCAGCTTAACCCTTTGCCTCGTAAACTGGTTATTGCGTTAATTAGACAAATTAGAAATGATGAACAGGCAAGCAGGGGAATGGCCAACTCGCATTAAGACAGTACACCATGGCTTTGGTGACGGCTCCATCAAAAGGCCAGTCATTGCAGCAACAGCAACGCCATACTAAAATAATTATACCAATTCATTAATTAAAAGATCGGGTATCTGGGCGCATTCCAACCTTTCAGAATGACGAGGGTGGCCTATGCCACCCATGGCACATGCCGCACAAACGTAGCTTAAGTGCCCGCTTCCTCACCTGCTGTTACTGAAAGACAAATCTTCTCCATGAGAAAATCGGGTGACACATTTGCTCTCTTCCCATGCCTCATGGGTTCATGCGGTTGTAGTGCAGACCTCGGCGTGCGCTGCCTGCCGCTTGGCAGCCGCTGCCCCAGCGGAGTTCAGCATACACCTGGATGCGTACGCGGTAACTGACTGCGTTTTATCATTGTAATTCCCTTAATTAGCAGACAAAGCCTGCCTGCGGCACCGGGAGCAGGGGAGGGATTGCTGTGTGCATTCGGTGGGGTCGTCGGATGTCGGCAGGGGTGGCAGGAGACCAAGGATGAAGCATGCGAGGAGGCCGAGCAGCCCTCTCAGTGCGCATCCATCGGCACAGACGCAGCAGCACTGTTGCTGACTCAGGCACTCCGACTTGAGGTGAATAAGGGCTCTAGATCGCCCCACTGCCAGCGCTGCCTGCTGCAGCCAGGAGGAAGAGAGGCACTCTGCGAACCAGCAAGCAGCGAGTAGCGCGGCCACTCCCTTTTGTTCGCTTCTGTCAAAGGGAAGACAAACCCTATTTCGAATACACAAGCTGCTTCCTTACCCGCCCTGTGCAAGGATATTTTTGTCCTGCTGAAGGGTAGCAGCAGGTCTCGTGCAAGTGATCACGCAGCTCTTACTATTGACTGGATGCCTAAAGCTGCGGACTCCATGGAAATGGGAAGCTCTGCGCGGCCTGCTTAGCTGATCCACCTGCGACTGCCCTCGTAGAGGTCGCATTGGCGGGTTGGCGTTCCACACGGCGCGAGTAGACATATTCCCTTAGCAGGTAACCTCTGGCTCTCCTTTTACTCGCTCCTGCACCCTTTCTTCCTTGTACGCTACTACGGCCGTGTGCATTTGGTAGTCTCGAAATCAGGAGGCTTCCGACTTTCCTGTTTCAGCATCTTGTTGGATCTTGTATTTCCTCTTCTTTTGAACGCCTCTTTCTGTTCCCACGAATCATCTGCTAGGATTCACTAGAGCCTCACAAAAGGTTGTGTGGTTGATTACGTGAACCTTGACCATTAAAGAAGGGCCTGCATGTCGCCCTTTGCCCCCTCACCCGCCAAACCGGTCGTCCGCCGCGGCTGGTGAATGATGGCGTTTACCCCGCCGGCAGCCTCCCCTTGCGCCGAGCCAACGGGGCCCTCTGCGTCTTCCTCAAGGATGTTTGGCGGCACGCCTCCCGTCTTTGAGGCGGACAGCGCCGCGGGTAGCGGCGGTGCTCCATCAGTTGGATTTCAGAACCCTCCACAGGCTCCACCCCAAGATAACCAACAACTTGAATCGCAGCAGGACATGCAAGAGGAGATGCAGGCCGGGCCAGAAAAGGGAAAAGAAGCCCCAACGCAAGTGGCATCCCCGGCGTCAGCAACCAGTGCGTTTAATGATGCATGCGCCGCGACAGCGTCTCTTGAGAACGCCTTGGACAGCCTCGTGAGCCAGCTGGGAAACTCGTCTCTCACCTATGACAGCGGGCTTCGCATGATGGCGAATCTCAAGTCCCAAGATATTGATTTGCGCCTCGAGGCGACGCAGGCATATCGCAGGTCCCTTAGCAGTAGGCAGGAGGGAGCCGTTGCTAATGCTTCCACCTCAGGGCCACCTGCCATCGGAAGCCTCCCCAGCGGGACCGACTTGCGGAGCGGGCCGCTGTTGGATGTTTGCATTGACGAGTTTATTGATATGAACCTCGTGACGCATGTCGTTGAGTCATTAAGCATGCCGCATCCGCATCTGCAGCTTGAATCCATCCTCCTGATTCAACGCCTTTGTCGCGGCTCATTTGCACAGACATTGCGGGTTGTGACGACCGGCCTGATGGATGCTGTGGTGGACATTCTGAAAAAACTGAGTCTAGATTCTCCCGGTGGCGTGGAGCTGCGCATCGCCGTATTTTCATTCTTGACGAAACTTGCGTTGGACTTCAAGAGCGAAAAGGATTTATCTCTCGCGCGCCGACCATCGGTGCTGCCAGCCGTTCTGCGCTGTGCGAATCTTCACCCCGGTGTGGAGGCCGTGCGTTGCGTCGAGGCGCTGGTGCACCCGCGTTTCTGCACTCCTGAGATGAAGGTGGCGGTGCTGAAGTTCCTTGTTCGCGTGATGGCGGAGTCGACAGATCCAACAAGTCTATCTCTCGCGTGCAACGCATGCGTGACTCTCTGCGACAGCCCTGATGGTGTTTCTGCCGTTCTCGAAGCGATGGCGATGCCGCATATTCTGAAACTTCTCTGTCATCCCGACGAGGCTGTTGTATTTGATGCTTTATCAATTGCGGCGCGCATTGCGTTCATCGGAACAACACAACAAATAGACCATGTGATCGCCATGGGCACCGTTCACACGATGGTTCAAGTGCTTACTGACCCGGCAGTCGCCAGCCCCATGGCCAGGGCCAGGGCATGCAACACCATTGGCAATTTGGGGTGCGAGACCCCGACGCAAGTCCAGGTGAAATCTTGATCTTGTCCTGCTGGAATGGAGCAAGTGGTTTCAGTGCAGACATGCAGAATCTGTATGTTAGCCTGAGGGGAGATGTACTCTTGCACTTGCTGTCGATGTATCTGCAGGCGATCATCGACACGCAGGCCTTCCCTCTCTTGTTAGAAATCTTTCAAGTTGATCCTGACTACAACACCCGCATCGAGGCTGCGTATGCTGTCTGCGCATGTTTGTCGCGGGCGAGTCCGCAGCAAGTCGGGGTGATTGTCTGCTGCACGACGAGGGCGCCATCCTTTATGGGACGTGGGAGGAGTTCTTCACATGTTTATTTTGCCCAGCAGCCGGATGAACCCTGCGTTTTATCCTTGACAGGATCGAATCCCTGTCTTCACTTGATCGCTGATATGCTGGAATTGGTTTCACAAAGTGACCCGTCAAACAGCGGCAGTCTCAAGCTGTGCAAAGCCATTTTGAGGGGGCTGGAAAACATCCTTGAGGTCGGCGTTCAAGAGGGGAAAACTCTCGATCTGCCTGAAAATCCTTATGCTCGGCTCTTCCAGGCGGTGCAGGTGAGCCTGCCATTTATCTTGAAAGGAACATACTCGGATTCTGTTCATTGTTCTTGCTGCGATGTTCCCATCTGCACTCATTCCTCTCTATTTTGATGGTTTTGATAGAGTCTTTAATAGCTGCATTGTGGTTGTTTATGCCGCTGCTTCGCAGGGAGACGTCAAGCTAGCTCGGATGCGGTACTTCCCTGACTACAACGTTGCGTCCAAGGCGCACAGCATCTTGCAGTATTTTACGGCGCTCTCCTCGCGAGCCATCAAGGCATGACGTTCGTGTTATACCCGCCGTGACGATTTGCGAGAAACGACCTTGGCGAATATCATCCCTTTATAATGTGTCCACCTGATGGTAGATTCGGTCTAGGAGAGTTCGGGATTATTTCCTTGCAGTGCGGTGGGTTCACGTGGCTGACGCATTCTTATGGGCGGCCGCCTGCGCTGCCTCTTTACCTTTCGGACCCAGACAAGAAACGCGACTGAACTCTATGCTGGGCAGCAGCATGATGAAGAAACATCCGAGTGTCAATTTAAGGGGATGAAAATATTATTCCTTTTCTGGTGTGAAATACATATATGTAAAAATGTGGACTACCGCCTGTAGGCACGCGCCTGCATTTGTGCGCATGTGTTCGTATGCATATGGCAGCTACTTGTTTTCGCGAAGGGATGGAGCTGCGGGAGGGCTCACGAGGGTTGTCGGTTACAACATTATTGCTTATGGGTCGCTTCCTATCAATTGGAAGCCTCCGCCACGTACCGGGCAGTATAATACTGTAGCTACCACACTAAAAGGAGAGCACCTTTTCCATACATCACGCAACCGCCCATAAGGATATAGTGCCCTTCTCAGCTACGCCAAATGACGCACAACCTCGTGAGTGACGTGCGTGTTGTTGGCCGCATCTCGAGGAAGATATCCATGTGCACGTGAGCTCCAGGTGACTTCCAGCTGCTGAGTTTCATAGAAGACTCACAGTATACCCTTTGGCATTAGCCCTGCCATAAGGACCATTCATAGGACCTCAAAATTCCAGGCTTGTCTTGCCGAAGGACTACCGGTGCCCGACGAATGTATTTTAAAGTGGCAGAGTGATACACGTGCCAATATCCTCGGCTAAACAGTTGCTTCGAAGGAGCCAATCGAGCTTTTCTACTAGTAGCGGGCGGGATTGCGAGGAGGCAAACTTTGCTCAGACGCCCGATACTAAATTGAAGAACCAAGGTTAAATAAGCGCCTGCATGCAGGTTCTGATTACCTAGAGTGGTTAGCACCTGTGAGCAACGAGCACAGCACGCTGGCCCTTCGGCGATCTCAGAAAAACCAACCCTTGCGGTCTTAGGGGAAATAGCGGGGGGGGTCTCAACACGGACGACAAAAGACATCAGGAATTTCGAAACTTTCGCTCATAATTTCATTTTAAAGAGTTAAACTGGAAAATTTTTAAGTTTATAAGATCATCTCCCCCTCGCCTCATCCTAACCGTGCAGTGTTACCACATGTAACTGCTTATCTCTTCCCTTACGCAAGAGTGATTTTGCATGAGCTAAAGCCACAACGTATTGGAAGATACCATTTGACGACATCTTAGAGGGTAGTTTTCGGTCCACGGATCTATCCATTCATTTCTGTCTTCGCCATAGCTCACTGTGAGGAGCGCCCTCAGGCCTATGGCCGTTGGTATGTGGGGATGTCCAGGTGCACTGTGGCAGCCGTGCAGCTACACATGGCTAGCTATTGTTGCCCTGCCCAATCGTGCACAAAGTGTGTAAATAAATGCAAATCGACTAGTCATCAAGGCGTTAGCTGCAGATCAACAGCACTCAGTTTAGTATGCTACAAGTTGGGGCGTTAACGAGCATGAAACTCGGTGGTACACGAAGAGATCTAAGGTGACCCATCCAACGGAAACTGGGTCAGTGGCTCGATTAGGAAGCAATTTTTTTCACGATACTATTGATGGTATTTTATCCACAAATCCTCCGAGTACAATTTGTTGTTCAGGGCTTGCAAGCGGGGCAGCGCAGGGCAGGACATATCGCAGCTCAGCACAGCATTCAGCTGGAGCACCGTTTTCATCCGCTTGGGATGCACAGCCAGCCCCCTTTTTATGTAATGCAAATCAATAATTATAAAAATTAAGAAGAATTTTATATTAGGTGCTGAGATTTTCATGGTGGAGAGGTGGGAGGCTGGTGACCCTCTCACGTTGTTGCTATTTCCCCACTCCTCAGTTTGTGTTGGGCGCGAAAATTTGGAAAATCTTTTCCTCAACTGAAACTACATCAAAAACATAATAATTAAAATACCAATTCAAAGAAAAGTTGTTTTCATGGCGTTTCGGGAAGAAGACGGTAATTTTGCATTCCGCCCAACTGTAACTTGGTCCACTCTGGAATTCGCACAGGTTGGCTGAAGTCTATCTATGCCTTTCTCAATTAGTAACGTTACTTAAATTGATTGAATATTTTTTTTTCAGTTGATGTGGCGGGGCGCCCGGCCTACATGCGGCGGGGGTCTAAGTGGCTCGGCAGGTAACGTCTGGCGGCATCCTCTTTTGCTAAGAGTTCAAACCGCGTTGTTATTCAAATCTTCACTTAGATTAAAATCCAGCTGCAACACTGTAGAGGCGAGGGCTAAACAATTGCGGTGTGGGAGGACCACATCTACGACGTTGGCGACACAGCAGGAATGGGAATTATACACAGCCATGAAGCAGCACAGGGACCTCTTGACTCTCGCCAAAAGATGGGCGCTCAGCATACGCCCATTTCAAAAGCCTCTGTTGCGAACTGTCTGGGCGAACAAACCAAGGCACGATGCCCTCCCCCTGAGGTTCGCATAGGTAAGATTAAGCTTAATGACCTTGCCAACGGCGACGGCATCACTTGCTGCACGACAAGCTGTGGAAGCAGCGTTAGTGGATCCAGCGCCAGCCCAGAAGTTGGGTCATGGAGAGTAGCACTGAGCAGCGCAACCAGTCACAAGATAACGATCACAGTGGGTAGCGACAGTGCAAGCGCTCGAGCTGAAGGCAGCACTGGAAACCGAAGCCCACGAGGATTCAACCCTGACACACCTTTTCCATCCGTAGAAGACAAAAGCAAAATCAATCCCAAACCATGCAGGCTGCCCAACAAAAGTCCGCGTGTGGGGGCCATACTGGCGAAGCTCCGAGGACGGACTGCGCGTTGTCGCTCGCAGCCCCCAAGCGGCGTTGCATGCAAACAAAGCAGCGAATCTCATGGCGACGAGGCAAGTCCAAACAGTAGATGCAACAAGGCGGATGCCCTGCGCGCCCACATTCTCATGGCAGAGGACGATCATCGTCGGAGGCGACAAAGCGACATCGGCGTTCATTCCTCAGCAGCCTCTGCAGCAAATATAGAACAGCGGCCCTCCACCGTTCCTGAGGGAAGCCTTTCAGATATGTGCGGCAGCGCAGCCTCAGCTCGCAACCTGCAGAAAGCTGCTGACAGGTACAGCGACTGGCAAATGGTGTTACCTGCTGCATCAGCAAATCCGAATCTCCGGAGTGGAATGGTACATGCAATGCCTCACGTTGCGCTTTTGCCTGACAAGCAGCATTTGCGCAAATCAGGCGGGTGCCTCGCCCCTCCTCGTACATACCGCCAGGGCGCCACCGGCAATAGCTGGATTGCTGATGAACCACCGGACGGGCAATGGGAAATTGAAAGAGGTGTATGGACACGTCAAGGTGTGCACCACAACCACCTCGGCGTTTCGGATGATCCTTTTAAAAGGATTACAGCAACACGGCGTCTATCCACGTCGCAGCATGGCACGCAACCGCATGGGGTGCCAGAAAGAAATCCTACCAGCGCGACACCCCAGCCTTGGGTAGTTCCCGTTGCGCCACTTGCGGGGAGAATGAAAAAACAACAGCAAATGCCGTTGCACGCAAAGCAACAGGTGGTGCCTATTACAAATAGGGGTGTTGCAGCAGCCACGACCATCGAGATAGCCAAGAGGAGGCAAGCAACAGATGAAAGACGAAGACGCCAGCAGCAGCACCTCGCATCTTCTATGACAAGACAAAACGTTTTTGCATTGTCTAACAACAGTGCAAAAAAGCCAACAAGAATAGCTACGATATCGCCGAACTTGCCAAAAGGCGAAGAGCTCCCGGGGCCTCTGACGAGGTTTGAAGGAGCGGTAGCTGCAGAGAAGGTATCCCCAGAAACCAGACCCCCCGGCTGCCGTTCGGATGGCAGCGTGGCTGGTGCTGGGGTGGCGACAGTTGCAGCAAGATTCCACGTTTGTGGGCCGGGAAGCAGCCGCAACGGGTATTGCCAAAAGAAGGTTGAGCCAAGCAATCCAACAGGTGCAGCCCTGCACGGTGCTGAGACGGTCTTCTCTAACTCTCAATGCCTTCCATTCTACTCCCACAAGGAGGCATGCGCAAGTGCGAAAAGCGCGGATGATAGCGGGCGCTTTAATAAGGATACAGCAGATGGATTTGGCGAGAGAGTCAGGGACGTCGACAGGCATACATGCCCAGCCCCATGTCAGCTGAAAGTGAACAACCACCTAGGTCACGATGGTCAGGTGCGTATTATGCCCACCGCTGATGCTTTCCCCCTCGAAGAAGCATGAGTGCCTCGCTGCTCCCTGGAGGGTCTTTCGAAAGTAACGGCGCTCATCCGGCGCCTCTAGTGACTCTGAGCTACAGCGCTCCTCTAACAAAACCAGTTGTTTTCATGGGGAAGAGGATGATCAACCCAAAGATTCTTCTACTTCGGTTTAGGTCACGTCAACGCTTCATTTCCCTGCGTCAGGAACTGCACCATATAAGTATTGCTTGTCTTTGCAGAATGGCGCCAAAGAACATCCGCAACCAGAAAGAATAGATCCAATGAAGATCATTCACCAGGTTAGCGTTAATAGACGGGCAGGCCGGCAGAAGGGAGAAATGGGCCTTCAACTGCGGCTTAGCCGGATGCGCTTTCCAGTCGGTAGCATTATTACATTAGTGAAATATTTTGTAGAGACCGGTGAAAGACACTAAGAAAGGCTTTGCTGGCGCCTGCCAGTGCACTTGTGCGTCTGTTTCGCTCTTCGCAGACTGATAGATTTCAGCGTCTTTCTGCCAACTCGCATGGACAGCCCTCGGCCTCGCGGAGTCAACAGAGGAACGCCTTCGTCGCGAACCCTCGCACGAATATGCCTGCCGCCAAAAGGCGGCCCCGCTGATGAGGGAAAGTATCCCACTAGTTTCTTACAGGGCTATCTGTAGGAGTGCTCTGCCCCAGGCAAGTAGGTGGCCAGGGAGGGACGACGCAGTAGAAAGGAATTTAAGTCAGACTGCGTGTCCCCAGGCCGCGTCGAGGGGGCTGGGGTGATACGAAAAACATGAACACCTGCACCTTTTGCCACTCGCAAGAAACCTTCTGTAGGATTGCGCTGTGCTGCCTGCCTGCGACTTTCGAAGCGCTAAGTATGAAAAACGTCTACAAGGTAACATCGTATCGTCGCTTGCCTACACTCTTAGGCACCTTAAAATCCATCATAATGCCACCGGTCGAGTTACAGCACCAGGCTGGTGGCGAGCCCCTCACTAACTTGAGCTGAACGCTTGCCGCTGCCGCAGCTGAACCAAGTAACAGTACAACAATGAGATTAAAACAAAGTCCCTCGACGAATTGTGAAGGAGGGCTCGGTGGGTACTACCATGTAAAGATGAAACAAACACTTTTACGCCTCCAAGGCAATACAAAGAGACGATATCAGCGTCCGATAATAATCACGCCTGAACACCAAATACTCGTCCCAGACGACAGGTGCCGGCTATGCTGATGGCGAAAAGCACCATCTGCAGAAAATGTGCGGAAGGGCCAACGAGAATGATCTCCGTCGCCAGGCTTCTGAGGCCTCGCTCGAACAAGCAAATGATCCCTGTGCCCGTGGGTGCCCTTGAGCCTGTTCATGCCGCTGCGAGTCTACGGAGAAACGGCTCTCGGTACCCTGGGAGTGCATGCGCGCTGCTGTCTTGCATGGGCGGCTCTCACGTTGTAGGGAGAGTAGCATTTTCGTGCTCGCATGAAGAAATCGCCATGCATAGTCCATTTGACGAGAACCCAGCACCTGCCCGCACCGTCCGAGGCTGTTTTGTGGCTCTTGCGGAATCTTTACAATTCACTGTCTGCGTTAGCTCGAGTGGTTGAGCACGAAGTCATCTTAAAGCTGCCGTGTCATGAAATAATTCAGAGGGGGACGTGGAAGTGGCCGGCGAAGGAGCGTTCGTATTCGTCGGGACGAAACGCGACCAGAGAGAAGATGAACCGCCGGCTGCTGCCTGTTGCTGCAACTCCTCATACTCCTTCAACTGCTGAAACTGCTTGCGCGGTGTCATGGTTGGAGCTCCGCGGAGAAACATCTGGACAAACAAAATCACAATCGGACACATTTTATGTTTCCTATTTTGCTCAGAATTTATCTTCCAGCCAGCGAGGCAAAAACAAATTATCAGGTTGGCCTGCGACTTACGATTTGTACGACTTCAATAATGCCCAGCAAAATGCCTCCAACTGCAGCGTTCCTTGCACAACTTCTCCAGCCTGATCTCATGGAAAGAACTCCACCAGTTGCTGCCCCTGCCAGCACGGGGTTCCATGAATCTTCCTTACCACCCCTTGCGTATGCAAGCGTACAGTCAAAAGCGCAGAAAATGCCGCCCCAAGTGGCAAAGGCAGACCCAACGGCAGGAGATTTCAGACTTCCCGAAAACATAGCGCCGTTAAACTTCTCATATTTGGGCGAGTTTCTCCATCCCTTTGCAAAATGCCAAAGAAAACCACCGAGGGCCCCCATGCCAAATGCACCCCCCATGTCGTCCAGAATTCTGTCAGGGCACGGCTCGCGATTCAGATCACGCCGCCCCGCCATCTTCACCTATTTACAGATAAGTAACAAAATACGGAGAAGACCAAACCTAGCGTGTCGAAGTCGGCAGCCGGAGTACACCGCTGGGATGCCCTGGAAAACGTGAAAGCGGCAACTGCACGCTGCCACTGGCAACTAAATCAGACGCTCCGAGCGAAATGGAGAGTATGCTGCTTCCGTAGGTCAGCATGCAGCCGTTGCTAAGGTTCACTTTTTTGATGAAATTCGCTCAGCTGCTTCAATAACGCGGAACGGACCAAAGGGCCGTTGAACTTGAGGCTGCAGACTTGTCGCCCGCCGATCACGACCACTGGTACATTTGTACGCAGCGCGCTAGCCTTCAATTCGTTAAGGCCAAGCTGCTTCCACTCCGACGGACAATCCAAATTAACTTCCTTCACCTGCACAGCCACGGTGGAGCTGGCAGGTTGCTGCCCGTTGATGGCAGGTTGCTGCCCGTTGATGGCTGGTTGCTGGCCGTTTTTCTCCTCAAGAACCTCTATCTCCCCCGTACCCTGCCGTCCCACTTGACAAATATGGAAAAAAACAAGGTCTGGCTGCCCGCTGTCCGGCCTAGGGGGCACGACAACTCCTCCGCCCTGACTCGTGAGAACTACAGATTTCGAACTGTCTTCGTTGTTGTCAGCAGTTATGCCTTCCCCGCGCTGGGATATTTTCTGCTTTCCCAAACCTGTACAGCCCGGCGTGTTTGCCACCAAGCCCTGCGAAGGGCGGTATTTACCGGGGTGCAGCTGGTGGGTCCTATAATGCAACAGGGGAGCCAGCGAAGCGACGATCCTCCGAACCGCCAACGCAGCCTTGGAGCACAAAGTACAGCCGTTGCCTCCAAGGATGGTGACGTAGATTGTCGCCGCTTGATTTCCTTTGTAGCCTAGCTGATCAGTCGTGTGCCTCGTCTTAACGAACTCCCCGTCGACGCTACTGGTAAAAGAAAAAAACTCCGGGGGGACTTCTAAACCTGATGGCCGACGTTGTATCTTTCTGCATGAAATGAAACGGCCTGAGTTCTTATGGTAATGAGGATACGAGGCGAAACGGCTCATAGCATCGCCACCCCACGTTAACGTGCGGGGCCCAAGGCATGCGTTCATACTCAAAAAGTGGTGGCTGCTGCTGGGCGCGATCGAATGGCCCGTTAAGTCTGTACTATATGGATTCCTTTTAAAGAGCTGTACTGTTTTTATACAGCCATGCTTATTGGGAAGGGGACACTAGCATCATGGGGCTCAGTGTTTTTCATTGCTCCAGCCCCATTGACTGGTTTGTGTTGGCGTTACACGTCTTATGTCATTATTAAACAATCATAGAATCGTGTTCATTTAAATACAACGATTTTACATGACTCTTTATGAGAAAGCTACACTACCACACTCGTTATTCGCCTATTGCCCTCGAACCAAAGGGTGCTTCTCAGCCTGGTGAGCAGATCAATCTGCCGAAGAAACAAGTTTAATTTCATTGGGCTAGGTACCCATAAGTGTTCGGGGATTTACATTGGTGTTTTGTGAGAGCACACTGCTCCACAGACCGCCGAGTTGGCATTGTCCAAAGAAAGAGAAGACACACACAATGGGAATTCTTTTCAGGGATCGCGAAGAGGATTTGGCAGACCCAGACCTACGAGCTTCGCGTTACTTTCTGTTCAAAAACAAACAAACGGAGAAAAACAAGCTCAAAAATGCAGAAAAGAAGTACGGCTACACCCTGGGAGAGCTTCATGCATACAAACATCTCATGAAACCACCCCAGATGCCTGAACGCATGCAACACGAGCGGCCGGAAATGAAGTATACATATGATCAGATCCACAAGCTTGTGGGGATCGAAAAGTACGAGCAGCAAACGGAAAATCATTTCGCCGTAAAGCCCGAGGAGAAGTCGTGGAGTAGGAAGAAACCACTTGATGAACAGAACTGCTTTGGTGGCGCCCAAGATGATCGCTTAAAGGCAAATCTTTTTACTTCCGAACATGCGAACGATGTCAACGCATCTTCAGCTATAGACGAGTCGTGCGTCAAATGTCTTGGCTACTACCTGGCTCTGGATAGATGCGTCAGAGCGGTATCGAAAGAAGACGAAAAGAATAGAATTTACAAGTATACTCGTCTTCATGCCTGCAAGCCTCACTGGGTGAATCCGGCCACAGTGCGAGGGACAAAAGCACACATCAAAGTGGAGAGCCAGGCATCGATGTAGGTTTCGGATGTGTTTGCGTAGACTTCTAGAGTGAATGAAGGTATCATGCCTGCCTTAGTCTCCCACTGCGTCTGTTGGCTGACCAGATTTGGTTTAAGCGGTGTACCAACTACCGCGACGAGCAGTTCTTGAAGGAGATATCGTCTTGGGAAGGTGAATACTTTCAGTCGCTTGGGGCTCCGGAGAAGTAAGCGTCGTAAACCTAATGACTGTTTGTTTCTGTTGCATTCGTTTACAGACTGCGCAGTGCCGCCAGTACGTTTTGGTTGGTAGTGCGGTGGATGGGCGAATGCTTTTCTTATGGGTCTGCGGGTGTGACGTTAGGCGCGCATATTCTAATGAGCTGCTCGGAATGAAGAGATACCTCGAAGTACGCTTGTAGGAACTGGTTTCAGGGCATTGTTGCTACTGGTACTTAAGCACCCGGGAGGTATGGGTAGCGCGCCTTGGGATGGCGTGACAACAGCCAAGTTTTATGAGCGGTGGGATGGGCTCAATTACCTTACTACATGCCCGTAGCGGCATTTTGCTGTTGCCTCATGCTTCAGTATGCTTCAGCTCGTTCCCGCGACGATGTGGAAGTTGTCAGGTAAGGCTTGGAAATCGAAGGCTCGGTAGTAGAGCACGTGGGAAGTCGAGTGTCCGCGTCAACGAGAATGTCACTAGTTGAAGGTCAAGGATGAGATGGTTGGGGCCTGCCTACCTGAAATGCCACACATCCATTTGACTGCTGGTAAGCCTGAGTGCGTGATTCTGTTGATGTGTTGTTCAGAATGCAGCGAGAGGCCAGCCATCTGGCAGCGCGAATTGAGAAGCTGCGTGAAGGAGGCAGTGCTGCCTAGGAACCCAGCTTTGGAAACTGACGCTGCAACGCCTTCTGCTTCTCTTGCCCAATATAGCTATTGCATGCACATCGGTGTCAACACAAAAATATTTGTGGTGTTCCACATCTTCGCTGTTGGTTCTAGCACCGGTTTGGACGCGAGCGTCGCCCGGAGTCAAAGGCGTCAGGATAGACTAGTATAACACTACAATTGAACGGGTTTTCTATTTGGGTTGGGATACTTCACAGTACCTTATTTGCTTGCAAAGGCAGGCCACTTCCTAGTGAGCGTGCAGAAGCCGTAATTATGGACTGTCCATTTTGCGGATGGCAGTGGCAAAACCGATGGGTAGTCTAAGGCACCTGAAAAGAGGATCAGAGTTCTTTTCATTTGTCTAGCCTTCTATGAACGTCCGGCCGAGGGAGAATATGTGGAGGCTTGGCTGGTTTTACCTCAACAAGGCTTGTTCGCGGTTATGCAGAAGGCCTGCCAAATGCTGCCTCATGGACAGAAATACTACGGCTCATTGCACGCTACAATCAACGAAGCTCTGTCAACTGGCGGAGTCGCAAGGTAGCAGTGAATCGATGGCTCTCAGAATTAAAGCAACGCGTCAAAAGCTTATACAAGGCAAGGCTTTGCCTGGTTGTTGTGGTGCAGCTAAGTCTGCTACAGTCTGCAACTATAACAGCACTAGTGGAGTCAAGTAGAAGCGGCCCGTGTGGCTGAACGCAGGAATGAGCATCTGGGCAAAGCTCAGAAGTGCACTGAAATGCCCGAAAGATTTATGAAAGAGCCGACACGCTACGCTCCGCTTTGCAGTAAATTTTACCGATGCGTTCCAACAGACCGATGGTCCAATATAACGCTACTGAAACGTCTCACATCCCTTTCGTGGCATGCCTCTTGTAGCAACCCGATCTTGATCACCACAGGCTGAAGCAAGTGAGATGGAATTTGCCTGGTGATGCGAACATTTTTTCTAGAATGATTCTTTCCTAATTTTTTCCAGCAGTGAAGTACACCAATTCAAGTCAACTATGTGTGGTGATACCGGCGACTTCGCTGCTAACAGTAACGAGCCCTAATGGGAAACTACCGCCACTGACCTGCACTCATTCAGCACGTGCTAATGCACAGCGTTCACCAGATGCTAGAGACAGTGCAACGTGGGTTAAGATGGTGGTCTTCCCGCCTTTGGATTGCAGAGGATAATCTTTACTCAGTCTCACAAACAGTCGCCGCAGCACTTACTTTGAGAGCATCAACGCAACTTTTATGCTTTCACGACATACTCACGCACTCCGCGACATATTCGGCCCCTGCGATACAGCGGAGTCGCTTTTCTATACAGTTAAGCACCCTAAAGCAACTAGGGTCAAACGGAACACAGTAACTAGCTAAAGGGCAGCAAATACATCTCCTGCCACACCTAGCCACTTCCAGAAGACAATAGCGCTTCCCATCACGACCTTTAACTCCGAGGGGACTAGGGGCGCACAGATGGTCGCCTCGAGGCATCTCACAATTCTTATTATCCCGATCATTCAACTGATGCCAACCGTCAGCTGGGCAAAGCCAGCGCATTAGGACAAAGACCCCCAAGCCTTAATGACAGACCAGCAATGAAGTTTTTGACTATTTCGGCTGAGGAAACGAGTATTTCCTCACCACAGATCCAAAGAGTGGTCACCCTGCAATCTGTGGACGGGAGATTCCAGCAAACACACTAATCGGCATAAGGCACTGAAAGAGCACGCTGGTTGAGCTTCAAACTAAATTGGATACTACCATTCTTGTTCGAGTTCCCAAACGAACCAAGAGTCGGACCCATCCTCTACTAGAATAGCGGTTCTTGACCCCACCCACCTCTGCGGCTCCCCTTTCCACTCTCTAGTACCTGCAACTGCGAGCAGATACTACCTAAGCAAAGAGTCCTCACGCATTTACCAACGACTTTTTAGAGGCTCAGCTGTCAAAGGCAAACCAGCGTGCAACTAACAAGAAAGTGGCCTACTACATTTTGTATACTGCGCGTCAACCAGCCTTACTGCTGAGTTGCGAAATAAAGGACGTCAGATAAACTAAAAATCGGTTTACAGATGGGCTAAGAAGGCGCTTGCAACTTCTCGCAAGAGGTTATGGGACCTAAAAAAGAACCATGAGGACGAGCATTATGCAGGTGCACTCCTACAAGACAGCTTGGGTAAAGCGCACAACCACATTGAAGGTCTCGAGGACCTGTTTCACAAGTGAAGTCAAAGAAAAAATGTGGTTGTGTCACCTTTGCAGCATTTAGAGTCTAGTGCAGAGGATCCTTTGGGTCTGGAAGCTCGATTCCACCTGGTTTCTAGGGAAGCCAGACGGCTAAGTTCGAACTTGGTACCGCTCAACTACAACGCCATCAGTTATGTCAAGGCTGTTACCAAGGTAAACTGCCCCTATGGGAACTAGAAAAAGAACTGTAAGCGACTCCACAAGCTCTACAATAACCTAAAAGGGAACTGGACGACTGCGAGGAAGTAAATACAAATATCGCCTATCAGTAGAACGAGCTAAAAAAATTATAAACATCAGCTTAAAGCGTGTAAAGTCGATACGGAGTCTATTATTAGCAACATTACCACGGAACCTCGTAGCAATGCCTGTGGCATTCGTAAACTGAGTGTTTGTGATGTGCAGCTAACACCATAGTGGTTAATCTACCTGCACTTGTATGCATACATTGTTCACAATTGGATAGGGCAGCACTAGCCAGTCATAGCTAGCTGTTGGCTGACGGAATGGGGGAGCCGCACCTTAGCATCTACACTCTACCTCCCATAGCCATTTGGCCAACCCCCACGCTGAGCTATGAAAGGGAGAGAGATTAGTACAGATCCATGGACGGAAAACTACGCTCCTTAATAGGTCTTCAAAGTGCATTTTTTAGTGCCTTGTGGTCTGCACCTATGTGGAACCACTTTTACATAAAAGCAGGGGTTGGTAGTTCCAAAACTAAATGCTCGAAGAGAAAGAGAGATCTAAAAGTCTTTAGCAAGAGCCTTAAACAACGAAAGATTTACGCCAATAAGCAAACGAATATTTAAAAACTCGGTTTAAAGCGTGTAAAGCCAAAAAATGATCCTTTTCACCTCCACTATCACCTAACTACAGGCTGGAAACCAGCAGCTTCCAATATGGTTGCACGAAATAGCGGGTCCATTTTCCGGCCCAGAGTAATGTATTATTCCTACAAATGCAGTATCGAGCTGGTTTCTTGAAGCACTCATGAATGAAGTACGTAAGCCATATTTTTCCCTTGTTGGATCCAGTGTTGCTCCAGCCTCCTGGCTGTTAAGGCTGTCCTGCAGCAGAGAAGCTTTGGACCCCACATCCAGCTTTTATACCTCTTTTTTTTGCGCTTTCTTTGAGGTATTCAGGAATACTCTCTTTTTAAAACGTCGAATTAGTGCCGGCAGGTGTCTACCTGGCTGTACGCACCGCAGCTGTTCGTTCCCCTTTCCATTCAGTCTGTCAAAATGACAAGAGGCAATCAGCGTGACGTCGATCGCGAGCGTGCCCAGCGTCGCAATCAAAAGGGAGTTCAGAATTCCACTTTGAAGTCCAGAGAAAAAGACTGTAATGTAGTTTGCGAAATTTGCCGCCAGACATTCATGTGTACAATAAAGAGGCCTACATTGGAGCAGCATTTGGATTCAAAGCATCCCAAGAGCCAGTTCCAGGAATGCTTCCCCAATTTCGAAGGTTGACATCCGCAGTTCTGCCAATGCATTGCAAATCTCACCGGCGCAGACCTTGTACTGCCGAGTTTTGGATGAGGTGTTGATCGTGGAACTCTGCAGTTGAAAGTAGGGCCTGAATCGAATCCTTTGGGGTGAAACGAATGCATGACGGAATATTTGCAGATGGGGAGTATTTGCCGGGAGCCATTATTGTACCGTGCTACCTGACAGAGTTGCTTACGGAGGAGCTGTGATTCATCAGTGGATGGGGCTCTCTGCTTTCCGACTCTTCTGCAAGTATTTCAGTATCACGTTGGGGACCCGTGAAGTCCGCGGGATGTGATATGCTTAGCGTACAAGCGGTGCCGCTCCCGATATGACGCGTTCATTTTGTGGAGCTAGCGGGGCCAGCGCTCCCACCAGGCAGCAATAAACCGCTGTGGGGGTTAGTTTTTCCTATCATTGGTGATGCTGGCTGTTCCCGGACAACGTGATATGTTTGAGTGGATGTAGTACATGCAAACGTGCATTCTATACTTGTGGCTTAACACACCTAACTACTTTCGTGCCAGGTGGCACTACGCAGACTTCAGGCGTTTGAACGTGTGGGAATGCGAGGCTTGCGCTTTTCAATAGAACTGCAGTTCCTACTGTGGCCGCGATGTGGAGGTTAGTGTGCCCATCGACAGGTTCTACCACTGCTGCAGATACCACTAAAATTCGCTAACGCTGTAAGGCACGCTGCTCCTCGTTAACTCTAGGTACGTCGGTGTCTCATTACGCATCAAGAAACTTGGTAACCTTTTGAAGGCACGCAGAGAAGTGCATTCGGTCATCTCCGACCCCCAATGTCTTACGACCTATTGGAAAAGCTGTGCAAAAGACCTCACGAAAACGGAGAAAAGATGTGGAGAGGTCATATTAAAGTTGCCGCATCTTGCGTGGACGCGGTAGTAGCTAGAATGATATATTAGAGAGAGCCTTAAAGTGTCTACTGCAGCACGCAGGGCAATAAAAGTCGTTGAGAAAGAGGGGAGGCACTGGCCTTTCCTCGCAGCTTTTCAACCGAATGGAGAGTCAAAGAAGGAAGGGCAAAATAGCGCTGCGGTTCCTGCAGAATACACAAAGTTTAGCAGCAGATCTATGATACAAGCATAGGGCACAGCAGCGTGGGAAGCCGGGGACGAGAACAATGGACACGCAAAAAATGCCGCACTTGGGGTATTCTTTAAACTCCTTAATATAATTCCTGTGCTTCTTCAGCGCCCACTCCGCCATTTGGCCGAAGGCAACAACCAGGAACAGCCACGCTGCATTCACCAGCAAACGAAATGCTTATCTCGTAAATGGCAGAAAGCATTTGATTTTCCTCCTATTCGACACTATACTTCAAACCTGTTCCACAAATGGCCTTAAAGATCGAAAGCACATAATGTTATGTAGGGAGCATTCTTGGGTTCCAAAATGCAAAAGGCATCAACATACACTGAGCAAATAGTGAGACTCACCGGTGAAGCAAGAGACGAGGATGGCGAACACCAGCCACGCCATTGTTTCCCAGAAGTAATTGGCGCAGCTTATGAAGTCAAAACCCGCGCCGTATGGAATGCCACGTTGACGAGTGCCGCGAGAGCGCAGCCCGCGGAGAATAAGGTGCGTCTTGAAGTTCAACGCCTCGAACACCTAACCATATCAGCGGCAACTCAGCAAACACATTAGGTACGTTCCTCGTGTGGAATGTCTTGCTGATTGTTCATGGCATGGCGTGATTGTGTGTACGTTCAAGTGCATGCCTATCCATAATGTGTGAAGATGCAGATGACCGACAACCGCAAAAATCGGCTCAGAATATTGGTATTTCCCGGTCCTGGTTATTTCTGTCTCACCACGAATAAAGCCGAGAGGATGTACACCACGAATTGCAAGTCACCTTCAAACGGGGCCTGATACTTGGGATGAAAGAGGAAATATCCGATGCCGGCACCACAGAGGAGCCAGTAATGACCGCAATTGAGAGGCACACGAACGATCGGCATGGTGCTGTTACTGAACCGATGCACGAACAGAGTCTCTAGTTCTCTCTTTAAAAAATGTCCCACGCAAAGCCACAACGCCACGCTGCACTCACAAAAAGGAACACCACAATGCATATCACTACCAAGACAGAAACAGGACAACAAGGGGGTATACACTGTTGGAAATCAAGGGCAAGGAAAGCAACGACCTAGCTTACGTCTGTGTAAGGCTTTTGGGAGGTGCATTCTTTTCGCCATAGAATATTGACGGAAAGAAGTGAAGAGCTGGGAAAATCAACAAAGGTCCCAAGTACTCCAGCACAAACACAAGACGCCAAGAAATCTGCACCCCTGAAAGATGCAGATGCAATCCCACAACTTCATACAGGCCTTACTGCAGCTGGGAAAGTTGACATTAACAAATGTGGCAGTGCGGGTCATACACACGAAATGAGGCATTTGTATGGTAGCTTGACAGACAGTGTGGGGCGCACCAAGATCCTTGAAGAACAGAGTGTCACCGTCATGAACTCCAAAGTTGCTAAGGAGTCCCTCCCCACGAAGAGCCGGGCCCTGAGGCTGTCCCAAAGTCCACCACTGCCTCTCAGGGTAGTAATGATCTGCGGGATACATAAATAAACAGAGGTCCTTTCTTGCGGCTCTCGCCACCTTCCATTTCTCATGCCCCCACTGGCTCCAGCAGCTGGTTGTCCATCAACACAACACCGTCAGAATCGCCCAAGCATTCACCACATAGAAACCACAGACACACCCAATGACGGCATTTCCTCTACGTAATCTACAGATGTATTCCATTCACACTCTGTGCTTTCCCACAACCATTAGCATTTCCTTGGGCCAGGCGTGTTCGTCTAAAGCAATGAAGCTTTCCTGAATAGCTACGGCACTCCATATCCAGTTATTCTCGAGGACTTGATTGCATGGAACGACTGTGCATATGTTCGAAAAGTGGACACAGGCGAGGGGTCTGTGGATCTTACACTTCTGGTAGAAAAGTAGTTTGAAGTTTTCCACTGTGCATTCATCTGCCACCTCAAAGGCATCAAGGAACTTGCCGCTCCTCTTCTTCAGATAGAGTTTCATCTTTGCTCCGGATTGCTTCGAACTTCGGACGAGAAGCTGTGGGTGCCAGGAATAGCCACACACCAGGTCCAAGCGTTACCTCGTTACCGCCAGATGTTGCAAGACTAAAACAAAACAAGCAAAAATTACGAAATACTCCCTAACTACAACTTTTCACGGACCTTTAAGAAGCTGATGACTGATGAGAGCAGAGGGGTCGTAGCCCCCAGAGCAGTTGCTGCAATCAATCGTAGGCGGGAGGCACAGACAGGCGTAGTAGATACTTAGCCAAAGAAAGGATATCCTGGGAAACACGGGTCACAAGTTTTAATACAACGTAGATAAGGTAGTGTGATGCAGTACGTAGTACTAATAGGGCATTATTTCTATGTGGACACGGTTAACGTGCTATGCACTTTGAGGACAAGCCAGCCCTGACGAAACTCAACAGCAGCTCCAACATGTCTCCCATACACCTCACGCTAGAGTTAAAATCCTTGAATTTAGGTCGCTAGGGGCAGACTGGGCAAGGCCAAAGGAAACTTCATTGCCCAGCGGAGACACCTCGCATATGAGCCATACTTCCCACATAGCCGGTGGGACTCAAAGAAGCGTCACTAGACAGATTTTTCGAAGACACCAACCACGTTCTACAGCGGTTTCCATGATTTCCACTGGGCATGAGGGCGCCAAGACCACCTACAGTGAGCGGTATCGACGGAGATGTTTCGCGCTGGGGACAGACCTAGCGTCAACTAAAGAATGGGCTACATCAACTCAAGAAGGGATGCATGAATGGCGTAGCGTACGGACGGCTAAGATTATTTTAGTGTACCTTTGCGGGAGATCCACTCTACGGGGACCCTCCTGAAACAAATCGACAAGCGTGAGCCCTTACCTTGAGAAGCAGAGGCTGTCGATGATTGCCACTTCTGCAGCACCAGCGGGGGCGTGCTTTCGCCTTCGTTTCACCGAAGCATCAAGACAGTTCTGTTTGTCTGCTCGGGTCCGGTGCCCCACGCAGCGAGCCCGTTGCTGTTGTCCCTCACACGTCTCGGGCAGTGGGATAAGATGGCATGTTCGCGCCGTCCGTGGCGTTTTCAGCATAAACCCCGGGCTGTCTCTCTGGGATGGCATTCAGGATGTGCCATCCTGCGTGCCTCAATCCAGAAAACTGCATTCCATTCACTTTCGGTCTCCCAGTGATCTCCCGTGCTCCGCAGCACCTCGGGAGTCGCATTTAGTCGGACCGCTGCTGGTCTTGTTGCAGCAGAAGCAGAATCAGGGAAGGTCGTTTTCAGGTCCGAATAAAGAAAACCGACTTCCCTTGCTACCGCTGGAGGCGTATGATGCATACCAACGCCAAATTGTTCACGTCGTCGAGCAGGCCGTCGGTCCTAAACGAAAAACGGAATTCAGGCGCGTCACTGAAATAGGAAAGCAGCCTGTCCTGAGTCTTTGATGTCAAGATGCTGAGGGAAAGGCAGCACCACATTTCGCTTGTTTTTATTGTTCAGGTCTTTGCGTCTTGTTGCGAGATCAATGACTGGTTTACACCTTACTTTTCTGCTGCTGTTGCTCGCGGCACCTCCGACTTCCCTGGAGCTTCTGTTGGCACCACATACACAATTCTGTTGCCTCTGTCTTGCCCAGGCAGCCAGCACAACTTTATGGGGATTCGGCATCGCCAGGACGGGACCCTTCACGGGTGGAGGCCTGGCAGTGGAAGACTGGCGGTGAGCTTGGTCCCTGACAACCGGTTACAGGCAAACGAGCCATTCAAATTCTGAGTGACAAGAAAGGATGGTCTATCCGTTTACTCGTGGTTTCTGTTGTTGCTACACAAGCTCGGTGTGCTGCGGTTTCGATGCAGGCTGGCGGTGGGGTTGCTGTATTTCTGGATCTGCGCCGCCGCGCTGATAGCGAGTTTGACGGATCCTAAGATATCCTATGAGATTCAGATTCCCGCACTGTCACTACTTCTCTTTCTACAGCGCCGGCTGGGCTCGCCACAGATTACTGCTCTGCCTGCTTGGTGGACTAACGGTTCACACCAGCATATGCTGCTCGTCCTCTTGGCTTGCATTTGCGTCACTTTGGGGCGCGCATTGTACGTTGAAAGTAACATCGACTCCATAGTGAAAAGGTCTCTGATGGACTAAATTTTGCGCGTTAGAGGCAACTTCCTGTTCTTTTCTATAACTTTTCTTCCTGTAGGATAGAATGACAGCTGAATCATGAAAGCAGAATGGCTATGTAGAAAACGCCACAGGCTCCCGCTTCCGGGGTTCGAACCTGGGTAGCGCTGGTGGGAAATGTGTGTTACAGTGTGGGGACACTGATATCTGAACGCCGCATGAGCTTATTCAAGCACCCCGTATCTGATAGGAGTGCTGGGAAATGACACAGCGGATATTTACAATAGCACGAGAAAGCCTACATTGGAAAGAATGCTCATTGGAACTAGAAAAGGACATATCCCCAATACCTTTAACACACATACAAATGCACTTGCATAAAAGCTTTAAGGTGGACAAGCACGCTTTCGGGAACTTTGCAGAAAATTGCTACTTTCGGAAAACAGTTCCGTCGCCGGGACTTGAACCCGGGTCGCGCGGGTGAGAGCCGCGTATCCTAACCACCTAGACTACGACGGATGATTACTCGGCATTTCCAGCTTTGCGCCATTCAGGGAACTACATTGTATAACCCTAATTATCAAGAACAATGAAAGCCATGGACACAAACATGGGATTGTGCTGGAGGCATCGATATCTCGAAGGGAGGTTATCACATAACTATGCATAGTATTCTGGATTGCTTTAAATTTCACTATTAAAAGAATATGTCATGGCAAGCTGAGCAGTTAAACTTAAAATAATGATGTTTAAATAGCTGAGAGCCCGAGCTTGGCCCTTTCCAGCCACGCTTGTGCGTTACATGCATAATGCTGAACCATCAACTCCCCGTTCCTCTGTGAGAAAATTCCCATACCTGCTTTAGGAAAGATATTTCAACCCACAATACTGGTAATGGGTACTGTAGCTACCAAGGGCACCTCAACATTTTACATGTACCCTAGAAAGTAACCCATATAGAGAATGTGAGTTGATATTCAAGCGAACCAAAAAATAGTTGGGCGATCGGATCTCTTCATAAGATCCGCCTTTCTCCGTGACTTGCGCTTCTGAAACGCTGGCAGTGTACCTCAGGCCTTACTATTGTTACTACGGTTTTGCACCACCTGACTTTACAAGGACTGAATTTTCCTTGAGAAGCCTTGCTGCTGCAAAGCCACCGCCTCTTAAGCTGTTAAAGTGTTCAGTGGCCTGCAATGTCCCCTGTATTTCTCCCTCCGCTGGGACCAGCATGAGTCTCCGGCGTTGTCGTGGAGCAAGAGGTAGCAACGCGTGATCGATTCGCAAAGGAAAGAGGCACCCACTAGGCACCGAAGAGCTTAAGTATGGGCCAAACGAGTAGAGTCGCATGCGCCGAATCTGCAACCGTCACCAACAACACGGAAAAAGCACAACAGTAAGCTAACTCCTTTGGAGAAAGCACTGGTATTCGTGCGAGTTCATAGACTTTACAATCCCGATGCTGTATGTACAGTAATGAAGTTCAAGTCGTTAGCTCGTAAAAAAAATGGCCTGCCTTGAGCCCGCAACTCCCGAAAAGCGAATGAAAGTCCGTGCCTGGAGGCTCCACAAACTTCAGCTGCACAAACCCGTAGCCATAACTCTAGCACGAATCCTGTTTCGTGCGTTGGAGTTTTGGGTTTAGGGTACTTCTGGTATGCTGATCCGAGGTGCCACCTACTGCTATAGCTGTTAGCCTGTTCACTGCTTACCCTCAGCCAGGCCCCAGATGGACATGGCCTCAGCAGTTGTACCTAAAGGATCAACAGCGCAGATAATTTATGCAGTGCTTTTTCTCTGGATACGCATACACGTACAAATGCACACAGACACGACTGTTTCATTGATTGGCATCTTACCCAAACGCGTCCGTAGTCTATGCCGCCTCTGTGCACGCCCAAAGCCCATCGCCTCCAAAAATCCTCAGTAGGCAAAGGGCCGCTAACCCGAAAGTCGTAGGCCTGAGAAACGCCATGACAGCTCGAATACTGTGTGCCTCATAAGGCGACAAAAAGTAGAAATGAAGTGAAAATATAAATACAAGAAACCCGCATAGGCCTACATGATCACACAAAGTAGCGAATGGAGAAACAGAGAGCGCGTAGGCAGGGCATCGATGCATAAACTATAATAAGCATATAAAACGAAATGCGAATAATGCAACAGGCCACTCCGCGAAATAGCAGCATAGTAGGGCTCTTCTTTGTCGCTCACGGTGATTATCTTATTCGCTGGATCGCGCAGTGCATGAGCAAAGGAACCGTCGTTTGTCAGAAGGACGAGACCCTCAGCATGGAAGGGCAGGCTGTTCTGAGGCTCAAGGCAACAAGTGACGTCCCGTTCAGGGATAGGAACAGAGAAAGAAGATGCTGCACCCGTGCGTACAGCTGATGCCTCTTTCACAATACCATCAACAGGACATGAAGAGGAGAACGAACCGCCAGGCGCATCAATGAGTTGTTAAGTAGAGCCTCAAGATGCCCTACCACGGGTATGAGATGACTTGGAGCGTGCAGCGGCGTGATTTTGTTGTTGCTGTTGCGGGCAGAAGAGCTATCTTCCCTATCCACACGAACGTCGTTCCTGCGCACATCCTGCATCTCATTTTCCTCCCCCTTCGATACTTTTGTTTTCCATCCATTTGTTTTGTCTTGCCGTAACCTCCCGGATCTCCCCTGTCTCGGGTACTCAGGACTAGCTATTCGGCACCTGGATGTCTGCTGATGTTCGCTGTCCAGTGACAGTTGTGCAAGCACAGTCTTCAAGGTCGGACCCGGTGCGTCTACAGTGTACTTACATGCCACAAAAGGTGGCTTTATCATTCCAAATAACGCAGGCAAAGTGGCGGCTCCAGGAATAGGCCGCCCTGCAGTGGGTGCAAGCACAGAAAGAATACTCGCCAGCCTCCACGTTGCAGAATCCGGCTTCGCACTACTGACTTGTTTTTTCTTAGAAGTGACTATATGCGTTAGAGAGACGAACATACCCTCAAAGCAAATGACTGCTTCATCGCAGACTTGCACGTCCCTCGTCAAGACACGCCCGTCGACCTGTGATAAGTCACACGAAAAGCCAAAATGAAACCACCACCACCACCTTTCAGGTACAGACAAGCACATATGAATATATATATATATATATACACACATAGGAGGTGGAGCACCTATAAAACGAATAAATGGGGTGCATGGCAACAAGAGCCTACGATTAATGCCATTAGAAACAGCCAGCATGTGAAACGGCGTCTGAAACAGACCTGGACTGCTCCTCTTTCAATGGCGGCCACTGCCTCCCGTCTCGAAATGCCACCGCCTAGAGCCAAACGCCGCGCAACCCACTCCAGTCTTCTGAACCCAAGCATTAAGACACTATCAAATTCGCATACGGGCCCCAGGGCGACGTGGATGAAAGTGGCGTGCCTCTGGCAAAGAATCGCCAGAGCAACACCCAAATAAAACAGATGAGGTGCACCGTAGGGTAGCGTCAGAGCAACTCGAAAAAGGAATACAAAGTGGCGGTGTGGTGTTGTGCCTTACGTTTTACGAAATTGCAACGTCCGTGCAGTGGCCATCGCTGTCCCAATTGTAACGCAAAGCGCAAAGCGCAACAAAGCGGACAAAAAACGCTGCTGAATGGGAATATTGGTAAGACATTGAGGAATTCGGAGCCACCGCCTTGAAAGCCTTCAATGTCGCCTTAAAGGCTTTTACTAAAATTTTGAACACCACACAGCCTGACTGTGCAGCTTTACATCTCGAGTTTTGCTATAGCACTGATTTCAGCAACAAATAAAGTTTCCAAGCCCGTATATTTGCCTTTGACGCGAATGGGTGTGAGGGCCTCTTGGTCGGAGAAATACTCTCCCTGCATTTGTAGATTGTTGCATATGTTCCTCTTATTTAGTCATAGAATAAGGAAAGTGCTATGCTTAAAAAGCATATGTCCTCTTTAACACTTGAGGACAGAGTTGAGTGCTGTTGCATTCAGTTTTTGTTTTGGCAGCCACATTCGAGCCGCAGCCCCATTCAGAATTTTTGCATGTGGATAACTGCTCTGAGACGATTCTTTCATAAAAAATACTATACGTCCCCTATTTGGGCCCTTGGGTTGAATCTTTGACAGCCAGAGTATTTTGAATGGAAGGGCTTTTGGGGACGGTTGAAAGCTTGTCCCGTTTACCTCTTACGTGTCCTTTTGTGAGAATACATCATTACAACCACAACCCGTGTCTCTCCGCATCCTTGCATACACTGTAGGTGACTGGGCGCCATAGGTGGATATCAGCGTGGGGAGCCCGTACTGTCCGGCCTCTTCTGCGTATTTGTTATTCCAGCCTGTGTTCTGTGCTGCGTAAGTGTCTACGAATTACCGCGAAAATGACAGGCCCGTTGGCAGACTCCATCAGTGCTCTCCTGCGGGAGATAACGCAGGACAAGCTGGAGCCAACCACTGCAGATTACATTGTTGGTATGCCTACGTGCAAACGTCCGACAACCCTTTAGACACGTCTACGACAAGACGGTAGAGGGCTCTCTTTTGCATTAATATTCCTGTTTCGTATGCGTACTTGCATGCGATGCATTTCCCATGACGTCGCATCAGGAATGCTGCAAGAAGAGGCGCCGAAGAACGCAGAAGATGCCAACGAGCTGATTGGCGCCTTTCTGTTGGATATTGGCGTTGCAAAAGACGAAAGTGAGGCTTTGGTAAGCAATTTGGGTCCTATCCCTTCACGCCTAGTTACTTTTTGTCTTGTACCATTCCTACAGGAGTTACACTGGAGGAACAGATTCGGATGCGGGGTCTAGACTGTCTCATTAAGTGCATTGTTGTCACCGATTTTTGATGTTTGCTGGTAAATGGGCCAGGTCATTTGCGGACATCTAGTGCTGAAGCTTGATGCGATACGGTCGGAGGCAGCACCGGATGCAAATGAACAGACAGAACCCAAGGCCGGTCAGTTTGCGCCTCAGCCGTAGACGCATGAGATGCATCCTTTAGTGGAGGCACAGGGCTGTGGCCCCGCTAAACCTCATCTTCCTGTAGTGAAGTGACCTTTTTGTTTTCTTTGTTGCCTGCTGCAGAACCAAAAGCCCCCGTCCGGTTGCAGGACTTGCTGCAGAAGAGAACTGAAGGTAAGATTCGCCGCTTGCTCTTCAACTAGGAGGTATATGCATGAGCATGTGCTGCCCTTTAATACGATATAGTACTATTGTTAACTTGCATTGCATAGTATTAATTATACTCCTATGATATGAAACCCAGCGCGCAAGCTTGTGAATTGGACTGCAACGGACTCCGTGATAGCTGAACATCGCTCTTTTAAAAGTTTCCTCTAAATTCATGCAGGCGGCTAGGGGAAACGATTGGTGGCCAGCTGCTAACTTTGTCTGGAATTTGCTGTATAACAAGACATAGTTTAACAATGCATACTATGTTTTTAATGGTAAAGCTGTGGAGCACCCTAAACCCTATCGCAAAATATATATATAGGTCAGGAATGAAATGCGTTTACTTCCATTTGGTCGTTCTTTCAGGCGACTTCAATGATCCGTTTCTGGGAATTCAGCAGGATGCATCGATGGTGAATTACAATGCGCCCGTCTTTCACGGAGATTCTGCAGCTGCTGAGGCTGCGAAGCAGCAGCTGCTGATGCAACAGCGCAAGCAGCAACAGGTGCGTTTTCTCTCATCTTGCATTGGGCTGCTTAATAGCCCTCATTGCCTGCTCGTTCGAACATTGATTGATGCTTCGCCGGTTGTGACGGCATAACAGTGTATGCTATTCTCCTTTTAGCATGATAAAGTTAGGGAGCAGAGTGTAAGGCGCGTATATAATAGCATCAGGGATAAAATGCATCTACTTTCATTTTGCCGTTTTGCAGTTCATTCTGTGTGATGGCATTTCAGCGGGAGAAACAGCTCCGACTACTGCAAGAATGGGAAAAGAACAAACCACCCCTGCCTCCCCCCACAAAGCGCCATGGGGATGTACAGCTCAAGAGAAGTGGTAAGATCAATCGCGCACACAGCACAGGACGCGCATCTTCTATGTCTGCATTTAGACTTTTTGTTTTGGCGTTCGTTACACTAGTGCATTCTGTAGCAAAAGCAGGTCGAAGATTCAACTTCACGCCTCCTTGTGTCCATAACTGCTATATATGCACACTACGGTCTTGCTTGCCGCAGCGGAGGGAATTCTTGTGGATTCATTTTCTATTTCTGTTGCGGGGCGTCAGTTGCTGATTGACACCTCCCTAAAGCTGATGAAAGGGCGGCGTTACGGCCTTATCGGCCGGTGAGCCGCTACATTCGTTTTGCTGTTTTTGCTTATATGTCTTTTACTGCCCGAGTATGTGTGCCGCCGGCACTGCAAAGCCAGTCACTTCGCCGGTGATTTAGTCACCTATTGAATAAGGTATCTTATTTCAGATGCGCGGTTTTAGTCCGTATCCCTTGAGAGTTTGACGTAAACCTTGCGCTGCTTGTCGGTTTCCTTCCCTTAGCAACGGTATTGGGAAAAGTACTTTTTTGCACGCTCTTGCGCGGCATGACATTCTGGGTGTGGACCCTGATATCACCATCACATGCGTTGAGCAGGGTATGTGCAAGCTGCACCTTGTCTGCTCCACGGGAATCTGCGGTTTCGGAAGGTTTTGCTAGCTGGTCGTGACACAGCTGCTGTCACGTCGCATATATATATATATATATATATATATAT
>NPHX01000428.1:151469-197147 GCA_002271815.1 Eimeria falciformis
GTGATGAAACTGTTCTCGAGGCTGTGCTGGCCGTAGATGAGGAGCGAAAAAAGCTGCTGGAGGAAGAGGATTTGCTGACGAAGCAAGGGCAAACTGTGAGCTCTTGTCTGCTGCTTATGTAACATCAATTTTATGCCTTGTCTCTTCCCCTGGAGATAGCTGTCAGAACATGTGATTTGTGTTTTTTGCTTACAGAGTGCCGCTGCGGGACTACGGCTGGCGGCTATTTTCGAGCGTCTTCAGGAGATCGGCGCGTCCGAGGCAGAGTCGACTGCTGCAATGATTCTCAGTGGTCTCGGTTTTGACACTGAAATGCAGGTGAGCATTATGGGAAGCCATGTGAAGCAACATGTTTAAACAAACGTGCTGTGTGGCGAATACGCCACACGTGGATTGGAATGTAGCAACGTAGGTTTGTTTTGAAACAACACGTCTTTGAAGGTACTCGATTTTGCACAGCGGAACGACGGACACGAATCAGTTGTGACCAATTTACACATACGGATGCGGGCTCGCTCACGAAACGTCTCGGATTTAAAGAAACTTTAAAGTTTCAAGTGCATTATAGAAGAGACGTGTGAATCACTCACTCTCCTAATAGGTTGTTTTGGTGCACTCCAGAATACCAAGGTCTCGGCTCTTAGCGGAGGATGGCGCATGAGGGTCTGTCTATGTCGGGCTCTTTTTGCTGACGCCGACGTTTTGTTGCTCGACGAACCGACGAACCATTTGGACTTGAAAGCAATCAACTGGCTGACGGCTTACCTCGTGGGGGATTCAAAAGCTCTCGGGGGGGAAAATGCACTGCGCCTCTCGAAAGACAAGATCGTCATTGTTGTCAGCCACTCAAGAGACTTCCTCAATGACGTATGTCTTTTTATACAAGCTGTTTGGTTTACTTTCAAACTTCTAGTCTTTTGGATGCAGCATGTCGCCTCAAATTATGCATGCGACTGTTGATGCTTTTGTCCGTGCTGTAGGTCTGTACGGATATGATTCATTTTACTAACCAAAAGCTGAACTATTACAAGGGAGATTTCGATATATTTGAGAACGTCCGGGCAGCGCAACAGCTTCAGCAGCAGCGCCAACTCCAATCCGTGGAAATGAAGCAGAAGCACATGAAGACATTCATCGACAAATTTAGATGCAACGCCAAAAGGTTAGATGACCCACTCACTACCTTTTCATGGCACGACAGCCTACAGTCCATTGCTCGTTCGAGCTACTGACTGTAGCCTTTATTCTTGCTACGTGGTTAAGGGTTTAGGGTTCAGAGCTAAGCAGGTGACCAGTGAAGTAGCTCGCCGTCGCATGGAAACTCCTTTGGGCCGAACTGAGAGCAGACTTAGCTGAATGTGCAGGTACCACACTCGTCCAATACTTCGCTGCCTTCCGTATTGTCTGCTTATTGCTCAGAGCGTCTCTTGTACAATCGCGCATCAAGGCGCTGGCGAGGCTGCCTATGTTGGAGCAGGTGGCGGAAGACCCGTCTCTTCATTTCAAGTTGAAAGAGCCAGAAGAGCTTTCCCCTCCTCTTTTGCAACTCGTCGATGTTACGTTTAAATACAAGAAACGTGTGAGCGGACCTACAGACACCGAGGATGCCGCGAGTGCGAGTTCCGGAGCTACAGACGACAAGGACAGCAGTGGTGACCTCCTTATTGTCAAAGATTGTAACTTGAACATTGATATGGAATCCCGGATTGCCGTAAGAATGAAGTGTCCCTAGCGTCTTGCACATTTCCTCAGAGGAATGCGCGAAAATTGTCTTGCGTTTTTGCCAGTACTTCTGTCGGTGAAACGCACAGTTTTGTCTCGATATCGCTGCCGACAGAAATGTATATTCGTTTTATTATTGATACATCAATCTTTACACGTGCTTGGAGATGCGTGCTATTTCGTGCAGATTTGCGGACTTAATGGGAGTGGAAAGAGTACACTGCTAAAACTTCTGGTAGGGCAGAACGAATGCTGCAAGGGGCAAGTCAATCGGAGCGGCAAGCTACGAATTGGCTACTTTACGCAACAACACGTCGACCAACTAGATCTGACATTGAACGCGGTACAGAGCCTTCAGATCAAGTGAGCTTTGCACGGAAACCCGTTTACCCTTACCGGGCACGACAGCGGCAAACAGGTGCGCAACTGGGGCATGTTCTCACAATGGCCACTACAGGGGTTGGGGGTGTTGGCGAGCAGGTATCCTGAGGCTGATATATCAGATGAGCAAGCGCGCACTTACTTAGGAAAGTTTGGCATAAGCAACATGCTGGCTCTTGAACCGCTCTACATCCTCTCTGGCGGGCAGAAGAGCAGAGTTGCAATAGCTCTAATGGCATACAACAACCCACACATCCTTGTAAGTGCACGTGCAAGCAGTTCAAACAATCGGCAGTGCCGAGGTGGCACGGCTACTATTCTTCTACCACTGGGTTTTCACAGAAAGTGATTAAATATTGTTCTTTCCAGCTCAGAACGATATATACATGTTTTATATGTATATTTATGAGCTGGCAACTGACAGCTCCTATGGCTGTGCACCTTGCCACCACCCCAGTAAGTCGCTCTTCATCGTGGTGCCGCTGTGTTGTTGCGTGTGAACAGCTGCTAGACGAGCCGACCAACCATCTGGATTTGGATGCCGTACAGGTTTGTAAAGTGCTTTCATGGTATCCTGTTTAGTTCGCATTTTTAGGGCAGACTTGCGATTCCTTGCTTGCTGAATCTCCCGTTACAAGCGTGGCGCATTGCCGTCTGATGTGTGTTCAGGCATTGATCGTTGCCCTCAACGACTTTGCAGGCGGAGTCGTGGTGGTTAGCCACGACAGCCATCTGCTTTCCTGCGTTGCCGATGAAATCTACACTATGGATAAGGAATCGAAACGGCTTATCAAGTTCAATGGAGACTTTGTTGAATACAGAAAACAGCTGCTAAAAAACATTTGAGCTAGCCATAGAAACAACCCTGTCATGCTAGAGCTTGGCAGCTCCAATATGCGAGTCCTCAGCAATAGGGTGTTGAAAACTAGTATGCTTTGTCACCGCTATTCATGCAATTTACCATTACATGCGTCTGTGTTCCAGACTTGGAGGCAAAGGCCAATGTTGTGATGGGCAAAGCCAGAGCCACCCAATAGTGCTTTCTCTTCTCGAGGGGTTACCTCTATGCATGCTTATCTTAAGCCATGGTGCCGAACTTTTTACATAGTAAATACCTTCTGCTGTGCCAAAAGACGTTTGAGCTGCTCTAGTACAGCTGCTGTAGCCCTTCCCACTTCACGAAACAAGCAGCAGCAGCAGCAAAAGTAGGCATCAGTAGGTCTAGCTACGAAAACGCCTTTAACCAAGTTCGCGGCCCTCGTGGTACACCGAATCTCTAAGACCTCTGGGGTCTTAAAGAGTGACCTGAGCCCCACCCACTTTCCTTCCGGCCTCAGGCCTCTCCGCAGGCCAGCATGCATCCGCGCCCTTTACCTTTGCATATATGCATTAGGTCCGAGAAATCGATAAAAGGTGCTGCCATACGTTCGTTGCTATATATATATATATATATATGTAGGTGCAGACATAAGGCAGCGCCTGCCTTCCCACTAAGAAAGCGTGAATTCCTGGCCATCACCTGTTGGCCCAAATAAAGCCCGCAATTCTGAGGCATAGTACCGGCTTGGGACTGAGGGTGATGCTGAAGGTACTACCTATTTTTTGGTGGTATTTCTCCACTGGGTATAGCCAGCCAGAGAAGAGGGCATCTAAAGGACGTCTAAAAGCAAAGACATAGAACCCTCGTTGAGTTTGAGGAATGTGTACACTGCGACTGTTTCATATTACTAGTATGCCCGTAAGAATTCGAAGTATCAATTAGCATAATAAAAAATCCAGGTGAATAGACACCGTGGCTTTGGACCATTCGGAACACTGGACACGAGCATCACAAGCCGCCTTGCCCTCAACCCCAAGCAAGGTTTTCCTTAGTAGTACCAACCAGTTCGTGTTTATTTGAACTACGGTCATGTGCAGTCAGTTAGTATAGTACGAAGAACTCTAGGAAGTCTGTATGATACTATGCAATATTCGGTACCACACTAGGACAACGAGCTTTGATGAATAGCAGCCCTCTTTATGCTAAGCTGTAGGCAACACAATGGACCTCAGTATGTTAGCTAGCGACATGAAAAGAATAAACAGAATTACAAGAAGGAAGGTTGGTGCTTAAGACACTAGTAAGCAATGTTCTTCCCAGGGTTACACCGTGCAAGATAGTAGGAAAGTGTTAGTGGCGTGATCAAGGATATCGAGCAGTGCAAGTCAAGATACTTGAACAGTGCGACAATGGGCTGTCTGTTGTGGTTGGGAGCAGCCAGCACACGCAAGGTATGCATCATCACCAACCATTCCATAGTATAGCCCTCGCTTCCAACTAAATTCTTTGATTTTGTTTTTACGATTAGTGCAAGAGGCAACGAAAATGGTGAGCCTGTTTATTACCCATGGACTATAGGCATAGCCGACTAGTAGTACTGTGGTTCTGCGGCCCCCGCTGTGTGAGGGCTTTATCTGTAGCCCCACTTCCCCTTTATTTCCCTTTTTAAAATCAATTCTGTCTAAATCTCTGCATGTGTCCGCGACCGCCGTCCGTTCGCTCGGCTTGGCAGGCTCCTGCCTACCGTTGAAGTCATCAGGAGTTGCAAACTGGAAGTGTCCGCAACCATCAACACTGCTGTCTCTCTGTTAGTTGATATATGGATCCATTGCCCTGAGCCCCATTGTTTACTTGATCCGTAAGCATGCAAGTATACTCAAGAACTTTCCTTATGCAGACCGGAGGGCACACTGGTAGGACCTCACAACACTTCCCTGTGAATAGGGGCCCCTAAACGTTGCCATCCAGCACGTCAGCAGCAGCGGTAAGCCTGCTGTGCCTTTCTCTCACGCGACTTGCTTTCTACCCCTATCTGCAGCGTCCCTACTCCTTAAGTCAACGACATATAACAGGAGCCTCTCCTTAAACCACAGCATATAAACAGAGCCTTCGTGCCGTCACCACACTTCCGTTCTCCATACAACTGGAAAGAAGGCCCGCATCACGTGATTATATGTTTGGCGATGGACGTGTTGTACAGAAGGCCAGCCCCTCAGCAGGCTGCGGCTGTACAGTGCTTGTTGGAGGTTAAGGGTGTAGGGACACTGTGAATGTGGCCCTTGCATCCATCTGTCGGAATTCCTTTTGAGTTTTTTTCTTGTGACCTTCAGTAGGTCAAAAGTCGAGCCGTAGGGGGCTCCTGCTAGGGGGTCATCCCCTGCAAGCCACCCCATGCAGCAGCCCACAGACTACCGAGGGGTCCGCCGTGAGCTCCCTAGCGAAGCTCTGGCATCGTGCGTTCCGGCGCTTCAACCTGCGCATTGTGGTCTTCCACAGAAGCAGCAGCCTCAGCAGTCCTTCCCCAGCGAGGGACCCCCAGATGACCCCTTGCCCCTCCCTTCAGTGCCTGCTGCGTCATCAGCGCCTCTGAAGTCCCCGGTGAGACCGCCGCAGCAGCAACATTATCTCCCATCTCCGTCGTCTGATGTTTCAAATCGAGATTCCCCCACAGGCTGCCAGTCAGAGTTTGGGGGGTTGGATTTGCATGCCACTTTCTCTTGGGGGCCCCCTCGGGCTGCCCCAGGGAGGGCCCCTCCCTACACCGTATCCCATGTGGTATTAAACGCGGACACCACGCGGGACTTCCCGAGTGGCGTGGCATGCAGCAGCAACAGCAGGAGCAGCGTGGCGGCTCCGTCGCTGCCAGTGAGACCTGCAGAGAGGCCCAAGCAGCTAAGGCAAGAAGACGTGGCGTATGTGGGGGCCCTCATGGGCCCCCCAGCAAAACACGAGTGGGGGCCTTTGCCTGTCCATAGCTTGCCGACGTCTGCTAGGCCAAGTAATCAGCATGCAGCTGCTGCTGGGAGACCCCCCCACCCCAAACCAGGCTGTGCAACAAACCTCCCCATGGGGTTCGCTGTAGGAGGGTCCCCTGCAGGGGGCCCCCCTGTAGAGGGTGCCACAGAGCCGCTTCAGGAGCCGCAGGTGCTACTGCAGCAACTCCAGCAAAACGAAACGATGCAGCGGCAGATTCTCCGGCATTTGCAGCAGCAGCAGCAGCGGTGGCTTCATCTGCTTGAGGCCTGCGAGGTGCCCCCAGTGGGGGGTGCGTTTCGGGGGTTGCCTGAACCTGCGCTTGGCTCATCTGGTGCTGGGGCCCCTGCTGCCTTCCTCTACACTTCCCCTGAAGGCGCTTCATTTGTGCAAGAGAGGCAGCAGTTCCAGCAGACGTCATCTGTCGCAATGTCTGTACACACCCTAGGGGATGCCTTCCAACCATGTGGGCTAGGGGCGACCGGCCCAATGGACCAGCGGCACGGCCGTGGGGTCACTAGCCCACAGCCGTTGGCCCCAGCAAGCCCTTCAGGGACCCCTTTGCTGGGAGCCCCAGGGGGTCCCTGTGGAAGCATGCAGCAAAACAGCTTGCGGGTTACTACAGCTGCTAATTTTAGCGAAGCGCAGGCTTGGCCGTGGGAGGAGCTGCGCCATTCCACCTTATGGAGCCCCTCCTCAGCAGCCTTCACGAATTCAATGCCAGAGGCACCACCCCAGGGGCCTCAACAGACAGCAAGGGGCCCCCCACTGCAGCAGCAGGTCTCCTGGCGGGCCCACCCTCTACGCGGGCGAGGCACGCGTGCCGCAGCACTCAGTGCTGTCCCCCCTGAGTCGCCCGCAGGAGGAATAGCAGCACCGGCTGCAGTAAGCGAATTGGGGGCCCTTGCCTCTGCCGCTGACGCAGCTGTGGCAGCAGCAGAAATGGGGGGTTCTGTTCCTGGTCCCCCTTGCGAGCCCCCTTATGGCTCCGAGCTGACTCTCGCTGCCCGACGCGTGAAAGACGGGGCGACGCGGCGACGAGCCCGCCGGTTGCCGGGAAGAAAAGGGGGGCCCCCGTCGGACTTCAAAAGAACCCCCTTGCCCTCGAAATCTGAAACAGGGAACATGAAGTCGCCACAGTCATCCAGCAGAAGCCCCTCCATTGCTCGTACGGCTGCCTGCGCCGTTTTAGGGTTTGGCTCTGCGATGCCTCTGCAGACGAAACTGGCAGAGGTAAGCAAACGGTGTATAACGATATCTTTCGAGTTTGTTGGGGTATCTACACTCTATCGATAAATATTTCCAATATATATCTGTGCCTCATTATATATTTGTAGTTCATGTTTATTACCAACTGCTTCTTTGTATTTATAGATGCATGTGTTGGTTATACATCTGCGTGTCTTTGTTATCTATTGGCCTGATTGTTGTTGCTCGGTGCTTCTGACACGATGCATATGCGTACAATGAGACAGGCGCCTTATTAACCTTATTATTAGAAATGATGTCACACATTTCGCCATTTTCCCACTTATTAAGGCGCACAGTAATTGAAGCAGGTGAAGCAACGCAGCAAATGGAATCCTTGTGTACTGATTACATCATGACCTTGGTGCTGCTGCTGCGGCTGTTGCTACTATTGCTGCTGCTGCTGTTTCAGGCGCCTGCAATCGGGCTGGTGAACCTTGGCGGTGGTAGTTGCTTCCTAAACGTGGTGCTCCAGTGTATAGCCCACCTGCAACCTCTACGCGATTTCTACCTGCATTATGGTGTGCCCCAAAAGAACCCCACTGCCCTTAGCTGGAAGTTATTACCATCATTATTTTTAGTGTTATTTGTTATAAATGTCCCTCGTATAGTACCAGTAATTGTTGTGTGGTATGGTGGGCGCCTGTGTGTCAGCGGAGATGCTGCCACCCTCCGAGCTGCTGGGGAGGCAGTACGAAGCATACACCAGTTACCTCGGTAAGCAATAAACCACAAAGTACCAGCCCTAAATGCTTGCCCCGAAAAAGCGTAAGCGGGCCCACAGAAAGCTCGCAGCAGCAACAGCAGCACATGTAGGATAGACTGCCAAGCATTGGAATGTAGAATGCCGGTCCTGCAGAGACTGCCACTCCCGAGCATGCATTCCACTCGTCATTTTATTGTTTCTGAGGAAGGTTGTTAGGGTCCCTCCTGTAAACCGGATGTATGGGTAAGTGCAAAGGCTCCTCTTTACTTATGGGGATTGGGTGGTGCAGAGGCCTCGCGGCATCACGTGCGGAGGCTGAAGCGTGGGCCTCATCAACTCATACCGACGCCGACGTACACCACATCCGTCACATGGGAACTCGCAGTGGTAATTAAGTAAGGAAACCCGACGCTGCAGTAGCCGTACGCGGTTGTTCCAGCAAGTGACAAGGCGTTGCTGATGCAGTTACACCCTGCATGGGGAGCCTTCCTCTGGGTCAAGACTTTTTCAACTATAAAATGTCGCTGTCTATTCTGTAAAGGGGGAATTGTCGACACAGAGCATGCATTATGCCGACTAGGGCAGGCCCGTACAAACATTTGCCATGCGTTTAAAGAATGCCGAAGTGCGTTTGCTTTTTCTCCATCCTTCGTAGCCACATGTGGAGGTCTCCCGGCAGCGTCCGCTTTCTAAAGCCAGAGGCGCTCTATCAGGTTTGCTGCCGCATAATGCCCGACTTCGGTGCGTGCCCCTCACTTACTCTTTGCCCTACTGGCCCTCAGCAGCTCCGTTTGGACACACCCGGACTGCGGTTCTTCGGACATTATTCTTTTTATATTCGCTGTTATTATTACTAGTAATTGTATCGGCAGTAGTAGTTAGTAGTATAATATGATGAAAAAAATTCTTGTTTGTTTCTGAAGGGTGATGCGCGTCTGCCTTTTCTCCCCAGATCCTCGAGAGATGCAGGACAGCGACGAGTTCTTGCGGCTCCTTTTGGATTTTCTCGACGGGGAGTTGCGTGCGGCGGCAACGGGGGTTCCGCTCCACAAGGCGCTGATGATGCAGGCAATGCCGAAAAAGCTGGAGCCCTGGCCATCTCGTCCTATTCCACAACATGCGGGAGCTCTTGTCCAGTATGGCCCAGCTCAAGAGACTGATCAGCAGATTTGCACAGGCAGTGAAACGTCACAGGCCCAGGGGGGGCCCTCGCTTTTTTCTGGTAATGAAGAGAACCCGTCTGGGTGCAGGCCTCCCACTGACGGGCCCCCCCCGGGCTTTGCCGATCTACCGACCCTCTTCTCAGTTTTCTTTGAAGGTGCGGCTTTGCCACCTTCGCTCGAGCTGGCTGCAGTCGCCTTTTCTCTCTTAGCTTGAGAAGTAGTAAAAACCCGGTTTCACAGATAACTTTAGTAAGTGCTATTGTTACCACAACTGCTTTATATTTCACTGCGCTTTTGTTTTGCAGGGGCGGAGGTCGACAAGGTGCGCTGCACGCGGTGCGGAAGGTGCACAGCTACGCTGGTTCCGTTCAAGAGCCTCGCTGTCGCCATGACACAAGAGGCACAAGAAGATTCGTGCCAACATGCGAGTGCGTGGAACGTAGTAGATTCACTTGTATTGCCCGCAATTCCATGCAAGAGAATTTGTCTGCTGGCAATCGAGGTGTTTAGCCACTACAGAGCAATTGATAACAAGCGTCAGCCACCATTCGCGTTGTCAGTAAAACGCACAAGTTGCCAGAGGGACCCGCTTATGCCAAGTCTATCTATGGACGTCCATCAAGTTGCTGGCTTATTTTGAGAATGGGCGTCTGCAAGTGAAGCCCGTTGGCTCAGGGAGTCGTCTGTGTGTCCGGGGTTAACAGGCTTGAAGCTTAAGCCGGCGTCTTTCTTCCACTTGCTGACGAAAGTTGACCTCGTAGAATGTCTGAACCGACACTTTGCAGATGACTGCGACTCTCTAAAGCTCTCATCAGGCGAGGGGTAATACGGACTGGCATAATTTAATTATAACATACATTTTCCATCTCGCAATGTCTCTATATATACAGCATACTAAGCAATTAATTCTGATACTGAGGGGTGAATCTGCTTTTGTCGGCTAAGCAGATTGCTGGACAATTCCGTGCGTTTTGCGTTGTGCGAACCTCTTACGTTTCTGGTTCAGGTATTTCTGTGAGCAGTGCAACTCTAAACAAGATGCAGTGAAGAGTTGCTCCTTAGTTAAGGATCACTTGCCCTTCATCCTCTGCTTGACACTTAAGCGGTTTGTGCGCGGCAAGCAAACTTACAAAGTAAGGAAGAGTTCATGGGCTACGCAGCTGGGCTTCTCCTGTTCTGCTTCATCATTGATTGGCATGTCAGTGGCAGGGCGCTTAAGTATTTTCCGCTTTTTCGGTTTTCTTTTATTTTTAGATTTGGAATCCCGTCCAGTTTGACGAGTTTGTAGACTTTTCACGATACGTAGAGTGTTCAAGCGATAGCGACGATGCCGCACCCACGACCCCTAGCGCAACAGGACCACAGCCAGACCAAGCTGCTTCCCAATCTCCATCGTCTTCGAGCACTGGAAGAGTGCTTTCCCCAGCGCCAACAGAAACAGGTTTCGCAGTGATCACTGGAGGATTCACCCGCAAACCCTCCACTTGCTCCCATCCAGTAGATGAGCAGACAGCCGAAGCGCAAAAAAGAGGATATAGCGGCGACGCACAAGAGGAAGTGGTATCACATGTAAATGCTGACGCACAAATAGATCAGCTGGCAGAGAAACAGCTCCACTGTGGGGCTACGGAAAGGGCGCCTGCTTTGCCTGCCTGTCATGCATCCGCCGCGGCTTCGAAACATTTCCCAAATTGTACTTATAGACTTGTGGCTCTGGTGGAACACGAGGGGCCTGCCACGGAGCAAGGCCATTACGTGTGCTATGTTAAGCACATGGGTTCGGAGGCGTGGTTTCGAGCGGATGACAAGGTGGTTGAACCAGTAGATCTGCAGCGCGTGCTCGCAGCGTGCCCCTACATCCTCTTCTACCAGCGCCTCTCAGAGTCTAGCGGATGCAGCAATGAGCTTTTTACGTTAGATCGTCCGCGGCCTTCTGCAGACAGAAGCACCAAGTGCCGGGAAATGTACACGGGTTTTGCTGGGCTACAGGAGCAGCTAGAAGTTGCCAACGGCCTGAGCCAAGGGCACTGGCGGCAATGGCAGAACATGATAGTCGGATTATTCAAATCTTTTAAAGCAGGTCCCGAGACAGGTCAGCGGATGGTAGTGCCCTAGTGACGCTCACCCACAGCTTGCGCATGCGTACTAAAAGCCCCAATGCCATGCTGTCGATGCCAAATGATGGCTTTTCATCTGTGGCCCGCTTGGCAGATATATTATTCTTCTGCGATGCTGATGCAGGCAACAGACTTGTAAGTAGAAGGCCTCAGGAAGAGTCTTCCTCGTCGTGGGACGCAGGTAAACGCTTTACGCGACAAAAAAAAAGTATTGTACACGGCATTTCTTGGCAGTCGCCCGTAGACGACACACGGGAGTCTAAGAGATGGCAAGCCAAGGCAAATTATCATCCTGTCTTCTTTGGGGAAGGGCTGCCCTCAGCTCCGTCAACAGGCGTGCTGTCAGAATCCGCCGAAAGCGACCAGGCGCTGAAAAAGGGGCTCCAAACGAAGTTACTTTTGCAGGATACAGCTGGCCTGTTGTGCATACCTCCTGGGGCTGCATGTGAGGACCTCTCCACAGTTCACTCGTGTATGACAGGCCCAGTTTTACAGCCCCACATGCAGAAGGACGCTGCAGATTCGGTGCACGACCAAGAGTTCTTTTCCGTTTGATCATCCGTGGTTGATAGAAGCTGGGACTCTAGAGGTCAAGCAAAACCCCACTAACCAAGTTTCCGAAAGAGGCGTAACGCAGCATCCTGAAATCATTAAGCTAGATAGGACCAAGGCTACCGGAATTTAGCCCTTTGCACATGCAGAAGTGCACGGTTGAATCAGCACGAACCAAATCCGGATTTTCAAATGTTTTTGGTGTAATGTCATTACCAGGGACGCAAAGCACATCTGATTCATGCGAGGCTCGTAGTGTACGCCTACAGCAATTGTCGCGCAAGTACTCGGCCCAAACGCTAGCCGATAGCTCCAAAAGCCACCGTAGCCCAACAAATTTTAACTAGGCCAGTATCGGCGAGCTACGGCATCGCTAGATACCTTGCCGAAGGTGTGGCGCCATCAACGACTTACTACAGCTAGGCAAAGTGGCAGGGATTGCATGTGGTTAGCAGCGATGTGAAACGCGGAACAAAAGGAGTTTCATTATATTGTATCTTACGAAAAGTAACGTCTTTTTGCTACCACCTTGTACAGTCTTGTTACCCCGCTCCCTGCAACCTGTTCCCCAGGGTCACTTGGTTGTAATCAGCCCCACCTTAATTCCTGATATTGGCGGTCCCTACGTTTTACAACCGTAATAATCATATCAGGCACCCTGCAGCTAATTTATGAATAATTTATACGAAAACGCTTTAAGCATGCATTCAGTCCAGGGATTCACACTGATCTGTGGTCAGTGAGATCACATGCTTTGCAGCTTAGTATCGCCTGCTATGCTTCAACGCTTGATGCTTTTCCATTACAGAGCTACAAGCCCAGAACAAAACATTACTTGATAGCCTGTAACCAAAATGCTAGTAGAACGAATCAGCAGGCTCGCGCTCCCTAGGGGAGCTAAACCTAAATGCGAGCTGTGCGGACAGCCTGCTGAACTTAAGTCCACAGCCTGCTCAGCTTGGTTTTGGTAAGCTAGTTCACTAATTAATGGGGCTTTTTGGGGCACGAAGTTCAACTACAGACGTTGCACGAGCGACCCACCAACATCAATATGCACGTCAGAAGTCGGTGACCTGGATACCACCTACTCCACAACGGCAATACGGTTCAGTGTTCATGACCACCACTGTTAATATACAAATTAAAACAGGTAGATGCGTGTACATGGGGCCCATCACGATGTGCTAAGTCTGTCCGTGTGCGCTGCCTTCAGTTCAGCAAACCATTTTAAAATTGCATGGGATGGAGTCTTGCACTTAATATACCGTGAGCTAAATCTTCTTCAAGAAACTCGCATTTTGATTGGTTCAGAGAGAGAGCGGCAGGAATTTGAAAAAAAACAAAAGCAACTGGCAGTGAGGCTGGTACAGGATCCGCTGGATCGAACTGCGGATAATCATGTTTCCCTTTGCTAGACCCGCGGTGAAGCCTTCTCTAAAGTGTAATGGCTTTCTAGTAAATTTTATCTTTGATCTTGAAATGCAGAAGTTCATTATTAAAACCTGCACCACCGCCGCTCAAAAATGGGTTGTTCAAGGCAATTTTGGGCTTGCTGTAGGAGGCGCCTTATATGCTGCTAGGACTGCAGAAACGCTCTACGGCGTTGACAGTATGGAAATTGTTCCTTCACAACTTCTCCTGGCAGAAATTTACTTAGGTACGTGCAACCCAACAAGCTAGCGACCGACTCCACCTATTAGTAGCCCGAGGTGTTTTGCTGCTATATGCGAAAATACCACGGCAGCGCCGCTAGAGTAGCCTCAAATTCCCAATAACTGCATTTTCTTGAGCTGTATGTGGATGGCTTTATGAATTTGCTTCTGGCTTTCCTAGGACTTCATTACTTACATTCAGCTGAAGAGCTTTTGATCATGGTGAAAATTTGAGATAATTGAAATCCTTAAGAATCTTTTGAACCTGACCAACAGTTTCACAAAGTTTATCAAATTCGCAGTTGTCTGAAGCCATGAGGGGTTGCTGAAGATGACGGGGAAGTGTTTTTTCGTGCGACGTCAGGCTGACTTCGGATTAGCAAAGTACCCCGAAGCCAGTCTGTCAACAAGATGCAGCCTCTACAGGAATTTCGGCAGACTTTATGCGTCTCAGAACAAATACGATCAGGCTCTGTGTGCATGCGCAACTGATGTGAGGCCAGTGCTCCATATCGTTACAGGCACCCGGCACTAGCATCCGTGTGGATTCCACAGCAAACACACAACTTATTACGAACAGTGAACTAAAATATTCATGTATGTTTAACCAGGTATACTTCGCCGCTTGCGAGTTCGGTCCCATGGACTTTCGAACAATGCCGTCTTTTTTCAACATGGTACGCCTTCTTATGCATCCGGTTCGGACACTATTGAGTTCAAAGCAAAGGTTACCTGTGAACAGTAGTAAACTCTGTTTCCTCGTTTTTATGTAGGCAGAAGTATTTAGGAAAAGTGGAGTTGCAGAGTCCCAGTTCGCATGTACTGCCTTGTACTCAAAAATATGTGAGATTGTCATAGCGTGGTTCGAACAAGTAAAGTACAACTCCGTAACTCCTGAATCTGGCTACACGCCAAGTATCAACGTGACGGGAAAGAACCACACCCGGCAACATATCTATAGTACGCTGGACAATCCATGATTCCCATTACTCACAAAATAATCGGTGGCTTTGTTCTATCGAAGCCTCACTTGGAAACTGAGAACACTATCCACAGTGCTGGTATGATAATGCGTTTTGATGTGTTTTGGCTGCACCGGCATCAGCCGACCTCGAGCTTCAAGAAGTCACGGAAATTATGCGCTGCGTAGTTGACTACGCTTCGTACCCCGCTTTTAAAGGTTCAAGACTTCACGGTAAAAGGGAATGCGGCTTCTTGCATTTGATGTAACTATTTGTAGGCGCTTCAAGTTGAAATGCAGCGCAGTCATGTCTGATTTCGGTGAAAGGTGCGCTCTTCAGGCCTGGCCCTTTGTGCAATGGGTCTGATTTATGCACATGCGGACTTGGAGAAAGCACGAAGTTGCATACAGAAGGTAAAGGCGTCTGTCCGGCATCGAAGCTTAAATAAGGTTGCATAAAAATGATTGTCTGCTCCAGCTTGTAGCAGACCGGAAAGGCGTTTCGCTAGAAGTTACTCCGGGTTTTTACCCCTACTGATGTTGGCTGATAGTGGTATGCCATACCAGATACCATCCATGTGTGATCGCGTACAGGCACTTCAGATCTGTTCTTCTGTGACTGAAAAGGACGAAACACTACTCAAAAAGTGCGAAGCATATGAAAAAGTTGTCAAAGCGATGCAAGATGGGCTACTTGACGGACGTACTAACCCAGCTCAGTGACCGCCTCTTGAAACCATAACCAAACAAGGCAGACAGACACCTGACTGTGCAGCCACCACTAGCCATGAGCAGGCAGTGAGACCGAGTATCAGGCATTCGTTTTACTCAGAATCAAATTTTATTACAGAACAACTCGTCGGAGTTTCTGTAGTATGAACACGTATCATATAGGCTTTTCAACCACATCATTTGGAGTGCATCCCTATGACTGTGAGGGGTGTTGATACTCGAGAAGAGCTCCCGTCTCGATTGCACTTTTGTCGAGCACGCGATTGGCTGACTTAAAGCAGCCACTAAAACTTGTCATTTCGACCGTGGGAAAGGCATGATCGGCAGAGAAGATGCCGCATAAGATGCTCTGGCTTGCGTTAGTTCTTGCAATTCCTGTACTGGCAGTATTCTCGATCAGGCGCTTTACTCCAAAGATAGTTGCACCGCTGGAATTCGCCCAGCGTTTTCAGCAAGCAGCAGGCAAGGAGGGTTTTAGTTCTGCAATGGTTGCCACTATTTCATTATATGCATCGCCAGATGACGACGAGGCTGGATCTGACGACGTAGGGATCGTGACAAACTGAAGTTGATTGTCTACGTTTCAGAACATTTTATTTAAAGGCAGAGGCTAAGAGCGTTGCCGAGTTCCAGCAGGCTGATGGGGTGGTGGAGGACTGGTCGTCACACCAAGAAGAAAGTGACGTGGGCGCATTGCCGTTTGTGCCACTAATAAAATGCATAATTCCCTGGCTTGGATACACGCAGGAAGTCGAGAAACGTCAAGATGACGGGGCAATAGCAAAGCAGATCCAACGAGATGCGAAGGAGCAAAAACGGCAAATAGCAGGGGAGGCAGGTTAGCGCCTACCACCTACATGAGTGCCAGCCCGACGCTGAAAGATTAGAACAGCAAGAGAGACCGCTATGATGACTCATGACGTAGAGTGTATGTGGTTATCAGGCTACCAGTCAACACAAAAATGACACCAGTATTGTTTCCAGCCGAGAGCGAACTGGAAGATGATGCTAAAAGCAGAGAAGACAATGAAAGGAAAACAGATTTGGACAAAGAAGAACATAAGGGAGTAGTAAGCAAGTCGTTTATTTCCATTCCCACGATCTCGTGAAGCTAATCACAATTCAGGATGCAGTTCGCGGAGCGGAAGAATCCATTCAGAAAGCAAGTAGACTGACAGGCCAAACATCGAAAGCAAGTCCTTTAAGGCCAGGTGCGTTTTCAAACAGCTTCAGCATACGTATTGCTGAATTCTAACTATGAGGGCCATGAGCCAGCGAACGACAATGGCTTGATCCGTGCAGAGGAGGCTCGCGACAACAGTCCGCAAAAAGTGAGCGCGAACATCCTTGTGATAGTGATACGCATTAAAAGCAGTTTATCGCCTGTCGTCAGCTCCCAGCTGCTCTGCCTAGGGTGTGGATGGAGTCTCGGGAAGATGTTAGCGACTTGCTTGAACAGGCCTAAACTGCGTTTAATTGTGTGGACCGAAACAGCTGGGCAGTGCCTGTGACAAGCCTGAGGTGCCATCTAAATGTCCGGCAAGTCTATTTCTTAAAATAAGCAGCAACCGTTCACTGAGTTTAAACTCTATCAGGCGGTGCGCAAGAAGCTGAAGCAGCTTGAGGAAGAAGAGCAAAGCCTCGAGGTACCGAAGGCCAAGCCTCCGTCCAAGGCCTTTCATGAACAGCTATTTTGAATGAAACAGGATAAAGAAGCGAAGCTCTTACAAGAAGAGAAGGAGCAGCCACTTCCTAAAACGCCTGAGGATTCCCAGGTACAAAGATGCGAAAATATGTGTTTACAGCTGCAGCGCATGCGTGCTTCTATGCTTGTAGGAGGCGTTTCGACAAGTGGTGTTTCGCTCTCAGAAGAACACTAAAACCTCCAACAACAAAATCCTCTCGGCGAGGAGGCAACGTCATACATCTTCAGCAAGTCGCCCAGGGGTTTATACGGAAAGATTCACGTGGTGAAGTGTATGCGTGCCGCAGCAGCGGTGAGCATTAAATTCATGTGCTCGAACGTGGAACTAATTGGCCTGTATAAAGAATGTGAAAAGGGTTAGAGTTGCAGTACTGCAAACACCTGCCTCTTGTAGTGCGCCGCACTAGCGCACACAGTGCGTTGGCTGTCAGACCCTTCAAAAAGCAGCGTCGTCTGGAAAGTTTCTCGCAAATGCGCTATCCCTCATGAGGATATAACGTTTCTCCTTTTTCGAGAATTGCTGCGCATGGCACATAATGCTGCAACACTTCGCTCAACAACAAATGCGAAATACCGCAAAACGAGAGAATATGGCTAAACAATACAACTGACCGACCTCGAAAAACTCATGTAGAGCAGGATGCGTTAGTTCCGGGAGTTCGCCTGACATCTTCTCGATCCCAGTCTGAAAAACCTCACAAGAAAGCGCTACTAGAATAAACAACGCACGCTTCCCTGCACTATTCTCTCGATAATGGATCCCCAGCTTACCTCTGGTACGTATGCGTAGCGCGGCAAACCTTCCGCCGAGTCTTTTCCTGTATCCACCAGAACTAGGTAGTGGGGTCTTGAGTAAGCATCGCGAGGATACAAGTCGTACACCTGATGCGCATGGAACCACACAAAGCACGTTTATCTTATCCCGTGATGCTGCACTGAAAAACGTACCAACAGGAACTTGGCCCTAAGCCAACTGCGTCTCTCAGACACCAAACGCGGACACCTCCAGGTTTGCCAACAAGTTGCACATCGTGGACACGTGGGGTGTAAGCGAATAATGCTCACCTTCTTGGACCATGTGTCATCCGCCATACAGCTGGTGTCCCACGAAACCACAACAGCAATGTACTGCCACCACCGATGCCTGGAAGGCAAGAGGCCAGTACACATAGGGTGCAGGTTGAGCAGTGACACCTCCTGTATGGAATGTGAATGCAGAAGCTTTCCATTGCACCGACTCAGGATGGCAAGTGTACACACAAACCTATGTATCGTACCTAACAATCTCGCCAATCCTGAACCGAGGTTCTTGTACCGAGGTCCGTTTCCGCAGATAAGATGCGAGACCAAAGCCGTTTACACTGACCCTGTGAACAAAACAGAGGATGAAGGAGGCTCGTGATTACAGGTCCTCCTGGAGCCGAAAGAATTTATATACTTGAGTCAAAACTACTGCTCGTACCAGCTGCACCCACCCATTTTGGAACAGCTTCAGGGCTTCCTCGGGCACCGCCTCCAGCTGAGCAGAAGTGCGTTGTTTAATGACAGGCTCCTCAGTCTGCAAAGTAAAAGAACCCAACACGCCAAGGACCATGAGTACGCAAGCGTCATCCCACAGTCTAAGGAAAGGAGTGGAGTGATACTGGTACACCCGAATCTTGAAACAGCGGAGGCCTACAGATTCCACAAACTCGACAAGCCATGGCCCTGCTTACTTTAACAGGAGGTTCTGCAACAGCAAGGCCCTTCCAGCTAGCAGGAACCACGTGATGAACGAAACTTCGTTCTGTTGGATAGCCCAAAATTTCCTGCGGAAAAGTGGTAGCAGGCGCTTTTTGTCAAGCGCTTGTCTGCCTCGTGTATACGAATAAAACGGATGTCCGCGTGACCGAAAAGGCTATAACTCAAGCCAACAAACCTGAGCATCTAGAGGCCGTGGCGGTAGCAGCTTCGGATGGGGGCAAACCAGTGGCGTATGAATGGTAAGATCATATGAGCAAAAGGCTGTCTGCGCAAAGGAGCAAAACGAAGCGCGATTGCAAAGTTTTAGATGGCTCGATGTGCATATTTCCCATTTACACACCAATGATCCGGTAAAAGATAGTGCTTCGAACTTCATTACAATCGCTAAATTTGAACAACGGTTCGCCAACAGGTGGACTGAATGACAAATCGACCTGGTTCTCTTACTTCCTCTATGTGAACAATGCGATGGGTTGCCAACACCGGGAAGTCGATTGGACATTCAAAGAGAACCCGGGTGCTCCGCTGTTTCTCTGTGCCTTCGCAAACGGTCCCCTGAGCAAACACACAGCAAGACTGTTTTCATTTTCTCATCGACGGCTAATGTGGGCAATTAGGCGGACTTTCGCTGGAAGTGTCAAGTTACATAGCGCAGCAACGCATACACCGCGTTGTACTCTGCCTGCGTGAGCAACGCCGACGCTTTCTTGACAAGTCAGCTGATCCTTAGGCTGACGCTCCCAGGCTAGAAGTACCCCCTAAAGCACTACGTAGTCTGTGGAATATGCTGTGCTAGACCCGCGTGCCTCAGCGAGAAAATATGAACAGCGATAATCTGAGTGCGGTGTACGAGGCCACATATGAACTCGTGGGTTCCCTCGAAAAACCAATTCACTGTCAGTCTCAAAAGTATAGAAGTGCACCATTCAAGGTGAAAGTAAGGAAAACAACATGCTAGTAACTCCAGCCATCACGATGAAGCTCTTACATTCGTGAGCTGGAGCGCCAGAACCTTGTTAGACGCCGGGGTTGGGTACTTGGAAACCTGAAGCGGCCGGTCTACTATCTGAACCGGTAAAAACTTGAACCTTGGCTTTCCGTTGGCTTTGGGGGGCAATGTGTCTGTTCCCCTCAAAGTAGGATTTGCGGGGTTTGGTTTCTTGAAAATCATTTCGGCGGCGTCACCTGAGGCGTGCAGTGTTCCCAGGAGGTACATGGGTCCTCTCAGTTCTCCTGCAACCAACATAAAACCACCAACTAACTATCACTGTGGATCTGCGCCCCGAGAGCGTGAATGGAATAGTACTACCATTGTAAATACAGTTGATGTCTCGCGGACAAAAAGTATTGACTTACCATCGGCGTCATTATGATACTGCACTAAGCTATCTGGATGGCAGTACTCATATGACCACCACCCATCTGTGGTAAACGTTGAACACCAACCCTCAAGACTTCGAAGAAGGGATTCGCTTAGTGCCTGTGCTCAGACAACCAGACCTGAGATTATCGTAGGTAAGTATCAATTACAAAAACGCCAAGGAAAAAGCATTGCTGGCACTGGCTACAGGGGAACCACCAGCAATCACGCGCTTCTCACAGGATGCGGTGCATTCTCGCGAAAGTCACAAAACATCGGGGCTTCAAGCTGCACATTGTACCTTCCTTCTACAGGCCCAGATATACCCTTTACCCTTGGATGGGTGTCGCCACAGACAAACGTGACTTCGGTCTGGCGGCCCTCAGTTCCCCCTATATACCACTGAATGCAAAACCGCACAGAATATGTCAAGACGCAAGCTACACACTTTCTATCTCTCACAAGGAATACACGAGCAGGTGATGTGCAAGATACAGCTCGATGGGAGGCTGTGGCATCAGAGGGTGAACAGGAACATGCTATGGGTAGGATTAGAATCAAAAAGGCGTCTGCGAGGACGGGATTAGGGGGGCAAAAAGCAAACTACACCCGAAAATCTGCACTTACTTGCGTCATTGTGCCATCTGCCCATAACTGATCCCTGGATGCCGCATATGTGCCGAGCTCAAAAAGACTTTTTCCAACAGTCTTACCTGTGAGTGCACTCCCTTTAAACAAAGTGATCTTCCTCCTAAAAATAACTTTCACACGCTGTCTTGAGATGCCAATTGAAGTGGCAGGCGAACATCTTTCGAAAAGAAGGGAAATTATACTATGGTGTACTGCGCATTGGGTAAGCAGGTGAAAAATCGTACCCAACGCATAGCTCGTATCGCCAGTCTCGCACACCAATGTCTGAAAAGCGGAAGCATCTATCCAAAAGCCAGCGAAGTCTCGCAGCCCTCATGTAGCTCTGGAGTTCTGGGCTGCCAATGTGGAGTTCATTCGACAATCGGCTTGGCCGTTCACAGTCCTCCGGTTCGGCAGAGTTATCCTGGTTGCCAGACTGAGCCACTAATTCTGTTGCTTCTGGGTCGGATTCAGGAGAGTCTGAGAGAAACTGCTTCAACTTGTCAAGCGCTTCCATGCCGGACGACGCTTGCCTTGGCAGCAAACAGGCAACTTCCTGGTCTGCCAGTGTGACATTTATTATCTGGTTACGTGCACATTCCGGAATATTTATTGCGTCAAATCGTCTTGAAAAATCGATTTGGACTACGCTGTTGGAATTTTCGGACGCTAGTTTCGTCGCAGTCGCCGCAGCAGCTGCTGTGGCAAGCAAAAGGACAAGGAAGATGGGCAATGCAGGAGTCAAGCAAGCCCTGTTACAGGATCCATTCCCTACAAAAGAATCCGTATTGCTGGACACATCCTGCTTGGGGCTGGTGGAACTGCAAGTAGCACCCATGGTGACTCTTGGAGTTACACCCGGCATGGTAGTAGGGAATGCGGCCAGCACTGAGGAGTGCATTCGTCAACCAGAAAGGCTTCGCAATTTGCCTTTAAAAAATAAAGCAGTTTCATATGGGACGTAGCAGCGGCCTCATCGGTGAATGGAAACAAGGAGCTGGCGCTGGTGCAGTTATTCGCAACGCAGAACCGAAGGAACCCATAAGTAGTCACCAGACGCACTCAAGCGCTCGTAAGGTGTTCCTGAGGAGTAGGTTGCTGCTGGTGACAGTGCCATGAGTGGTCTTAGGAACTTTTCCTATTGTCATACACAGTAATCACACCCAACATGCACATTCATAAAAGTCAGAATACAAAGAAAATTGCCCCCCGTGGGGCAAATTCATACGGAAAGTCCGTGAGAGTCAGCAGCAGAAAACGCGAGAAGATAAAAGTACAACAAAAAAGAGTTAAAGTGTGTATCAAGCTGTGAACCCGAAGGTCTGCATGCGATTCTGTTTGGGGGGGCAGATTTGCTGCATGCGTTGTGTGCGAGTGTGAGTGCTGAACAAAGATAAATAACCAGGAAAATAAGACAATACGCGGGTAGTATTAGCCAATGATTTAGTGATGCTTGTCTGCATGTCCCAAATATTGTAACTATCAATTCATACCAGAAATGGATGTAAGACGCCGGAAACAAAGCGCGAATGAGAGCGGGTGTAGAGCATGTAGAGCTTAATGACCCCAAAGTATTGCGATACTAGAAAAACATCAATAATAAAATATTCTGTCGGTATTTCATGGCCGCGAATTTTCCCAGCCGCTCATAAGGTATTCTGAACTACGAGCTCATTGCTACCTGGGTTGCCAGAATTGCCTCGTCAGGCTCTACTGCTGGGATGAACCAATACACCCCATCCTTATCCTTGCGTGTCTTCAAGTCATAGAATGCAAATATTGACATTGGGATTTATTTACGGCTACTTATTTTTATTAAAGCACAGGCGTTGCCTGATAAAACTTAAGGGAGTCTTGCCTTCACTGTCAACGTCTTCGCCCCGTTTATATGTTCTCGCGTTTCTAGGGCGTAATTCTTTTCAAGAATGTATATTTCTAAAGGTGGTCATTATTTTTAACAGAAGGAACACTTGCTTGCACTTTCGCATTATTTACCACCTTGCAAGTTGTAAGGACTTTTAACTGAGGTTTCAATGTCAACAGCGCCGTCTGGTGTAGTGATCTTTTATCCTATGGCTATTCAACAGGAATACTTGTTTACTGAAGAAGAATAAATAAATTAACAATTTTTGCATTTAAAAATCAGGGTGGAAATGCAATCCGGGGAAGCGCCTTCGCTGGCCAGCTCTGATTCTTTGAGCAGTAGCTATTCTCTCAGCATAAGCAGTGGCAGTTCCAGCTCCTCCGCAGGCCAACCTACAGATGCTGCCGTATTAAAGCCAGCCGAAACCCCCTGGACGGGCAAGCCTTTTGTTCCTCCAAAGATAACGCCGAGGAAGAAAATCCCACCAAAGCGGCCCCTACCAAAGCGCGTTCCACTTCCAGGGAAAACACCGCTCATTGAGGCAAAAACAGTTGACCATCAGAAGCGGGAAGAGCAGATCGCTGCTCTTCAATCCCAGCTTATGACGTCTCGGGCGACGATCGGTCAGCGCTGGAAAGAGTCATGGAATAAAGTGGATTCATCAAAATCGGCCCTTTCTGAAGGATCAGATTTCGACGATTTAGATGAAGTGAATTCCAGTGGCTTGTCTAGCGAAATGTCGCGTTCTGGTGACAGAACTTTGTACCGGGAAAGCACCAGAGGATCTAGTTTAAGTAGTTTGGGCACGGAAGACGCCCCACGCAGCCTGAGATCAATTTCAACGGACATCTTGGCGCTTTTAAAACGCGAGGCAGAAAGCGATTTTGAAACGTCCGACGAAGAGTCTGATAGCGCCGTAAACCTCACGGCTTCAAGTTTCGTTGATGATTTGACGTTGGATGTCGCTGCTCATGAAAGCGAAGCCGACGTGCTGCCACCTTCATCTCCAAGGGAGCCAATCATGCCTCGGCCCCTCCAGAAACTCAAAATACGTCTATTCAGTGAAAGTGGACCGGATAGTGGTTCTTCCCCATCGTCATCGGAAAGCTCCATATCCGAAGAGTGGAGGCGACTGCGATCTAGAGAAACTTCAGTTCCAAAAGAGCATGAGAGTTTGCAGGAAGCGGAAAGTAGGGGAGAAGAGGAGCTCGAACCAGAAGAGCAGACCGAGGAAGGCAGCGACGTGGTAGAAGCCAATGAGGAGGTAGAAATTTTTTCTACAGCATCATCCCAAGCAGAAGAACCTGACCTTAGGTGGGAAATCGAGGAGGCGGAAGAGCGACACGAAGTGCCGGCCCCAGTGCCAACAACAAAAATTGTTCAACGGCCCCTTCGCGCTAGTGACATGAATGTCGAAAGCAGACTCGAAGAAGACGCCTGTCAGGAAGATTTTGACAGAAGAGAGGTTAGCAAGAGCTATCAGCAGCATTCCACATCGCAGCGGATATTAGACTGATGTTTACATTAATCGCGCCGATAGCTTCCTCCACTTCAGAACACATCTGTAAGCCCTGGTTCTTTTAGAGGCACATTCAAAACATGGGAATGCGCAGTAAGCTAATCGTTGTTCTCATACAAGATATCCCAAGATGCATGGGTGTGGCTTTTTACAGATGGCGGACCGCATTATCTACGAATACGTGGGGGTCCCTCTGACGAGCAAACTTAACAAACTGCGAGACGAACGTGTAAGACTTGCTGCGTGGGCAAACCGACTGCGTGGCCGCGAAATAACTGACGAAGACAAGCCTGTGGTACGTAGGGAAGAGCTGATATTCCATGATGCATTCTACCCTGAACAGATGAGCTTCCATTAGCGACCTTGGAAGTGCTTTTGTTACAGGAAGGTTATTAAGCGCATTTTGTGAATGCAGGTGTACAGAGGTCCTCTCATACGTCCTGCCGGAAAAGACGCAGGGTCACCTTTTGGGCGGGGTACACCAGACCTCCCGCAGAGTTCCGACTTTTTGCCAGGCGGCAGGGGTCCCGGAGGCGGTTTCTTGCTGAAGGGTCCGCTAACAAGTACGCGAGTGCTGCACATGGAGCAGCGGAGCAAACGGCTTCAAAGGCAGCTTGCGCAGAAGAGGGAACACCTGCTTGTGCTGAAGGCAGCAATTTGCAAGCAAATTAATCCAAATGGCGAGCAGGACGAATCAACGGCAGGACAGTCGTCAGGCCTAGATCCCGAAGAGCTGTCTCCCAGAACCGCAGAACTGAAGTTGTACGAGGAGCAATGTGCGTATTTGGCAGCCCAGCTGGATGAAGAGCAGGAGTTCTCTGACGCATATCGTAAGCAGTTGAACCGAGCACTTTACAAGAATAAAGCTCTCAGAAAAAGGCACGAGAATGCGGTGGACTTTATACGGCAAAACAAGATCATCCAGTAAGCGTTTAAAACAAGGCAGGCGACGACTGCGGCACTAAGCCAATCCGTTGAGGAAATGCATTTCCTTATCAGCACAACAGATGGACTTATCTCTACAATATTATTAGCTCTATCTCTCTAGCACAGAAAGAACACTCCACCCACTATATCTCTAACACACAAAGATCACTCCAGACCACCCGAGATAGCCTTTTGACTCGTTCTTATTGCCCGTAACCGCGGTGGTCTGGTCGTTGCAGAGAACAGCAACGCGCCAAACAAATTGAGGCAGAAGAGCAGCTGGTTGACTTGAAGGATCAAGTGAAGCAGGAAGCGACCAAACGCGGCATTGAGACGAGTAGCAGACAGCAACGAGAAGAACAAGCGCTCACGCTCCAAGAACGCTACGTCCAACTCATCCACTATCTGCAGGAAGCTGAAGAGAAACGCAGTGCTTACGAAGACGGTCTGCGGACGGCTCAAAGCCATGCGCAGAAGGCTACAGCTCTGCTTCAAACAAAGGAGGTCGAGATTGCGTACGCAAAACACCACATGGAATCACAAGATGTCCAAATGCTGGTGAGACAAGCATTTTCCTGCATCTGCATTTCACGGCTTCGATTCCACCTGCTATCCAAGACGTTTCCTTACTGCTACCTGCACCCCGCCAAATTGTCTGCTGTCTAACTATTACTTACACGCTGCCTCCGAGTCTTTCTTTAAATGCCTTGTGCGACTTTCGCAGGAGAAGGAAGTTTTGAGGCGCAAGGAACGCGATCGGGCAAACCTCGCCGAAAAGCAAATCCAGAAACTAAATGAATCACTTGCTGCAAAGGACTCTGAAATTTTAGATTTGAGGTCAAAAATCTCAGACGGTGAAGCACAGCTACAGGAGAAGGATAACGAAACTGAGCAAACGATGAAAACCCTGCAACGCACGCAAACAGTTCTTCAGCAGCGGGAGGCCGATGTAGAAGCTCTTCAACTACAAATAAAAGCCCATCAGAAAACAGAAGCCTTGATGCAACGAAAGCTAGCAGTCCTGGAAGACTTAACCGCTGATTTTGAAGCTTTAGCAAAGGAAACGATGACTGACGAAGCAGATCTGAAGTCCTGGCGCGACGCACTAGAGGAACGTCGGGCTAAAGCGGTTAAGATGCTTGAAAAAGCAGAACATTCCGCGCTTACAGTTTTGTCAAAGCTCGACCAGAAAGGTGCTGACGCGCACGCAATGAATGAGCTGTCGCGAAAGGTAATTTATCTGACCTCAAAAAGCCTGCATTCCAGTCTTTCCGTGTTCATGAAGCGGTGAGAGCCGCTCTGACGATAATGGCAAATAGAATCCTAGCCAGGCTCGGGGTCGCTTGCGCTTGATTGTCATTAACTGCATTTGCTAGCGCTGATCTTGTATGCAAATGTTCAGATTGATGCTCTACGTCTTGCGAGAGAGGCGGAGCTTATTGCTCATGGAGAGGAACACAAGAAACTTACCGAAGAACGACAAACTGTCGCAGCGCAACTGCAGAAAAAAGAAAAAGAGGCTAAAATGCTTCATCGAGAGATTGAAGCACTCAAGGTGGAGCTCAAGCGGGAGTCCACGAGGCGCAAGTGTGCAACCAGCAGGGTTATAAAGAGTGCGAGGGCATACGGCCGAAAGCACGGGTATTCACTTTCTAAGGAGCTGCAGATGATGCAAATTGGAACCCCCATAGAAATGCTGAGCAATTCGAGTAGCCACCGACCCAACCTCCTCTATTTGAAGGTCCGTCGAAACGCTTGTCTGCCTTTTGGGCAGCGTTCTGTGGCTAATAGCAAAAGAGGATTCATGCTTCTTGAGTCTTTTGCCGATCGAAACGCATACATGATATGGACATGCAGTCACTGTGCCACTGTGATTCATAACATGTCGACGTGTCTCTGATATGGCAAGCTTGTACACCTTGCTACATGCCGCAGTTGTTCAAAAATGGAATAGTCATGTGGACCAGCGATTTAACGGGCTCAAAAGGGTACAGTAACAAAGATAGCTTTTCTGCCAAGGTGAGTATCCCATGCAATTGTTCAAACTCAACTGGATCGAGGACCGCACTTCTGTGACCACCCGAGTTTTACTTATGATCCAGGACATACGCCCACTGCATTTCCGAACATCTCGTCTTTAAGACAGATAAAAACACAGATTTAGAGAACTTTTTAATGCATCTACCAGCAGCGTTTTGTATGTGCAGGATATAGTCGGAATCGATTTCGGCTTTTCAAGTCTTGCGTACATCTGGGCAGTAGAAACCAAAACGAAAAAGTCTCCTCAGCAGCCGCCCTCTCCCTGGAGGTGTTTTACGGTCAGAACATTGAAAGCCACGTATAATTTTCGGGCAAACTCCGATCACGTAGCGCAGGAGTAAGACAGATACGTGGCAGGCCTCGATTGGCGCGAGCAGCGCTCATGTCCTACGCATGTTCATGCTCTGTTTATATTTGATATGGTAGCTGGTGCAAGAACAGTGCAGCAAACGCACAAAGTAATGCTCTTCTTAATCGTGAATGTGTCCAAATGCGCTTTTAGTTGGGTAATCGGTCTTGGACGACTGAGCAGCGTGCCGTCAGCACCCATGATAAAGAGCAAGCGAGAGCTGGTTGTCCACCGGGTTCGAATGAAGCTCGACGCCTATGCGAATCACAGGGGTACGTTCCTGCTAATTTCTTGATCTTGAACGGCAGTTTAATCAGTGCATTAATTCAGGCGTCCGTGAAACCTTGACGGATCCAGTGCTCGTCGTCACACTATTTTGTTCCTCGTCCTACTTTTACTTTTTGCAGGGGTTCGACCCGCTATAATATGGAAAGAAGCCATTAACAGGACGTTAGCGCAAATGCCACATATTCGCCAGCGAGCTGCCGATAGAAGCCATCAGGAATCAACGAGACAGCAGCAAAATGAAACAGGCTCGCGCAAAAGGAATTCACATGGACCGTCTTTGCGGGAAGAGTCAGATGTACAGCACACAAATAGTAAGCATGGAGTTCATGCCCCACACTCGGCAGATCTAGCTGCTCGGGGGACACAAAAGGCGACAGAGAATCGTCTCAAATCAGGCAGCTTATCACCCGAAGGTCACAACGGAAAATCACCAGGTTCACCTGCCGAGAACCGCCATGCATCTTCCCCAAGCTCAGAAACCGAACGACACCCTCGCGGCACAAAGCCAAGGGAAGGACGAAAAAAAAGCGAACACGCCCTGCCCACAAATGAGAGCAAGGAAGATGTTATCTCTGACTCGGGAGAAAGGCGGAAAGATGAACTTGTGCAGCCGCCTGCTAGCGGTGCCAAGCCACATAATTCGAGGGATCAACCCGAGGGAGACAAGAAAGTCGACAAGAGTGCAGAGAAAAAGATATCGAGGAAAATCTTGTCGAGAGCCAGCAGCATTTTCAAGAATACAACGAAGTCACAAGAATGAAAAAGTTCACTAATCGTCGACCTTCACGCAACAAAATACAAAGATTGGCCCACCTGCAGCTCCAAGCGAGCGTCTCACAAAATTTTTAATGCCCCTACGGCATGAGCACGTTCACACTGTTTCTGATTTCTGCCGCAAACGCAGAAACGTTGCAAGAGTCGTCAGGCGCAAGACGGCTTCAAAGTGCTGAAGTCCGTGCAGTAATCGCGGTCGGCATTCCACCCTAGCCGCGAACAATCAAGTGAGTATTCTCTGGGCTGGATCTACCAAACCAATTGCACGCACTATGCCCTTTAAAATGTTTATGTCACCCCGTAGCATGCATGAGTAGAACGTCAGGGTATTGCTTAGGTCATGGGGCAGTCAATGCGATGGTACCCTCTGTTGTGCTTGGATCTTTTTGCCACAATGCTGTCCACGCGGTGACTGTTGGCCAGCGTTGATAGATATAACAGAAACGGGAGGACCTCAGTTGAAAAGAGCTCTCGTCGTATATTTTCAAAAGACCTAAGGCAACGCAAAGCACAAAAGTAGGGTATGTGGAGATCGTGCAGCCGACCAGCATTCCTTGAAGCTATTAGCCATTTGGTGACTGAAGTAGTACTAAGGCACATGCTCCCACCTTGCTATCATTATGGCCAAAGAAGCAAACACGAGGCGGCTCATGGAGTACAAGAATAGGCTTTTTACGTCCCAGCCGAAAACAAAATGCACTGACATAGCTAAAGCCACCGATCCAAACGTGGCAATCAGGATGATCGCCTCTGGGATGAATCGCAGATGTACGTTGAGCGCTATCATTAACAATGGGAATACCAGGTAGCCTGGAGACGTAACAGCACCAAGAAACAAGGTAAGGTAAGGTGCCCTTAGTTTGTAAAAATGCACCCTTCCCTTTCGGTCCTGCTGTAATAGAGTGCATGCTTGTGTTGGCCGTACCTCCGATAGCGATGTGAATTTTAGCCATTGTCAAAATTGTCTTGGTGTCGTCGGGAACTGAAGAAACGGAAGTGCTTCCACACCCCACCAACACGTCAACGAAAGCGAACCCCATGCTGTGCGCACCAAGCAAGCCATGAAAAGAACAAGCCGATTGCAAGGGATGAATGTAAAACCCTACATAGGCTGTAAAGAATCGCTCATAACAAAATGCCCACAGGAGCAACAGGAATGTCTGTATGCCGCGGACTGACTGAGTCGCTGCCTGGCCAAGGCCAAGCAACTGGAACTTCCAAACGTTCCTCCCGCCGCGGCTATCGATGAACTTCATGGGCAAAATTAAAGCCATCAAAATTCCTAACTGTGCGAAGTGGCGTCCAAACGCTTTAAGAACGATTCCCGGTGAAATCGACGCCAAAGCTTCGACAATAATGCTCAGTTCGTCGGTGACGCTGATCTTTAGTGGGCTACCCTGCAGCACATACAACGAAGGGAAAACACCGTATGCTTGTTAGTGCGTGAAATGTTCAGTCCTGACAGGCTAAGGGCACCGCATAAGAATACAGCGTAAAGTCTAGGACGCCAACAGAGCTTTTCGTCTTCTTCGAACCTGTGGTGCATGGGCAAAAAACTCCAGTAATTTAGTCAGATACTCCAACATTAGACCCCTGGCCATTCCAAAGAGACATTGCAGAGTACAGAGAAGCATGTTGATGCTCGCTGTTTCCTTATAAAGCCCAACAATGTGATCCGCCCGCCAGAGTATGTACCAACGCTCAAGGAAGCTATCTTTGAATCTCCCCAGTCTCATCTTCGGCATCAGAACCTGGGCATATGATGAAAATACACAATGCAAGGAGGTACTGTGCATTTTGGTAGTTCGCGCTTGCATCTTATGCCCAAGTACAGAACTGTGAACCAGGGAATTGCTTATACCTCTTCATGTTTCCCCGTCCCAGAGTATGGTTCTGTACCGTCCGCAAGGCAACTACATAACCGACGACCATCCTGTTGGCTGAGGGAGCACACATAATACAGATAGGCAGGTGACACTAGCCTGATGCCACAGTCTCTACCCTGTTGCTCACTGTGTGTTAGGAACAGGAATGGGAATCCCATGCTTCGGGAACGACACGGTATAACTCCTGTCAGTTGAACCTATAAAACAGGTGCATCCGTTATCAGCAAAGGCACATGCTCAAAACTTGCTCACTCGTGGCTCTTCACAGTTCCGTTTCGCGTTCTGGGAAGCTCCCCGAGTCCGCAGGACTTTGCCTCCCACTCAAGGAAGCTCGACATGTGGAAATACCCATCGTGTCTTCGAGTACAAAAATGGCGCGTGTCAGCCGTCTGAGACAAACGAACGGCTGGCCTACTAAACAGGGTAGAAACTATGAAGGCATGTAGTGAAATGGCCTGCTTACTTACTGGTGGCAAGAAAAGGGTGATGAAGCAGAGACTATAATCACTTACTGTTTCAGGGGATTGGCGCTGAGTCCTACCAAACGGCGTATCACCCATCATATGCACTCCAACTTCTCTTCGAACCGCCTCACGACTGCCAGGTGAGAGCGGATCCCCTGAAATTCGATCAGAAACGCCTTCTAGGGAATTGCTTGCAATGCCAGCTGCTTGTGCACCGTCCCTAAACGCCCTTTGGGCATGGACGGGATCGTTACCAAAAACTTCCCATGAGCCGCCGCGTGGATCAGGACACTGGGCGGCAGAGAGGGAGCTGCCAAAATGGGACAAATCGAATTCCTTTGCTTCGATTGTGTCAATGCGCGGGAACGCAGTGTGGAATGGAGCCGAAGCATTCCCAGTCGAAAATGCACCTTCAGAAACAACGGGCTTCGAAGGCGTGAGTACTGCCGTCTTGCCAACTTCGCCGTGGGCTGGCAGAGGGCAATGCCACCGCAACCGTTTCCGAAGATTCATGTCAAGATACCACTTGCAGTCGACGTAGCCGTACAGGTCATTTGGGACGATAAATAGTTGGGCTTCATGCTCCTTGCACCAAATGCCACTGTCTTCTGAACAAGCCACAAAGCATCCAGCCGACATCACTAGGGTTAGCAACAGAAACATAAAGCGTGAGGAACGGTTAATGACTTCACCAATTCTAAACTTGCGCCTGCGCCTCGAACCGGAAACGCCTGCAGCAACACGGGGTGCACATGTCATCAAGGCAGCTGGTTTCGTGGAAGGAAGCTAACTGGAGACTAGTTTACCGATTTCAGTGCAACACTGCAATATGTCATCCTCATACAACTTGAGCCGTTTTTGGAGCGCTTGGTAATAGAGAGGACCACAATTCTCCAGTGTTGTCCAGTACCGCCGCTCCTCTACTCTAGTTTGAGGCATTGTTACACGACGGTGCCCTACAGTATTTTTACAGCCCACTGGATTTCTGTGCATCCGCCTTAAAAACCTGCTACAGGTAGTCGGGGGATCGTGCAAATTGGCAAGGTCGCGAGACCGCCCCCGTTGTACTCTCAGCACCTGAGAGCGAACGTGCGACCCTTGTTTCAAAGGCGGTCCCGCCCATCCGTCCGCTTTCTTTCCCTCGTACTCAGCTGCAACCGATAAGCATGAGGAGATGGGCAGTGGTAGGCGCTTTGCCTCCCTTATCTGCCTGAAAAACGTGAGGACTATTTGATACCCAGAATGGCCTCCTGCTATTGCAGTGAGTGCTACAACTGTTTTCAAAGCCAACAAAACGGGTGGCATCGCGTACCACACGACGTCGGAAATCACCATCATCAATTGTGCGAACACTGGACAAACCCAGCAGACGCAAACACCACAAATAAGTTTTAATTCCATGCTGCCTGTGATTCAGCTGATGTGCAGGGTCGTAAAATGCAAATAGGGAAAAACAAGCTTTCTGAAATGCAGGGACTGGACTTACTGCATAAGGTGTAGATTTTCCAAGTCGGGCGTGCAGTGAAGAAGTTGAAACCGATGAAACACACGTGATGTATCATGCTATCCCCAGTGCGCAACGGCAAAAAAGCGCGGGGTATTAGTATCACGCACATTGACGCCAGCAATAACACTCTGGCAGCTTTCTCAGTGTTCAGCAAAAGCGTTAGGGACCAAAGTAACACAGATGAGCCGAAAGCAAAGGCCCAAGTTATGAGAATTGCTGCATGCAACACAAGCAAAAGCAAGCATCATGCTGCTCTCAGGGTTTGGAGGCCCAAGTTTTCAAAAGGCAGATAGATTAATGGCGCACAACGGAAACGCAACCGAAGAATGACTTGGTTATGCAGACTCACCAAAATCAACCCAGAGGTTTTCTTTGAACATGACTTTGTGGGATACAAAGGAAAGGCTGGAGATAAGAACCATCAGAAGTGTGAGAGATATCAACCAAATGTGCAGGTCTTCTGCCCGCACAAATGGAATACCTCCGTCCCCACCCCTGTTTCTCCCCATTATAAAAATCCCTCAGCTGTCTTTCACTCCCTGCAGTCATGAAGCATTGTGCAATGTCACTGCTGAATTCGCATTTGGCTTCTTGCCTTAAGAAAAGTTTCAATGGCTGGTGGAGGGTCACATCTCCAGCCCCTGCCCTTGAGTCATGGAGCAAAAGAAGTTAAAATCGGCACGCCATGTTTATTGATGGGGATGTTAAGCATCCCATTCGCCTTCTCCAGCTCTTGTTAAACGAAGCAAATAAGATGTATAATTCAGAGATTTAAAACATTCCTTACGGCATTAACAGCCAAGCACTATTATCCCCCACAGATTGGCACCATCAAATGGAAAAATTCATGTCGGCCTTCCTGGCTCATAGAACCCCTCAAAGAGGAAATAGTTACATTGTAAGCCAAAAATAATCAATGTTCCTTACAAACACATTGATCTCTTGCGCAATGCAATCAGCCTTCCAACACTACAATCGAGAACATAAACTCTGGTCAGCAGTGCTTGATGTAGATTGCATAGCACGCCTAACGCGTAGCAATTGAAATAGAAATAACACCTAAGAACCAGAAAATCAAAGAAGAGATTCAAGAAGCGGAATACCTGGTTGTGTTGCTGAGTAACAACTATCGATGGATAGCTCGGCGCTGATGGTATGCTTCACACCCCGCCTAGTAATAACAAAGTTTTTTTTTCCGTAAGCACATTCAATAGCAGCAAACTAAATATTTCCATTGTTTTTTTAATGGCTTCATGCATCATTTGTCCTTTTTCCGATGAGGCATTTGGCTTTAGACCTAAAAGGCCTCTAGATGATGGCAAGCGCCGAGGACTTTGCTACTGCGCGTGATCGTAGCATACGGTGCTTTAGATGCAGTACTCTTCTACAGAAACAAGACGAATTTACTCGTATCCACACACCTAGTACTTCCGTAGCTGAACTTGGCTTTACACATCAGCTTCAGCCAGACAAGTATGGGTAACTTAAACTCGCATAACATTTTTCACCAAGCAGGAGCAGTGTCCAAAACAAATTGTCGTGCTGGAGAAAATTGTTGCTTCTGGCAGTGTTTTTTTAACAAAGCAAGTAAACTCTAGTAGCGTTGCGCCCACCCAACCCCAGGAGAGACGTCCCACTCTCTAAAGCCACAGGACAACTTCTGCCCCACGGAGTGTATATAAGCGTACTATCCCCATTCTCACGTTATTCAGGCTTATGGTTACTATGGAAGGCACGACTGAACCCTCACACCACAATTGGTCACCTTTACGTCAGTCCATCAAACCTGCGCTCGTTCGGTGCACCAAAATGTTGGGTATCGATGGGCTACTTTATGTATTGTCGTATATCTTAAACAACCACAATCCATGCAAACCTTGGGGCTTCAAGCAAACAGCGAATCTTCCCTTGGACAACATGAAAATTGCACTTTTCTGAACTGTGAGACGAACTCTTAGGAAGTTTTGGACTTTTGGTAAAGTGAAGCAATCGATCATGTAGCTTGCTTCTGCAGTGGACGGTGGGGTTGTCTCATATTCGGCCGCAGGAGCTGCTGCGTATCAATATAAACTGTATTGAATGTAGAGAACTGGTCGCTGTCCTTTTCGCACCCACGAATTCCCAGCGTCGAGCTAGGTTTGCACGCTTTACAAGTGCATACCTGACTGAACCCGTAAAAGCTTTCTCTCTCAGCCATATAACAGTGTATCTCTCACTGATATTGTAAAGCCTGTCTCTCTCAGCCATACAGCAGTGCGTAACTGACCCTGAAAAGCCTGTGTGTCCCAATGATCTACCTAGGTGTGCCTACCTCATCCTGTGAAGCTTATTTCTTTCAGCAATACACTGGTGTATACCAGGCCGACCCTGTAAAATCTGTCTCAGCCGTAGAGTAGTGTATAACTCACTGATCCTCTAAAGCCTATGTCTCTCAGCCAGATACCAGTTTATACCTGGTTAACCCTGTAAAGCCAATTTTTCTTGGCCATAAATCAGTGTGTAGCTGACTAACCCTGTAAAGTTGTTCGGTTGGAGTTGCGTAAGGCAATGAAATCTGCCCGTCGACATATTGTCAGATTCGCGGGCTTCATCCAATCAAACCTTTTAAGCTCTTCGTGCTTGTTTTTGAACAAATCATGACTTCCGCTAAACGCGAGCAACAACCCAAGCCATTAGCACAGTAGTGCCTGGACGACTGATCTCGGTCGGCATGCAACACTCTACTAATTCGTTTGCTGCTCTGGCAGCTTCCAAAAGGAATAGGTGCGTTCATTCGGAATTGTTTGAGGCGATGAAATCTGCGCGTCGGCAAAGTGTCAGGTCCTCAGGTTCTATCCGAACAAAACCAGTTAATCTCCTCTTGCTTGTCTTCGAACAATAATTGCCTTCACCTGAACTCCAAGAGCAAGCGTAGTCTTTATCCCAGTCCTTGGCACGGCACTGAGACGGTGAGACGGCTTGCAGCTAGGAATAATCGCCGCTTTTGTTTTTCTATCATTCTCATTAGCATGATGACGGTTGGTAGCTGACAAGCGTTCTGCATAACTGGTCGAAGATCCCTGCATTTGTACAGAAAAAAGTGTGGCGTTAGTCCAAAAGCTCACACCTTGCGGCAATTGCCTCGACGTGAACTGCGAGGTATTCGCAGAGTTCCTGGAAACAGAAAGTGGTAGAGGTAGACTGCCTACTCTACACTTTTTTCTCCATAAATCAACGTGTATATATACATGTACATATAAATGCAAACCCCTCTGTCACCATACACTATCACCTCTATTTATGAAAAATATGTCACAAAAACACATGTAAAAACTATGTATATCAGTATAGACACACACGGATAGAATGTGTATATATATACAAACATTCCCTGGCCTGCAGTTATTCCAAAGTACCCGGTGGCGTCTCAGTACCAGCCTGCTGTTCGTTTTCCCTTCTCAGTTGACATCCCACCCCTTCGGAAAAAAAACGTCCATTGAACGCGGAAAATCCTTCTGTCATCTGAAGTGGCATGCATCCTGCCATAATGTCTTCCATTTTATTCTTGTCTGTCGCAAGGGGTTGAATAACTGGGAATCCGTCCGATGGGCTTTGGCTTGTCCCCTCAAGCAGCTTCGGTCCACGTGATAACGAATTGCTAGTTGATTCTTCCGTCCCCTTTCCCCTGCGGGCGGAGTTATTCTTTGAAGAAGTCCTCCTCAGAAGACTCAAAAGACCTTTTCGTGGCGCCGTTTTAAAGCCTTTGCCACTTCTTAATCTGCTTAGCAGGCCTTTCTTCTTCTTTTCCCCCCCGCCTTCTCCCTCGCTTTCACCGTCCTGACTGGTGCTGTCTGCTCCGCGCAAGTCCTTTGATGACCTTTCCCGAAATAGGCTTCCCAAGGAAAGTCTGCCTTTTCTCTTCTTTCCAGAAGCGTTTGTAGCTGAGGTGCTGCCTTCGTCTGATTCGCTGCCATCACGTCCAGAGGCGCGGTCACCGTTTTGGGTGTTGTGGCCACCGTTGGAGCTTTTTCTGAAAAATTTCATTTTGGGCAGTTTGAATCTACTCTTCTTGCCTCGGCCCTTGTTTCCCTGCTCCTCATCTGTATCGGATCCGCCTCCATTGGCTCCGCTGGAACCTTCACGGTCATTAGTACCAGGATTAACATTGTAGTCGCCGCTTTTAGAGGAGCCCCCAAAAAATGTTCCCAGGGATAAACTCGTCTTCCTGCCTCCGCTGTTGTTTCCCTGCTCTTCATCTGTATCGGATCCGCCTCCATTGCCTCCGCTCCCCTTACCTGTACTAAATCGAATTCTTGGGGGTGTGTAAGAAGCGCGAGAGACAAATTTTGGTATACTGAGTTTTTTGCCTCCTGTTATTTGTAGTGAAAAGCTTGACCGGAATAAAGTGGGGGAATTCTTGGAACCTCCGTTGCTTTTGGAGTTCTCATCTGTATTGGATGTGCCGTCATCGGGTGTGTCATGATTATTTGAGCCAGGAGGTTCAGAGTTTACATCGTATGACCCTTTCCTCCTTCCAAATTTTTCATTACCCGAGGGAAGTTGAGTTGCCAGAAGAGTGGCGTCCTGCACCGTGACGGAATCTCCAAGCACACCCCATGGCGGCCCGTCAAAGCTAGAATGGATGACTAAGCCTATCATGGCAAATCTTTGGATCCACCGGCCACACGTCGCCATAGCGTTAGACTTGACTTCTAGATCTAGTTAGTTTGAGTTGGGTTCACACCGATCCACAAGCCGCTATAAATGGATCTTCTGTAAAGAATAAGACAAAGAAGATGCTGTTGTTTTTTTCGGGTTGCAAGGTAGTAGGCGTGAAGTCATCCTAGTTCCTTGTTGCGGGTGTGGAGTCGACGGCGGAGGATCGGGCGTGCCCAAAATCTGGTGCCTTTCTCCCAACGAACAAGTATTCCTTCTTCAAAGTGACCATAAATTTACCCTGGTGGCCTTAAAGAATTTTCATAGAAGTGGTTTTAGCAGGGAGATCAAGAGCACTGGCCGGTGCTCGGCTCCAGCAATCTCGTTTCATTGCCTGTCTTGTTTGCAGCTTTCCGGATCCCCATCAATGTAGAGATGAATTGGGGAAGATAAAAGGAAAAACATTGATGCGAATGGATGGACAGGACTGTGTCTCATTGTGGCCTGATTAGCCGAACCATGTCGTCTTGTCTCGTGTACTTGTCCGCAACACGATAGTTACATTCCCACTGATAAACAATACACATACATTTTTCATTGCATATAGTTTTTTCATGGTTTTGTCCTTGGATGAGTCCAGTTTCAAGTCATGTGCATATTCACATTGCCTGGTATATGAGTAGGTGAATACCCATAGATATTTTGCAGCTTCAGTGTCATTTGGACATCCACATAAGGTGGCTTGAGTAAATTACGGTTTTAAAAAAAGAGTGGTTTGATTAACTTATTCAAAGAATTTCTTGGCCGGCCACAAATTAGAGCTTTCGAAGGAAGTTGTTATGTACTGCTAGTTGTACACCCACTCTTCCACGTTAAAACAGAATCAATTGGCCTGAACATAAGCTAATACAATGAAGTTAACTTCACATGCAATTATTGCCAACGGACTTGCACTTAGCGTATTGTGTTAGCAACGATGGGAAGTGTATGCGCAACGTAGTAACACGGATTGTGCCTTTGCAATGATCATACAAAGTCTTGGAAGCAGGTCGATATTCATATACATATACTTTGAACGCTTTATTAAAATTGACTTTTTCTTTCCTTCCAATCTGTGAACTTTCGCGTCCTACACGAAAGCATGAAGAATCAAGCGCAGCTTTCTGGGCAAATGGTTGAGCTACAAGAGCTTCGAAATACTACAGGATATAATCTGGAACAACTTGGGGAATTAAGAAAAAAATTAGACTTTTTGGAAAATGCATGTCGGTCCATAGATCGAGAAACTAAGAGTTTTGAGGAACAGAACAGGGCAGTTGGAGCGGTCCTAATATTAACAACATGCTCCAATAATACCCAAGCAGCGAAACACAGAGCCCTTGAATATGAAGTACCAGTTCTGAGACGAGATGCTGGCATTAAAAAGCGAGAGCTGGAGGCCCTAAGGGTGGCAACGGAAAGCCGTAGGCAAGTTTGGGACGAACGCAAGTGAAAGCGGACAACAACAAATCAAATTCCTGCGTAGGCTAGAGATCATGACGGAGTGTGACAGGCTAATGGTGGAGCTACGAAAAGACCACAAAGAAGAGGCAAGCCTCCCTACAGATCTGCAGATCTTTAACTTCTGGTGGTGTTCCCCATGTTTACACAGCCGATAGACTTGGTAGTGATGATGAAAGCTATAATGCAGCTGATGCACATTCTGAGACGCATTTGTTGCAGAAGCGCATAGTCGCTAAGGAACTCGATTATCGGGGAGAGGAAGCATGCCGGAAGTTTCAAGAAAGCGCTCTGAACATGAAACTACTAACAAGCGAAGCAGTGCAACTTCAGGCGGACAACGAGGTGAGAAATATTTGATACATTTTCACATAAAAGCAATATCTTTGGTTTGCATTTCACTTTATAGAAAGCAAGATCCTCTCAACTTTGCGCCCACATGATTGTGCAAGCTCTGCAGGTCCATTCCTTTCCCCTGATGGGTTCAGACTCCAGCACGCACTGTGACCCTGCAGGGCAAGATTCAAGCTGTCATGAATAGTTAGAGCGCCGTGATTCTTTAATTTGGGAAATGGAGTAATACACGTGCACTGTATCTTTAAGGTTTTCATAGGAAAAACCAAGTTGGAGGGTCACGGCAGCATACACGAAGTGTCAAGCCTTCGCTTTTCGTGGCAAAAGGAAAACCTTGTGTGTCTCACCGGAAACGAGGGATATAGCCAATAGCGCAGTGCAACAGGACCATCACCAATGGCGCACTGTGTAATGTACACATCCACAACCATGACTCATCCTTCGTTATGAAAATATGAGCTTGTGTATCACTGGAGGGTCTCCCTATATGCGCTATACCACTGCTTCTCGTGTTCTAGTGGAGTATTGTTAGGTGCAACCCATTCTCCCAAATTCCTGTTCGCCTCTCTTAACGAACGGCACTGACCGCACAGTTTTCCCTGCGCGTTTCAAACTTATAAAGGCGTAGTCATCGGTGCCTTCCTGCTTGGCTAGGGGAACTTGCCAGCCAAACTTTTCAACAAGATCAGCTCTCCAACAGAAAACACTCGAGATGTGCTGATGGTGGCACCTAGCGCACCACTTGATTAGGCGCTACTCACGCTATCTGCACGGCCTCTCATAGCTTCCATAAGCTTGTCTTCTATACTTATAAAATAAATTTTTTTCGTTGATTTTGAAATAACCGTTTACAGTGCAAAGGCTAGTGAGTCTCTTCCTCATCTAGAGAACGGAAACTTTCTTTAGCAGTGGGAAGCTTAAGGGCATTGTTTTCATCTGAGGGCTGAGGGGCAGCAGGTGTGTTCAGGGACAGAGGAAGGGTCCCTGGCTTCTCACCCCAGTCGAGGTACCGTGGGGAGAGAGCGACGGCTGAGAAAGATCCTGTGCCTGGCTTGCAGGTTATCCAGTGGGCACAGCAACAAATTCAGGCTCAGCACAAATCACCCGAGGGGGGCTTCGACGAGGGATTTCTGGCGGCTCACCAGCTCACCGCTCCTCCGGGGAGGTAAGCGTCCCTGAGAAAACAAAAAAACAACTTGAGCACCAAGAAAGGGTTCTACGAAAACGGCGGCGGCCCCTCAGCTGGTCTACCAGCCGAAGGGATGACATTCTCCATTGTCTGGTAAGCAGCGGCAACAAGAGTCTCGCACTCTGAGGAAAGAACAGCTGCAGAGGGTGAAACAAGATGTACAGCAACAATAAAATTAATATCTCTGAGCTTTTTAGGGGGTCAGGGAGCAAAAAGGGGAAAATCGGTTAGGGAGGTGGGCGGATTGCGAATATCGCCCAGCACCTCCGGGAGATGGAAATAATGAAGAATCTCCATCAGCCGAGAAATGCGCAATTAAAAAGAAGGACGAAGGTTCCTATACACCCAGGCAAGAGTGTTGGTAGGGACGCTTTGAAGAGACCATCCCTCCTTAGCAGCAGACTCAGACTCAATAGACGGAAGACGGGTCAGGCAAGCGCATAAGGAAAACGCCGGCGTCCCAAACATTCCTGACTACCCATGTACCAATCCGAATTCTTAGGAAATTGCCCAAATCAGGCGCTTTATTCCACATTGACTGAATAAAAAGGCAAAACGTAATAGGCATTTGGAAGAGGGGATCAGTGGGAGGTGAAGTGCCGTAGAGAACCCCCAGTGAAGCCCATGAACGTGATGTAAGATGCAGATAAGGGGAATTCCAGGCCCCGCGCATCTGGGAGCCAACGTACTGGCATCACACTTATCATCCATTCCAAAAGCAGAACTAAGTCACCCAGAGGCGGGGCAACGCCTTGCATCCTTTCCACATATCTTTCCGCTTGCACCAACGCTTTCTTAGGGCTACTGCAGAGTGTACAGGGTGGAGATCGCATAATCTGTCCACAGGCAAGCGAAGAACGAAGTGTTGCGTGTCCCTGCCCAGGAGTGAGGGTGGGCGGTGTGCTTCATGGATGGAGGAGGGGCCACTGGACATGGAAAGCGCTGCTAAATAGAAAATCGCCATAGTACACAATACTGCAAATAAAAGTACTTTGCAAACCACCGGAAACAGTAAGAAGAGGAGAGATACGCTTTGTTTTGAGACAGCTATGTGGGCACCTTCGATGGAGAGGGTGATTTCGTAACTTTTGTGTTATTCAAGAGGAAAGTAACAATCCTGTCTTACCGAGCATACAGCTTACCATTTTTAGAAAGAAACTGGTGGCGCTTTTAGACTTTGGGGCAACACAATCCTTTGTGTCCCCCTCAGATAGTTGAATAGTGAGAATTCTTTTTCAAGGGTTATTTTCTGATAAGACCGAAACCTTGTGCAGTTGTTGTGGGTGTCGACTCGTTGAGAAGCCTAAAGGTAATAAAGACTTTCGATCCCAAAGAGCTCAAATTCAAAAAAAACGTATGTTAAATAGATGCTTCCAGTGGAAGAAATCAAGCGGGAAAATGTGAGGCAGCATGCCGTATGCCCGCTGCAAGGCGGTGAGAAGAGGCAGACTGAGCTACTAATGAAGAAATAGGGAGCCGAGCCAAACGGCTGATTGTTAAACACACCAAAAAATATATAGAAATTTTGAAATTAAGTTTAAAAGAATCCGTACCAAGGAAACCTTATTAAATTCGGAATATATACTTCAGCAGGCTAAGGGAGCCGCCTCAAGCTGTATGGCGGTGACCTTGAGTTGTGGGGTGGATATCGAGAATTACGGCTTTCGCAAAAATTGTTTTTTGTTACCCTTACCAACAAACCTATTATTGAAAATGGTATTACTTGTATTCAGATAGATTCATAGATAAGAAAAGGGAGCGGGCAGGTTGGCTACAACCCATTATGAGTGTGGTATGTACTAGCCGTGAATAGTTTAAAACTGTCTTGCTCCCCCGTTATTCAAATATGCAAATAAATTTTATTCTAACGACAAACCTAAGTTTGAAATATTTTAAGGGTTTAAAGGGTCTTATGGGGAAGCGTTCGACTTTGCATTTCGCACAGGAGAAAAGTTTTTATCTGAAAATTCTTGTTATTTAACTATTTATCTGCTTAATACCGAAAACCCAGCCTTACAGGCTATAAAAGTACGTCAAACAAACTTTAAAAGGCAATCCCATTTTTTTTTGGAGAAGTAACAATTTCTCAAATTGTCATCATGCAAAAAACCCAAATGGTATGCGTGACTTTCATAACATTCAGATTTCTAGCCTGATTCTTGAGTTGGTCCTAATTAAAAAGTATAATTGATATAATTTTAAATTAGTTCGCATCAGCATAAAAATATAATTAACTTCGTGTGACACGTTTCTCGTTCGCCACGTTTCCAATGCTGCTTTTTGTAAGAAATTGAGCACTTTCATCTTTCGGCATTTTTTTGAACATTGCGTACTCTGCACATCTGTGTACCAGAAAACAAAATACCATTTGCGCCCATTAAAGATGGTTTCTTACATATCTGACCCGTTTGGTCTGGCACTGGACATGAAAGCACTGAAGGATGTTCAGGTTAGAAACAACCAGACAAGCACGGCACATATACAAATATCACCTGTCCCTATTTACTTCGGTATTAAACTGCAGGCCTACCAGAAATAATTCATTGCCTTGAGCCTGCGGTCTGCCTTTCTATTCAGCAGCTTGCATGCATCCACGTAGAATTCCATTAGAAAATATTGAATCTTCCACTGTGAGTTCGGAGGCCAGCAGATTCACCGCAGCCTCGCCGTTAGCCGCTGGCCTGCTTCTCACCGGCCTCCCTTGCCAGCAGTTAATTGGCCATCAAGTTCATTTTCGCAGATAGGGAAAAGATCCATATTCAAAAGCAATCTAAACTTTTAAAGGGAATTATTAAGAGAGGTTGTGAAGCAGAATCGGACGGATGATCTGTCGAAGCGCCTCTGCCAGGCTCCACCCAAATGCCGGTGCACCTTTTGTTTTGAAGGCTTACCGTAACCCAAAGTGCTATCTATCGCATGCACCCTCTGTTTCTCAGTTTCTGTAAAAACATTCTCCAAGAAACCCAAACTAGTACGTATAGATGCAGTCCATTCAAAAAGGCAGTCGCCTCTTCTGCACGTCTCATTCGTGCCTGAAACGCCCCAGCCTCTGGAAATCTGCGCGGCAAGGAGGGGCAGCGACCGGGCTGCAGCTGGCCAGCACTGTGAACGTAGTTAGGCTACAACTCCAAGAAAAACAGATGCATGCATCCTCCACTCATAGAAGCATTACGGGAAAATGCATCAAAGAGCTGCCATACAAGCACTACAGCTAGTACGCACACCAACATATTCCAATGAAGGCTGTGCAGCCATCTGGCCACCTGTAACGTGCAAATAATCAAAAAGATCAAAATGATCAACACCACATTCTTCATAAAACTTCTTGTCGATTTCGTTCGGCACTTTTTCAGCCATCAGGCTTTTGGGGGCGCAGCCATTCCCCTCAGAAACGACGGAGGCTTTGGAGGGGCGCGCGCCGCTGGACTCGTTGGTTCATTTTCGCTGTTTCTGCACGTTAAAGACGCACTGGCAGAAACATTTGGGTAGTTTCGCGTTGGAGGGCGAAATGCGTCACCAGCGATTGGCTCTGAGGGTTCATTAATGGGTCTGCGGGATTCTTCGTTGTCACCGCTCGCAGGCAGTGCATCTCTAGAAGGTGAAGGGGCAGCTTTTGGGGCTTTATCAAATTGGCTTTCTTCGCTGCATGCAGCGGCCTCGCACGGAGGCAGCAACTCCGGCTCTTCCACGTCCAGCGGCGGCGTCTCCATGACGGCAGGGGCAAGCACGACCGTTCTATCGCAATCCTCAACCACCATTAAACCATGAGGCCCCATTTCTGCCTGCGGAACATAATACAAACACATAAAGAGGTTAAAAGCTTCACCGGATGTGTTTTGCCAGAAACGAGATGCCTTTTTGGTCTCTTTTGAACAAATTTAGCATCAAAAATTAAGAAAATAGAACAAATGGGTTAGGCTACCAGCGCGCGCTCGAAGAACTGTAATCGTCTAGAGAGGAAATCGCTTATACGCGTCAGCGTGGCGTTGCGCTGCACAAAAGGGAAACAATTATTCACAGCTGACAAAAACAAACGAGGTAAATATACAAAATAAAGATAAATAATAAATGTAAATAATAAATATAAATAAACAGAAAATAAATAAAAACGGAATTGTTTCAAGTGTATCTATCCGTAGCAATTTCTCTTTAGGCTTACAACAGAAAGTTCTTCATTTCTTTGCTGCGCCTTCTGCGCTTGACGCTGCAAACTTTCCAGCCTTGAAAAAAGCCTTTTTGACATTTCCTAATGAGGCAATGCATGCAACAGAAAACCAAAAAAACACATTCCTCTTCCGCCACTGAGAATACGGAAGCTAGCACGACTTTGCAAGCGCGCCTTCTTTAAAGATGGCTACGAGCGGCATGGATACATATATATATATATATATACGCGGCACTTACATCTCCTGCGTCCTTATTAGTAGATTCTTTGACCTCTTGTTTCGATTGCCCGGCCTCCTCCGAGGCTCCCTGTGCAGATTTTTGTTGGCTCAGTTGGCTCTGCAGGCCTCGCAGCGCAGAGCGCATCGCTAGCCCATTTCAATTCTACCAGTTAAACTGAAAAGTTGCAGCCATTTAGAGAAACCAAACATCAGAATCTCTCTCTCTAAACCGCAGCAGCAGATGCTCAGGACCATTGTGATGAAGGAGGAGGAGAGAATAAGAGGAGGAAATAAGGAACAGCAGGGCCCACCTGTGCAGCCTGCAGCTCTGCCTTTAGAGTTTCTTGTTGTGCAGCAGCAGCCGCTAGATCTGCCATTAGTTTCTGCGCCTTGCGGTGGCTCTCTGCGACTTCCGCGCGTGCCGCCTCAAGTTGTTTCACATCGACTGTGTCCTGCAGCAGTTGCTGCAGAGACTGAAGCTCTTCTTCTACACTCCGAAGACGCAGATCTTTCTGTTTGCTTGCTTCCTCTTGTCGCTCCAGCATCGCATTTACTTCCCCTAGCCTGTCCCGGTGGCTGGCGATGTGCTCGTCCAGCTGCTGCTGCAGCTGCTGCGCCTGCTGCTGCTTCTCACTCAGCTGCTGCCGCAGCTGCTGCAGCTCCGCCTCGAGTGCTGCCTGGATTTCTGCTTCTGGGGAGCAGCGCCGCTGCAGCATCTCGTCCATTTGCTGCTGCAGGCTGCTGCAGCGCTGCTCCCAGGTGTCTGTCTCTGCCTTGGCAGCCATCAGCTGCCCCCTCAAAGTGCTCATCTCCTCGCGCTCTCTGGCGAGTACTTCTCGCTGCATTTCCGAGGCTTCCAGCTGCTGCTGCTCCTCTAGCAGCAGCTGCTGCGCCTGCTGCAGTTGCTCCAGCACTGCAGCATTTGCTGCCACCATTTTGGCGCTTTCTTCGTTCCACAAATGTTCAAAATGCGCCCGCAAGGTCTCTTGCTGCTCCTGCTGCTCCTGCTGCATGCGCTGCTGCTGCTGCTGCTGTTCTAAGGCGTGCTGCTCCCGCAGCTGCTGCGTCAGCAGCGCGTGTTTTTCTTGCTGTTGCTCGAGGCTCTGGTCATGCTCCTGCTGCAGCCTCTCCCTCTCTGCCAATTCAAGCTGTCGCAAAGTCGCAAGCTGCTGCTGCAAGTCTTCTTCGTGCTTCTGCTGCAGCAGGATCGGTTGCTGCAGCAGCTCCTCACGGGCTGCCTGCAGCAGCCCCTGCTGCTGCTGCAGTTGCATCTCTATCGTTTTAACTTTTTCCTCCAGCTCTTGTCTTTCTGTTTGCATCTGCTGCTGTGCGGTGTCGTGCTGCTGCTGCAGCTGCTGATGTTTCTGCTGCAGAGCCCGCTGCTGCTGCTGGAGCTGCTGCTCAGCAGCTGCTGCTGCTTCCTTTAGCTGCTGCTGGAGGGCGCTGCGTTCCGCCTCAAAAGAAGCCGTAGCCTCCTTTAGCTGCTGGTGCAACTGCTGCTGCTGCTGCTGCTGCTGCTGCTGCTGCTGCTG
>NPHX01000428.1:201207-217152 GCA_002271815.1 Eimeria falciformis
CAAGAAGGTGCGTAGAACCTTCGTCCTGCGGAGTTGAAGGAATGCTGGCGGAAGAATGGCCTGAAAAATCAGACAACGGCGGCTGCTGTGTTTGCTGCTGCTGCCTCTCAGCAGCAGCAGCAGCAGCAGCAGCAGCAGCGGCAGCAGCGGCTTTCTCATGAACAGCTGCCTGTTTCTGCTGCTGCTCCTCTAGACTCCAGTTGCCATTCTCCCCCAGCGGCGGCTCTGAGATAGCAGCGCGAACGCGGCATCCTTCCTTTTCGCCGCTGCTGGCAGCAGCATTAAAAGAAGCAGGAGAAGCAGCAGCTGATGCATCCGATGCACGTTCCTCTGCTGCATCATGCTGCTGCTGCTGCTGCTGCTGCTGCTGCTGCAGCTGCTGTCGATAGGGAGGCAATACAAAAGTGAGGGGTTTCTTTCTTCCCTCTGCGCTGCTGCTGTCCTTCGTCGCCAACCCGGGTGTCGCGGTGTACAGACTCGCGGCGCCACGCGCCCTGCAGCAATCGAGGTGCAGCAGCAGCAGCAGCAGCAGCAGCAGCAGATGAAAAGCAGAAGCTGTGGTGTATGTACACTCAGCAGCAGCAGCAAAAGATTTGCGTTTTGGCTCTATGCGTCAGCCTCACCTCATTCTCCTCATTCCACCCACAGGAGGTGCTGCTGCTGCTGCCTGGTCTGGATTCTGCGCTGCTGCAGTTGCTGCTGTTGCTGCAGTTGCTGCTGCAGTAGGTGGAGGGGGAGGCACGTCATTCTCCTGGGCAAGGTGTTCTTCGCCTCGGATGAGCCACCGCTTTAATTCCTTATTGTAATAGAACTGATTTTCTTCTCCCAGCTGCAGCAAAACAACGGAAACAAACAAAACAGAGCTGCAACTCCTGCGGCTATCTGGGTGTATGTACACATTCGCATGTCTTACATGCGCTCGCGTTGCCTTTCCCTCGCCTTCCCCGTCATCTGCACCCCTCCTGAAGAGACGCCAGATGCCTGAGAACCCGCAAAGCATCGAAACGGCGAAACACAACTTTAAGGTGTACATACACCTTATGGGGTGTATATACACCGCATATGAGGTGTACATACACCTCATGAAAAAGTGTTTGCTGCGTGCTGTTGCCTTTGACGTGCTGCAGCACCTGTGGACATCCTCGCAGTCCCTTGGCATCTACAAATCCATACGATCCCTCCTCTGTATAATTATTATTATAGTAATGAATGAATAGCAACAGGGAAAAGGCGAGGGACAGGCTAGAAAACCCTCTGCTGTTGCTGCTGCTGCTTGCAGCTGTTTGTCTGCTGCTGCAAGCTCAGATAACTTTGTTGTTATTCCTCTAGCAGCAGCAAATTCTGTGTTTTCATTTCTGCTGTTCCTGCTGGGGGGCCGCAGCGACGCCAGCAGCAGCGCATGTCTCCCGTCCCAAGGCGAGCACCCAAAGCAGCCGTTTGATGCCTGGCTGCTACGGGGGAAGAAAGAATGAAAGAATTTGTTGGCAGGTCTGTCTCAGCCCCCTAACCCCTCATCTGCATGTGCAGGAGGGCTGAAGAGAGCCTAGAGTCTTTGCAGTCCCACCAGGCCAGCAAACCGCATCTTAGATACAATAATTTTTTAAATTAATGATAGCGAAAAAAAAGCAATCTCTAAACTCTAGAGAAGCTCATGGGAACCTACAAAATGCAACTTTCACTGGAAATGATTCTGTCTCACCGTGCTACCGCAGTACCCGCCAGCCGCCGCGAGCTGCTGGCTCTATATACACTCCAGATATTGAATTTTCTTTTAGTTTGTTGAATGAAAAACAAGACGGAGTTTAAAAAACTTTCTCCATGCTTCTCGATGACTAGACATGCGCAGAAAGCTTTGAATTCAGCCCAAGACCCGACCGCTGCAGATAAAACACAGAAGAATAATTACAGAAATGTAAATGCTTTTATAATGCAAATCCAAAAAAGTTTTAGATGCAAAATTCTTTTCTTGTCTTTCTAATTCAATGAACTGCCAGAGCTTGTCGATGGAACTCCCTAAAAACAACCTTTTCTTGATATACAAATACGACTAACACAAAGATATTCATTTAGCTATGCATTATTTAGCGAGCTATTTACATTATTAACAATTAAATAGGCCACCACTTGCAGCCCATGGCGATCCACGGGGTGCCAGAGGGGTTGAGGCTGATGTCAGCTGTAGCATCCGAATTGCGTATATATTTGTATATCTTCGTCATTACATTGTTTGTAATCAATTAAAATACTCCTAACTAATCCCCAAAGTTATCTGTAAGGTAAAATGTTGAAGCTATTTTCGTAAGGAGCAGCAGCTCAGATCCTCGGATTGTTTACTGAGGTGTATGCGTGCCAAAAGTACAAACAAATTTCCCATTTGCTGGGTCTCTTTGCCACTTGGCTCTGCTCAGGCAGGCGAGGTATTAGAAAGGCAAGCAGAAGAAAAGATGATTTTTTTTTATTATTTTAAAGTTTGTTTGTTTTGTGTTCTTACTTATGTGGGAGAAACCTCTGGTATTTATCTGAATACAAGTAAGAAAACATTTTCATTTGATTCATTGGAAAGTCAGGGTTTTGCTGTGCAACTCTTTCAAGTGTATCTGGATGAGGCAGGCAACAGAAAGCTCAAAGATACTTCTCAGCCTCGAATCCCTTCTTTGTTTGTTTATAGAACTCCATTAACACCCGACAACTCTTTAAAAAATGAAGCAGTAGAGATAAGGCCACTACCCCATCAAACCCTCAGAGGCTCGGCTCTCCCACTAGCGCCTGTCTTCCCGTGCCAAGCCGAATTTTCTTTCAAAGATTTGCAGCAGGCCTCTCACCTTGGTTTTTCTATAATCAAAGCAAATGGATATTCATTTACAAACACGTCCTGTGCAGTGTTTGATTCTTTCCTTGTTTGTTTTAAGTTGTTCTTTTCTTGCGAAATTGTTTTCTTGTTTTGTTTGCTTGTTACATACAGTTGAACATGTGGAGGGTGCGTGCTGGTGCTCCCCTGACAGACATCCGTCTCTCAGAGCGTTTTGAATGCCGCCAACGAGATATTCTAATTAGTATAAACCCCATAAGCCTAAAGAATATTTAATTAAGGATAAAAAGAAAACCAATTCTTCCACTGGTGCAACCAAATAATTCATTTTGTCTCTCATCCGAGTCGGGAGAAAATCAGAAATTTCAGTCCCCATGGGTTTTCCCAAGGCCTTTGGGTTTATTGGCTCGAGGCTGAGGCATTTTTATCAAGGCCTTATCCTTGTGGGAGTTGTTGGGGGTTGATTTCATCTAGTGCTTAATAATAACAATAATAATAACAACAATAATAATACTAATTCATTTAACCATTTCCACTCTTCTGCTCAGGCGTTAAATAAAAAGCTGCATTTGTAACTAGAATACCAACTAAACAAAACACTTTTATTCCTCTCTCACTGACCCCTAGCGATGCCAAAGTAAAACAAACAGAGCAAAACAAAACAAACGAAAGGCAACAGCCACGCGAAGAGCATCAGCCCCATCCTCTTGCAGTTCTTACGTCTCTACACGCACCGGCACCCATAGGCTTGGCCTGCTTTTCTTCCCTGTAGATATTGTGTTTGTAATAGTGTTTGTAATATTACCTTGGGTTTCTTTATTTTTCGCTTTCCAGCATTTCTAGTGTACAGACTGAGGCATCCTTATTCCACTAAGTTTTGATTTTTGCTGCCAGCGATCAGCCTTCTTCGGAGGCCCAAAGAAAGTTTGAAAAACACTTTTGCCATTTTGCACGCACGTGTCTGCGGAGATCGGAGCAAAGAAAAACACAAAGAAGTATTCTAGGAAGCATTCAGAACTAACTTTCAAGATTGATGAATTCCTGTTGGTAGATGCAGAGACCCTTCGTGGCAAACTCTCTCTTCTATAGCTCATCGAAAAAAATGGTTTTTTCAAAGATTTAGTTTCGAGGTGAGCTTTGCAGGTGGGAAGGTAGCTCAGCAGCAGCGGGTGAAATGTTTGAGGAGAGACAAAAAGGACAAAAGCGGAAAACGCATGCAGAGTTCTCACGAACAAACAAGTATAAATTTTATTAGGCAGGCACTTCTATCATTAATTATAATTATTGGAAGTTTTAACAAACAGACTAACACCGAAACCCAAATATGCACATTAACATGCTAGAATGAAAGCTGAAACGTTCCAGCTTGCAGATATTCCGCCTCCCACAACTTAAAGAAAATTATTTTGCTCGAAAATTGCCAAAAATATTCATCATGTTAATTATGATAATATGCGGATTTCTGAGTGCTAGGGAACAAACACTTGAGGGGTTAGAAAAACACGCTCCAAACAACTTCTGAGAACTTTGCACAAATCAATCATGGTCTTTTCTTTCTGATATTAAAAATATAGTTTTTATTATTTTATTTATTTTACTTTTCACCGAAAACGCTGCAAAGACATGGCATTCGGGTGGTGGTGAGGTAAGCCTGGGGCTGGTCGCTTTCAAGCAAAACACGAAAAGAAAAATGCTTAATGCACCATGGCGTCAAGTTTTCCATTTTTTCTATTTCAGTTTTATGACGGGGCAAACGGCACTTGTGCTTTGCTAATGCCGCATGTCGGTACACCCGGCGACCATCGGGTGATCACCACCCATGTGGTATCTTGCTCGAGTTTTTTGTCAACAATTGTAATAAAAGAAACAACCGACTAATCACTATTATTTTTAGTTTGGGTTAAATATCCAGTTGGTATTTATGAATGGCATTACATCCATAATTTCCAATAAAGAATCTTTCCGCACCCCCCACAAGCCAACCGATTGCACTTGGCTTGTGACTCCCCCATGCACAGAAACAGATTTCGTATTCAGCAGTGGTCCACTGGTCAGGTGCAGCCCGAGCCTCTGGTGAACAAGGATACTCTGCCAAGCAAACCACTCAACATCCGGCTTGCTAGCCACTGCTCACCACTCAACACCTTTCGATAAAGCTGCATGCGTCGTCTCAATGCAGTCCCATGACCATTTCCCTCTCGATTTTCTCCGCCTTTCAAAGCGGCAGGAATTCTCTCTCTCCGGATAAGATGAGGAATACCTCAACATTTGATTTGTTTCCCATCTGCACTTGGCGACGTTTGCAAGCCGAAAGAACAGCGAGACAGACGACACCACGCAAAGACAATGCAGCAAAACATTTCCCAATCACGCTCCCAGCTTGTGGGCGCGTCGCTGCACCAGCAGCAGCAGCAGCCCCGCGGCTCTGCTGTCCCTCAGCAAGCAGCACGTTGGTTGCTGGGGAGGAGGAAAGACGGCTCGCAGCGATTTCTCCTGATGCAAAACGAACAGCCAATACCGCATGCAATTGGTGGGGCTGCAGCCGCCTCGCTGCCGCATGCAGCAACGTCAAGTGAGAATTTGGCAGCAGGTTGGGGGCGGGGGGCCCCCTGGCCCGCAGGGCCCCAGCTGCTTGCTGAACAGGCCAGAGGCACAGGGCAGGCAGCCACCTCCCAACTCCACCACGCAAGCAGCAGCGCATGCAGCAGCACTGCATGCAGCCCCAACAACAGCAGCAATCGATCTGGATTGGATGCCGCCTCATGGATGAGGGCGCAGAGCAACCAGCAGAATTCCAAAGTCGCCAGTCGGCCGCAGCGAAATTCGGTGGCTAGAAACGCCGTGCATGCGAAAAGTTCCACAGCCCCAAAAGGCGCAACGCTTTCTCTGCCAACTTCTTCTGTGCCAACTTCTTCTGTGGAAGGCTTTGGGGTTCCTCAGAGGATTCGATCTCCCTTGCAGGCAGGGCGGCCCCCGCCTGCATGCAGCCAGCCACTTGCAGCTTCGAGTTGGCAGCAGCAAGAAGAGGCCTGCGGGCCACAAAGGAAAGAGCAACAGCAAACCAATCCAACAAACAAATCTGGACTTGTACTCAGGGCAGCATTGCCGCTGCATTGGCAGCAGCAGCAGCATGTCCAGCAGCAGCAGCAGCAGCATGTCCAGCAGCAGCAGCAGCAGCACGACCAGCAGCAGCAGCAGCACGTCCAGCAGCAGCAGCAGCAGCAGCATGTCCAGCAGCCGCAGCAGCATGTCCAGCAGCAGCAGTATATGCAGCAGCAGCAGCGTGTGCAGCAGCAGCAACATGTGCAGCATCAGCACAGACAGCAACAGCAGCATATGCAGCATCAGCAGCAGTTTAATAATCCTCATTTGCCTGCCGCTGAGTTGGTTGTATGTGCCTCACAGCAATGCCCTTCTCGAGTGTCTGTTGAGGACGAAGAAGAAAACTCTCAAAGAAATGCAACTTTGCCCTCTGCGGCCCCCAGCCCCGCCCCCCGCGTCTCCGCACTGCAGCGGCAGCAGCTGCAGACGACGGAAGCATCTGCTGCCTTCCCTGGTGGATTGCTGAAGTGTATGCATGCGGAACTAGACAAAGGCAGGGAACAGCAACACCATTTTCAACCCATGCAGCAACAGACAACAAAGCATCATTTACAGCAACAGACAACAGCCCACGTGGCAGCGCCTCAGCCGCTGAACTTTTCGCTGAATTCCCCGTTAGGGCAAAACCCTTTCAACCCACGGCCACTGACGCTGCAGCCCGAAACGAGCGATGAGAAGAGCGATGAGAAAGCAGCGCTATGTTTGCTGAGGCCCGCGAGGTTTTGCCCTGCAGATGCCAAGGGGCCCCTTGGCGTCTCTGGCTGTGAGGCGCCGCAGCAGGGAACTCTCTTTGGAGCTCTCTCAGCCGAGCAGCGACAAGTCGTCGACGCACCTCCTCAATGCAGCGTTTGTGTTCTCGCAGGGCCAGGGGCAGGTAAGCTAACAAATAACATCAACGAAATTCAATTGGCACAGCCACGGTGCTCTTCTTTTATTATTGCTGTTATTATTGGCATTGTTATTATTATTATTATTAGTATTATTATTATTATTATTATTATTGTTTATTGTTTCTGTTGTCAGGGAAGACGACGACAATCACTGCGCGCATCGTGCGTTTGTTGGTGTTGGGCTGCCGTCCCCTGGCCGCGTTGACCTTCACCAAAAAAGGCGCATCTGAATTGGAGCGTCGAATTCGCGTGGGCCTCGCTGGCATCCTTGCAGACAGGCGATTAGATATGTCTTCTTCTTTCTCTTCTGCTGAGGAGCCTCAGGAAAATGATTTATTTGTTGGAACCTTTCACTCATTTTTCATGCGCCTTCTAAAGACCCACGGGGGGCCCCTTGGCGTGCCAAACAACTTCAGAGTGCTTGGCCAATTTCAGCAACTGCTTTTACTGAAAAATCTCATCGAACGGGAGAGACGCGCGCAGGCGCAGCGTCATGGGGGGGCCCCTGCTGGCCAGGCACTGAGCGCAGCGCTCCGCGGCCATCCCTCAGAGCCTCAGGTCTCAAGCGATGAAAATGCTGAAGTTTCTGCTGATGAAGGATCAGCAGGGGGCGGAGCAGCGGGAGCAGGAAGCTCTCTTTTTGGTGGTGATGCTGGCGGCAATTTCAACTCTGTAAATCGGGAGGCTGAGGAGCTTCGCAGGCGGATCCGCAGCATGAAATTTCTACCTAAGGTGCTGCAGAAGGAGCGCGCTGCTGCCTCCATACTCTTTCGACTTTTTTGTGATTACAATCGACACCTCAAGACGCAGCAGCCGCCGCTGCTGGACTTCACGGATCTGACCGTGCTGAGCCTGCGACTGCTCGAGAGGGAAGACATGCGAATGCAGCTGCGCGCCCTTTGGCCATATTTGGTGGTTGATGAATTCCAAGACACGAACAGCAACCAATTCAAGTTTCTCAGCCTCCTCGCACTAAGGCGGCCCCCAAACAATAATAATAACAATAATGCAGCAATTGCCAACTTAAAGCGGGGACAAGGCGGAATCACCGTCGTGGGGGATGATGATCAGTCCATTTACAAATGGCGAGGCACACACACAGGGGTACGTACACCCCATTTCTCGACTGCATGGAATGCTGCCTCACGAATTGCTACAGTTCTTCCTTCTGTGTATCTTGATTGCGTGTTTTTGTGCATTATTTATTTATTCTTTTTCTTTATATCTGTTTATTGATTGTTTTTCTAAATTTTTTTCCAGATATTTCATGAATTTCGCCGCACATTTCCCAATTATCGGGAGTTTTTCTTGGTGTGCAATTACCGATCGCTCCCTCTGGTGGTTCGTCACAGCCTTTCCCTGGTCAGTTTCAACTGGCCATTTCGAATTTCCAAAAATCTCTATTCCGTCCATGCAGCCAAGACCCAAAAAAGTGACACGTGGCCTCCCCTGGGGGCCCCTGGGGGCCCCTGGAATGCCCAGGGTGCGACAGACGGAGCAGAGCCACCTGCTGGAGATGTGCGTGGCGCGTTTCTTCCCTCGCAGAGCTTAGAGGCGCAATACATACTACGGTATATTTTGTGTGTCAAGCAAAAGCATCATTTCCGCTGGGATGACTTTGCTATCCTTTGCCGTACGAACAGCGCACTGGCAGACGTGCAGCGCCTTCTCATGGACCCCCGGATACAGCGAGCAGCCTGCGACGCCTCTGTGCAATTCACCACAGCCAATTCTACTCATGGCTTCCCAGATGCAAATCAACAGCACCCAGCAGCAGCAGCAGCAGATCCCAACACGCCTGTTGATCCTGCTTTGTTGTTTCCTGGCGTGAATTTGAATTCTCTGGAGCTTCCCACCAATGGTCTGCCAGTGGCAAGTACAACTTCCAAGCGGGCTGGGGGTGCAGAGATTTTCCTGCGTCCCGATGCAGTTGACTTGCTTGCTTATCTCCGCTTGGCTGTGGATCCTCACCATGACGCGTCCTTCATGCGCATTCTCAACAGACCCCCCAGACGCATTGGGGCCAAAACTCTCTCGGCTTTAAAACGCGTGCAAAAATGCTTCGCTGCCCATGCGGCGAATGAAGAAGAAAAACTGCACAAGGGGCTGGAGATGCCTTGGGAAGAATTGCCATGGGGAAGAGACCACCATCACCAACAACAACAGCAGCAGCAGCAGCAGCAGCAGCCTTCAGGGACCCACAGAAAGGCCTCCCTTTTTGCCGCCATGTGCGATCTGCTAAGGGCAGCTGGAAGAGACAGCGAAGACTCACCAGCGAATTTCACCGGGCAGTCCGTGGCAGAGGCAGAGGCAGCGCGGCTTCGTGTGAAGCAAATGGAATCGCTTTCAACTTTTGCCAAAGAGATCCGCGGGCTTTGTGAAATGTCTCTCACATCCGCTTCGGTGAAGGAAATGCTCGAATTTGTGCTCGGGCAGCTGCGGCTTGGAAAATTCTTTGCTGAGAGGCGCTTGACGCAACGCGCACGTGCAGGCGATGGCGTGGCCAGGGGGGGAGGTGCCACTGAAGACAAAAATTCAGCTGTTACCGGGAATAACACCATTAATAATACCAATAATAAATGTGACAAGTCTGTTACACTATCAGACGCAACAGGGCAGAAATTGGAGCAAATAAAGGCGCCTTGCAGACCCGTGAAACTCGTAAGGTGCAAACGGAAAACGGGGTGTACAGACACCGCAGAGGATGCAGGTGAATCCTTCGGCGGATGTAATGAAGACACTGGAGAGTCACTTAAGGACTTATGCGCAATTTATGGATCTGAAACATTCGCCGATGTGCTTGGCTTGCTGCGCTCTGTTGAACCTTACGTTCCAAATTGGCAGCAAACCACCGCAAGGGAATGCATTCTCAGACTCCTCAGAGACGCGGGGGCTGGGCGATGTGTGCAGCAAAAAGTGACAAACGCGGTGACCCTCTCCACCATTCATCAGGCGAAGGGCCTCGAATGGCCGGTTGTCATTCTTGCCCGCGCCAACGACGGGTGCAGTGTCACGAAACCCTTCGTTTTATATTTTTCCATAAAGCAGACAAAGAGAAAAACACTAGCCAGTGGCAGCACCGTGTGAGCACTTTGTTTCCGTTATGTTTATTATCAAATGCTCTCTCTTTATTGCATGCATTATTCGCAGGACATTGCCAATGGGGATTGCTGGGAGTCAACCCGTGGCGGATTTTGTTGCACGAATTCTCTCTTGCTTCGCTGCCAAGCAGCCGACGCCGGAGGCTCTGCAGCGCGCAGAGGCGACGATCAGCAAACAGGCAGCAGGAAATGAGCAGCACTTTCATCTTATGGAAGAGAGGAGGGTTTGTTATGTTGCCTTGACCCGTGCCAAACGCTTTCTCCTGCTCACAGCTCCCTTGGCAGACAGAAGCAATCATCCTCTGCAGCCGTCGAGGTTCTTTAGGGAGGCTTGTCTTGTAAAACAACAAACACTAATGATGCAAACCGCAACAGATTCCAGAGAGCAAGATGCGCAGAGTGTAACGACAGCCGAAACGTCGGGAGACAAAATTCATTAAAACTAAAATAAACCGGCAGGCACTGCTCTGTTGTGCCTTGGGGGATAAAACTTTAATTAATAAATACTTGCATTAATAAAAACTTTAATTAATAAAAGCTTTAATTAAAAAGTGTGGCTCGGCATTTCTGCTGATGTTCCACCGAAACCTTTTTTTTGTGTATTCGTCTCAAGCGGACTGCTACTTTTCATGGACACATTTGCTGCCTTTTCAAAAATGAACAAAAGTTGCTTACGTAAATGCACTTGTTGTTTGCTGCGAACCTCATTAGCCGCCGGACTGGCCAGGTGTATATTCTCCACCTGGAAGTTCGTTAGTTGCCGCAGAGCTCATATCTTATTCAGAGTTGTTCACTAAACAAACGACTGTCTGAGCAGTCGTATGTTGGCAGCGAGAGATCACTATTCACCTCGTTGTGGACGCGGCAGGCCCAGAGCACCAAATCTCTTTGGGATTTGATGGCTGGAGGGTTCTGAAGAACAATAGAAAGAAATTCTTCTCTGCAAATGCGGCAAGGATATCCAAAAGAAAATGCCATCAACCAGCCAAACGTTCGCCTGCCTTCTTCAGGTGTCTGTACAGCACACACATCGCAAACAGACAGTCCAAAAGTTCCTACAGGCAGAAACGGCACAGAAATACCAGCAAAGGGAAGCCTCTCAGCTCCTTTTCGCCGCATGCAACAACCAGGGAAACTGAAGCCAACCAGCAAAGCCACAAACCGAAAAAAGAATCTATGAATGAGAAAGATCCTCTCTGTGCCAAATGACCAAATGGACTTACGGGCTTCCGGGGAAACTTGGCAGCCACTGCATGCAGCAACTTCCAGGAGGCTCTGCCCATTTGCTCTCTGCTCGGAGGCAGCACTTGGCGGCCTGCCTGGCCGTTCAGATTATTGCCAGCCTCAGCACAGCCGCATCCCTCTGGGTTGCCTCCACCCATTTCAGCGTAAACTGAAATGCAAGAACTGCATGCATAATCAAAAAGTCAGTTTCTTGCTGGAGTGGGTGGGGTGTACAGACAGTCGAGAGTTTGAAGTATCTGCAGGCGTCATTATTGAAACAAAATACTTTCCTGATGAGAATGCAACCACCTCCTTAGCGGGGATCTCATTAAATATAATATTCTCCCACTTTTCCAAAGTTATTAAAATGCAAAGGTCACTTCAGAAAGACAAGAGCAAGAAGGCAGTCGGCATTATTGCTGGTTTCTTGTGCTAGCGAAAATCACTTGGAGCGAACGTCCCCAATGGGTTGCAAATTGAATTGCGTTGTAAAACGCAAATTTCACGGGTGAATATTTTCTTCTTTTGCGCCGATGCAAGTGGAGAATCTGCTGCCTTTTTTGTTTTCCTCGCTCGAAACCTCATCATGTGTGGGGGCCAGCTCGCATGCACCACTGACTACACTGAGCAGAAAGTGAAAGAAATTATTTTCAATTGGAATAAAAATTTCTCTAATGAGAAATTCATGTTGTTTCTTTGTCATAGAGACAGTCGCTTTTATGGGGTAGCCGTCCCTTCCTGTCCTATGGCAAAGCTGCCCCGCCTGTATCGAAGCTTTTGTTCTCATATGTTCAGCCAGGCCTTTTCTGGTCTGTCTGCCAATGATGGTGCGTGCACTCGGTGTCTGTACACCTAAAGTGTACGGTCGCTTTCCATCTTGCCGATCACTTCATTTTTTCTCCTTTTCCGCACCGGAAACACAACTCGTCATTAAGAGCTCTTTGCCCCTTCCCCCAAACTCCCGCTTAAGCAATTTCCACGGGATAAAAACCCTAACTGCTCATGCGAACTTCTCAGTAAAAACCACAAGACACAAATTTATCACAGCCGCATGCACCGCCACCCTGCAGCTGCCAGAGGCCCCTCGATGCTTCACTCAAGTCCAAAGCTCTCAGCTTTTTGCTCCCCGGAGGTTTTTAGCAACCAAAGGGGAACACGCGGATTTGACGAAAGCTGAGAGTTTGCAGGAAAATACAAAAAGGCAGCTACTGCCCGGCGAAGAGTTGATGCTCGCCCACTATGGAGAACACGCTGTATGTACACCCAAACGGCGGGTGGTGGATTTTGACGTTGATGAAATGGATAAGCGCACGAGGGCAATTATTAAAAGAAACAACTTCTACGGGGTGAGCAGACACCTGAAATTCGGATGTGGAAACAGACGAGATGGGTTTACTTCCCAATCCGCGTCCCTCCCAAAAGAATCAATTTAGGGTTTAGGGTTTAGGGTTTAGGGCTGTTTTATGTGCCTCATGAATACATGGAGGATGCGGACTGCACGTTTTGAATTTCGTGTGTTGCTGCAGAAAATGTTGTTGGGTTTTTTGGTTGCTGGTGGAATTTTGATGTACATTTCCTACGCGGCGACAGATGCGAGTTCTGGCCTTTTGCGGCACCTTGACGGTTTGCTGGAGTTTATTTATCGGCTTTTGCCAGAGAACTTTCCCGATCCTGAAGTGGCCCATCGGACGGTCATGTGGCTCGCTGCCAGGGGCTATTTGCCCGTGGATTTGGACAGGTGAGAAGCCTCTCCATCTGCCGTTGGTTGGCCTTGCCGTCTGCTCGGGTGTATGTACACCCGTTTTCCCGTTCCAGCTCCGATCGCATTACTGGCCCGTCATTATTATCCCCAGTATGAACTGTTTTGCCCATGACTTGTGCGGCTAAGAGCAAAGAAAGAGCTCTTTTATTTTCGCTGTCTTCTTTTCTGCATGCAGAGACGACCCAACACTCAGCGTCAATGTGAAGGGGTTGACCTTCCATACACCCGTCGGCCTCGCTGCTGGCTTTGACAAACACGCAGAGGCGCCCCTGGGTTTTTGCAAGTGCGTTAAACAATTGTTTGCTGTTCTTTTGAAAACTCTTTTGTTTGAGCGGTGTACGACGAACAAGGAAGCAGCAGAACCATTTTATTTTATTTTATTTTATTTTATTTTATTTTATTTTTCGGCAGGAGTGGCTGATAATCGATTTCACTCTTTCTCTTTCCTAAAAAAGAAATTGTTTGGCCTCCACCTGCAAGCTGAAGGGCTCCTCTGACGCATGAGAGATTGTTATTAAATGAGGAGTAAATGAATCTCAGCTTTGCATCTGGTTTTCTATGAGGTGTTCGGGTGTCTGTACAGGATGGGTTTTGGCTTTGTGGAGGTTGGCTCTGTGACGCCTCGACCTCAAGAGGGAAATGAAAAGCCGCGCATCTTCCGGCTGCCAAAGGATCTTGCCGTCATCAATCGATGCGGATTCAACAGGCAAACTTCTTTTTCTCATTTTCTCTTTCTTGCTTCTCTCTCTTTCTCTTTTTCTCGTTTTCTTTTGTTTTCTTTCTTTTATTCTTTTTTATTTTTATTTTTTTCTTTCTCTTTCTGCCTTTTTCCTTTTTTCTATTTTCCTATTTTTCCCGGTACACAAGAGAACCTTTTGTTTGGAGGTTTTGCTGGGATCTGACAGGATCATTTCCACTATTTTTCTTTTACCTGAGCGTTTGTTTTTTGTGTATTATCCTTCGCTTTAGTGGAAATGCATTCAAGGTCACTTCTGCGTGTGATGGGTGTTCGCAGCCACGGACTAGATGCTGTGGAGCCTCGCCTGCGCGATGTTTCCAGGGAGCGATGGGATGATCGTCTTGCTCGTCGCTGCGTCCTTGGGGTGAATTTAGGTGAGTAGTCTTTTTCTATTTGATGCATAGCTACTTGAACACACTTTAGCTGCACTGGTAGCTCGATTTGCTGCAATATTTTATATAAAATATATTAAATATAGAAAAGAAACCCATAAAACAAACCACAAACTATTTCTCATTACTAACGAACTTCTTCTCGGCCAGCTCGCACCGCTCTGGTTGGATAACATTTTATTTGTATTTCCAGAGTGTTTGTTCATTGCGTCTCTCAAATAATTCAATTTGCAGATGGGCTGCTTTTTGTGTTTCTTGTGTCTCTCAGGTAAAAACAAAGAAACTGTGCATGCAGAAGAAGATATTCGTGAAGGAGTGAAACGCATTGGACGCTTTGCTGATTATATTGTCATTAACTTGAGCTCTCCAAACACAAAAGGGTTGCGCGCTTTGCAACAACGGGAGCATCTGAAAAGCATCATAAATGCTGCACAGACCGAAATTAAAAAGCTAGAAGCACTCGCAAATGATAATAAAGATGAAGATAAAAGTGAAGTAGAAGAAGGAGAACGACAAGCGCCAGAAGATCTGACGCTTAAGGCTACTAATTTATTCCCAAATCAAACTGGCAAACGCCCTTTGCTCTTTGTGAAAATTGCGGTAAACTCGCGAATTTCAGGTGTACAGACAGCTTAGTGGCGAGCGTCTCTTATGATCTTTTACTTGCGATTTGCTGCAAATGAAAATAACCACAGGGTGTACATACACCATCTCTTTCGTGTTTGGGCTCCTCGGGTTGGTCTCTTTAACTTGGAGGAATTGTCAAAAGATCTTTTTATTCTCAAATTGTTTTTGTTTTCTTTCAGCCAGATCTGACCGATGAAGAAAAACAAGAAATCGCTCAAGTGGTAAGAATTTGCTCTCCATAGAAAGCATTATTTATGGCACCAGAAATGCAAATGCAAAACAGCGGGGCGAGCGCTCGTCTGCAAGAAAGACGCAGGTGTATATGCACTTTTTTTTGACTGTACGTACACCGTGTGGAGGCTTTTGTGTGGAAGTCTGTGCCTGCTGACAAACAGCTTTATTTTTCTTGCAACTGAACGCTGCATTAGCACGATTTCTCTTTTATATGTTTGTATTCAAACAGGCGCTTGAGACTGGCCTCGACGGACTTGTCGTGACAAACACCACGGTGCGTGTTGCCCCCATTAACGCACTGAGGTGTACAGACAGCTTCTTTCCCGCTGGCAGATACACTAGGAAACAGCCTATCGGAGGCTTTAATAATTTCCTCAAATTATCCGTCCTAAGGATTCTAATTTACAATGAGCATGGCAAGTTTATTTCATTTAATGATCAAATGCTTCTTCAAGGCCAAAGAGAGGCACGTGTTTGGGGTGTCTGTACGGTTGCAGATTCAGCGGCCAGAGGGGCTCCAGAGCGAAAGCAAAAAAGAGACAGGAGGCCTCAGTGGCCGCCCCTTGAAGGCAATGGCGAGAAAGTGCGTGTCAGACATGTACAGACACACCAAAGGCCAAGTCGCTATTATTGCGGTGAGCAAAAATAAAACGGTTATTAGAAACCAAACTATTTATCTTTTTAATTTTTTTTGTTTTAATGAGAAAAAAATTTGACAATTAAAACAAAATAAGGGGCAACTAGTTCAATTAAATAAACTTTCATTCATTCCCATGCAAACGAAGAAACATAAAAGCAATATTTTACCGACAAAGAAGCCTTTAAACTAAAATTATATTGTCACCCACCCTAGCTGTATGCTTTTGCTTCTCTGCAAAATAAAGAATGTTATGAGGCATGCTTGACGCAGAGCGGAGGCATTGAAACGGGCCTCGATGCTTTTGAATGTATCAAGGCGGGCGCCAGTGCTGTTGAGGTGTACACAGCGATGGTATGTCCTAAGAGAGAAGTTATTAAATTATTATTATTATTATTATTATTATTATTATTATTATTATTATTATT
>NPHX01000428.1:222380-269149 GCA_002271815.1 Eimeria falciformis
GCGAGAGAGAGAGATGTATACATATAAACAGAAGATATATATATATATATATTCTATTTCTATATCACTAACTGGCCATTCTCTCAATTAGAACATTCAACTACTTGCTGTTTATTAAAAGAAATTCGCACATCCTCGTCATTTGGCCTTCGCCCGACAATCGTGGTGGCTGCTGTTTCTGTGAATCCGTGCTGGACTCGCATTGTCTTCTTTCTGAGATGATCGGAGGTGTCCGGCGCAGACGACGATGGGGCATGCGCTGCGGCTGTTGGCTGAGGGTTAAGGCTGCTGTGGAGTGTTTCTACAAGCCCCTTTTGCTTCTCGTTCTCTCGGCTCTCGTCTAGAAGAGCCATTAAACCGTACAGCTTTGCAGTAGCAGCTTTAAGCGCAGCTTCTGCTTCTGCTTCTGCTTGCACACCCGGAGAAGGCTGGAAATGCTGGTCTGAACTCGTGACAGAGACATCGTCTACTATATTATCATCCACCTCCCCGGTGTACACGTGAGCTGCCGCAAGGTGAAACAGTAGCAGCACGCAGAGCCGCCGTAGCGGCGGCAATGCCGAACGCTCTGCTCCCATACTGCCTGAGCAACAGTCCGGCCTGGATCGTGGCTTGTTTGCAGCAGTCCGTATCCCCGTGCTATTACGTTAATTTTGAACCCTGAAAAAGCACGACACGGGCTGGTGTTGGATGCGGCAAGAATCGGAGACCCCCGAGATGACACAAACGTTCCAACTGGCCTTAGCCCTAAGCCAGAGAAAAGCGTCTGAGAAAAGGTTGTGGGAAAGAACGCAGAGTTTGTTGATGCTTGTGGTGGCAGCTAGGAGGGTATTTATGAATGGTTTCCCCCCTGGGGAAAGGAACCAAAGAATACCCTGCTAGATCCCGTTAAAATGCATTTAAAATGCGTCATATCGGTCTATTTGCAGCCCAAAGACTCCTGGTCTGGTGTCTATGGCAATAGGCACCACTCTGCATGCGGCGTCGATGCTCTGCTGAGAAAGCAGTGGTTACGGACAGAAAATAGGGAATAGCAACTTCACTGCTTGCATAACGCTTCGAAATGTTTAAAAACTTTTTCAAAAGGCTTCTGAGAGGGGGGCAGAAAGGAGGATCGGCAAGGGCCAAGGGAGGTAGCTAGCAGCAATATATGCCTTTGTATTAGCAGTTTGGACGTGAGACACGATCAGCAAATGCTGGTGAACCTTTTAAATCCTGTAAAACGCTTTTTAGTTCATGAAAAGACAAATTCCAAGTGGATCTCGCGAAGTCTTTGATTTCTGTGGTGATAACGATCACATACAACAACTCCTTTGAAGGGGCTTGATGGGGAGCCAGAGGAACATTTCTAAAAGTGACCCTCCATCCTCCTCTAACGATACGAATGATTATTTTAATTGTTTAATTTTACCGTTTTGTTGGCCAAGTTCCCGTCTCTGACAGAGGGTTATGAAGGTTGAGACCGCTCTCATGTCTTTGTGGCAGAATGTGAGCTACTTCAAAGCACTAAGCTCTCTCTGCAACCACACAACGCGTTCTTTTATAAACTTGTAATTCCTTTTTTGTTTTATTTTAGACCTAGAGTTCTTTCTTACTCTAAAGAACTCGTAAAGAGTGTTGTCTAGAATCGTTATCTGTCTTGGATATAAACTGATTATGCACCTAATTTGGTCTTCTGCAACTCAGTTGGAGTCTTTAGGAACTTTAGTTTCTTTGCTACTTCGATATCTGCCCTATTTAATGTATCAAATTGGCTTTTCAGCTCTTTATTTTGCTTCTTACACCTGTTAGCACTTTCGAAGCCTGGTCCGTGCCTGTGTTCCTCATTATTCTCGTCTTGAGGATCCATTTCTTTAGTAATTAAACCGTCGATTTCTCGTTTGCTTCAATCTTTTCTTCCTGTGAGATAGTTGTGGGTTTTCTAATTCTTTTGGAGGGTGAATAGAAGGTCGATGATCTGCTGCATAGGTTCTCATAAACGGGATATTTTCACAGCTGCCTCTTGATTAGCACCGATACTCTGGATGTCCAAATCCCTTGCAAAGATTATATAAAGAAACTCCTGCCCATTTTAGCGGTTTAGGAACATCCAAATCCAATCCCTTGTTATTTGGGGATGCTAACATCTGCCAGCTCTTTATGATGCCGCCTTAATCGCAATCAGGTTTCTTAGCGTTGATACCTGATGAATTCTTTTCGCGAACGACAATTGCTTTCCATTATAAATAATTCATACGCTCGCTGCTTTTCTCAGTTTTCACTCGTTTGGAACTGGATGCATTAAATTTTCATGAGAAGTAAATAGAGCTTAACAGGCCTCCCTTGCTTATCCCATAAATGCACATCCTCTTGAGACTGCAAAATCTAAATAAGGAAACTAGAGAGGATTTTTCTGACGAGTTCAAAAGCAGAAAGATGGCGGATTTAAGCTGAAATGTGAATGGCCGGTTAGAATAATCGCACGCTGGCAGAACGTAAAGTATTTGAGATAACTAATTTTAAGAATGTTCTCCTTTTTGAAAAAGTTTAAATATTTCAAATAATAAATTTTTTTTGGAGAAAGTCGAAATACACTGGGTATTCTACGTTTCTTCCCTATATCGTTAGGCTGGCGTAACCAGAGCCACGCGCCTTAACCCAAGAAAAGACAAAAGCTCCGAAACTACCGTAGCAAACGTAAAACCGCTTTACTCGCCTTTAAATCCCGAATCAAAGTTTCAGCAGACAAAGTCTAAAAACTTCTCGGTCGCCGTAAAAGAGATCCTCGGGCTCTCAGCTAACACGATAATATTGTAAGCTGCCTCTTTAGCTACGTGTGCAGAAATTTTCTCTACGGTGTCTTCTGGGCTTCGGGTTGCATTGTGGTAAGCAGTCCTTTTTCAAGCCCTTTGGTTGTAACAATTCTTAATTTTAGTTATAGTATTATTCTGTTTAGATGGCGCACAGCGCAACACAAAGTCAAGTGCTTGTAGCCAGACGCTACAAAGTCTCCTTTTGTGGATAAATCTCTTCCCTGACGTTCTGCATCTTGCCGCAGAAATAATGTGTATGGCTTTGAACAACAAGTGGCTTTTGCTGAGCAGGAGCAACAAGCCTAGTCACAAGCATGGCCCTAGTGATTCTTTCACGAGGAATCTCGGCCAGCATGGACATGGCACATTCTGCTAATTCCTTTGCTGCTCAGGCTGTTCCCAAGAAAAATAAAATACACGCGTTCACTTGGAATTTTTGGGAGCGATGAGAGCTGAGCGTCAGAAAAATGATCGATTATGCGCAGGTTTCTATTGAATGCACCAATGAGGTTTCTTAGCAAGATGAAGGAGGTAGACACCCGCTACTCAGCGCTAGTTTTATGGATTGGTTGACTTTCGAGTTCATCAGAGCTTTTTTAGTGTTTCTTTTTGGGAACTTAAGAAAGTTTGTTCGCTGCTGAAGACGGAGCTTTACTTTGATGGTGGGGATATGCCCAAGGGTTTAAAGCAGTTATTAAAAAATTTCTGAAGTTAAGGCATTTAATTCAGACTTTGTTGAATATTTATTAGATAATTTCATAAATGGAGGCATTTAATTCCGACTTTGTGGAATGCTTTGCGAAGTGGAGAATCGGTTGGAGCCTCGGCCATAATGAAATTTCACTACCCTCCAAGTTGTTCTAATTATTATTTTGTCAAGTTGAGACGCATTCCCTGCATGCGTTTTTCGGCTTAATGCGACTTCGGAAAGTGATAAATGTAAAAGACAGAATCAAGTGGCAAGTTTGGCTTGGGTGGCACATCTGGTAAACAATGGTGCAGGCTTCCGAAGAGAAACTCAACACAAACAGAAATACCTGAGTGGCAAGAAGAGAAAAAGATTGAGTGATTTTGGTTTTAACCAAGAATACAAGCTGCAAAAGCATGGCCTATCGATCATTTAGATCTCAGAAGTTTTCAGCCAGAAGTGCAAGAGAAATTACCACAGAAATAGTTGTCTTGTAGCAGCCAAACGTTCATAGCGACGTTGCCTTTGATCCTTCATTGTCGGCTTTTCCTATCATTCATAAACAAGTCTCCAAGTATCAAAGTGTCGGATTGTTTCCCAGCCAATAGGAACATCATCTGGGTTTAAACTGCCATTAGTTTTGTCTAGTGTTCCAGTTACTTCTCGAGTGCGAAGATTGCAAAGTGATGCTCCTCTACACAAACGCAGCGAAATCTGTCATATTGAATATATTGCGTACATAAGGGCCTGACACGAGTGGCTCATTTCTGCTTGCTGCTGGCACAAAAGTGAAGACGAGGGTAATGCCCAAAAAACATGCTTCAGAAAATGGGGGAGGAGTGAGCTGTCTCGGCCCTGAATGTTTAATTCTTTTTAAAAATAAATGATTATTATCAGTACAATTTTAATTTCATATATATTTTTTTAATTTTTGAAAGAAATCGGAACATACAGGATGGTACGGGTTGTTGGCCGAACCTGTGAGGGCTGTATGCAGACAGCCCCATTTGTGTGTTGGTCGAGACAAGCGTAATAGTTGTGACTGGTTCGAAACACCCAAATTTAAAGGCAATTGCAGCACTAACTGCAACAGGAGCAGCAATAGCAGCAGCTAGAGCAGCAGCAGCAGCAGCAGCAAAGCGGCAGGAATGCCGCTCTTCTAGCACTAAACACGCAGACATAGCCGCAGGAGCGGCAGCAGCTGCAGCATGAGCAGTTTCAACCGCAACATGAAGGAAGACGTGGGATGTGCGCTGCAACATCCGGCAGAGAGTTGCAGCAGCAGCGGCAGCTCTTCTTCCAGCATCAAAGAGTCCAGATTCAACAGCAGCAGCATCAGCAGCAACGATGGCAGCTGCAGCAGCTGCAGCAGCAACAGCAGCAAAGACAGCACAAGCAGCACAAGCACCAGTGACAGCAGCTGCGGTTTCGCGAAAACTCTTGAAATCCAGGCCCTTCGGGATGCAGCAGCCGCAGCACACAGCAGTAGCAACACCAGAGGCATCTCCTGGCCTTCCCTAAGCAGCTACTGGTTCAGCCCGTTTTCATTTTTTTATATGTTTTGTTTCGCTTGTCAGATAATCTTTTCTTTCTTGTTTGGTGGCATCGTGGGCTGGCCTTTTGCAGCATCTTTTGCTCTGCTGCCGCAGCAGCTGCTGCGGCTCTTCACCTTTGGAGGCTGCGGCCTGCTGCTACTGTATGATTGTTTTTATGGCTTGCGCTGGGTATCCACCCGGCGGCTGCTGCAGGAGCGCCGTAAGTGGGTGCAGGAGCAGCTTTATCTGCTGCTGCAAGTATACCCAAGGCAGACAAGAGAGACAATAGCGGGGGAGAGGCTGCGTACGCAGCAGCTCGTTGCTGCTTTGCGGCGCTCCTTAGCTGCTGCTGATACCCACACCCATTCTGCTGCTGCTCCTGCTCCTTCTGCTCCTTCTGCTCCTCCTGCTGCTGACCAGGCAGCAGCTCTAGCAGATGCAGCAGCACAGGTTGCAGTAGGCGGTGATTTACGGATGGCAGCTGCTTTGTATGGGATGTCTAAAGACACAATTGCCGCTGCTCTTGCTGCTGCAAGACAGCAGCACGCTGAGGCTAGTAAAGAACGTCAAAAGCAGCAGCGCAGCTTCCTAGAAGCAGCAGCAGCTGGTGGTGCTGCTGCTCGTTCCTTGGCTTGGGCTGCAGCAAAGAGAATGGCCACATTTGTTGGCTGTGTGCTGCTAATCGTGGTGTGTGTCGACATCCCAGCGAATGCAGCGGCTGCTGCATGGGTAGCAGCGCGCTGGATGAAGCTGCTGCATCCCTGGCTGCTGCCGCTGCTGCACGCAACCGCAAGAGGCTGCATGGCTGCTGCTCTAGCGAATCTCAACGTGGGCGCCTTTAATGACCTAGCCATTGCCTCTCCCATAAACTGCATCAGCATCAGCAACAGCATCAGCAACAGCAACAGCAACAGCAACAGCAACAGCAGCAGCAACAACAGCAGCGACGGCAAGTGCAGGAATGGTGTTGGTTGTGTCTTTGAGCGGCCCCCTAAAAGATGGAATCTGCGTCTTCGCCTTTGCTTTTGTTTTTTCTTTACTCTCTGCGTTTCTTTTATTGCTGCCCTTGGGTCTTCGGCTGCAGCAAGAGGAAATGAGTGGCGTCTGTCGGACTTGCTACAGATTCCTCTTGCTGTGGTTCAGCTGTCTCTACAGCTGCTGCCTCCTGAGGTGTCTTCGCTTCTGCCTTTACGGCACCAACGGTCAGCAGCAGCAGATCGGCTGCTGCTGCTGCTTAAGCGGTTGCGGTGGCCTAAGAAAGGCTACACTTCAGAGGTTCTGCTGCCAGCAACGCTGCTGACTGTTGCTGCTGCAGTGATCTCTTGCTGCAGCAGCCCTCCTCCTCTGTGGCGAGAGCACGCGTATCTCGAGCAGGAAGCAGCAACGAGAGCAGTAAGAAAGCTGCTTGGAGCTAGGAGACTGCAGCTGCAAACGCAGCACCTGTGCGCCCGCATCAGCAGAAAATGCAGATGGGCCTGGGAGGCTGCACTTCTAAGGGCAAAGAAAGTACCCATTCAGTTAGGGAGGATTGTGAGATCAGCATGCGTGTTTATGGTGGGATTGCTATGGATTTTGCTGCTGGTTTCCGCGGTGTCGGACTTGCCGCTCCTGCGGACGGACGAAGGCGAGCTTCAGACGCCCCTGCAGATGATGAAGGAGCAGCTAAAGAGAAGCGAGGTGCGATTAGCATGGCAAGAGTTAAAGGAATTAAAGAGAGAATTAACGAGACGTTCTAATGAAGAGGGATATGAAAAGGCATTTGAGTGGTTGTTACAAATGGTACAAGACAGCTGGGAGCAGCACCTCGAGGCACAAAAGAACGAAAGTGACGCGTACGTTCAAGCATTAGAATTGTTTAATTTAACTGAAAATGCAACCGCTTTTGAAATTCGACAAAGATACAGACAACTGGCCAAACAATTCCACCCAGATCTCGCTGCCAGCACCGGCGGCATTCAGGGCCAGGAGGTGGGAGCCCAAGCCTGTCAAGAGGCAAACGACCCAGACGCATCTGAAGCTTGCAAAGCTAGCCACGAATTCATGCAGAAGATAAATCTCGCCTACGAGGTGCTGCTGGGACAAGCGGGAGGAAAAGCAGCTGGTTTAAGAGGATCCGAGGAATAAATTAATGGAGGTTTCAAATGAATGAGGGGGGGCGGACTTGTATTCTGCGTGCACCCTGTCTTGGGGTATGCGTGGCGCCCAAATTGTCTGTTCCTAATTTTGACATTCGTGCATGCGACGCAAAACTCACCGCACTTTAATTATTTTAGTTTTAGGGTGGATTGTTTGATGCTGAGTTTAGGCCTGGAAGGATGCAGACAGGCAGGCAAAGGTTTCAGTCACATTTTTTCATAGGGAGGGCTTCTTCTTTAGTTTTTACTTGCCGTCTGTAGCGTAAAGCCGTGGAGAAATTTGCATTACATCTGTTTATTGGTATTCCGCTGTGGATTATCTCCTGTAACACGCAACACGCGAATCTGTTCTTATGGGACAGGTGGCCGTAACCTCCAGCACCTTGTGAATACCCTGAAGTTCCCTTAATTACCAGGGAAATTACACTTTGCCATGATTATTGGTTTACTTGTATTTTGATGGATTAGCTATTAGTGTCTTGCAACTCGTGTAGCCTTCATATTGTTGCCAGGCTCCCACAAGCCCCCACGAGGCATGCAGATTGGTAGTCGTCACATGCGGCTTTCCCTTCACGTAAAGAAATAAAACGAGTTAGAACATTAATCAAAAAGGAGAGGAAAGTGTTAATAATAAGGAGATGGCTGGTTTTGCGGGAGAATGAGTGGTAGAAAAGACGCAATCGAAGAGACCTCCCAGCTCCACCCCCCTCAGCATCTGGATTGATGTACACACGTGCGGCTCCTCCATGTCGCATGCACATCCGCTGCAGTAGGATCTAGATTTATTTGTATAGCGCCTTTTGCAATAACAGGCTGGCCTCCCGAAAGTAGAGGTCCGCTGTTATTTCGCGCTGTCTTCTAGAGTGCGCCGCGAGGGTGCACAGGACTTGTTCGTTTTCCTTCTGTCACCACCACCCTATTGTTGCGTTGCGTCCACTATTTACATTAGAACATCGATTACTTTGTTTGTTTTTCCCGTGAAGTTTGCCTATATCAGTTTGTGGGCTGGAGCCGCTTTGGCGCCTCCCATGACAACACCAGAAATGCGCCATGCCCACCTCTGGCATTCGTCCTGCTGAGTGGAAGCTTCACTAGCTAGGCGAATAATTTGTTTTATTTGTTTGATTATTTCTTTGTACAGCGTTTTGGAATGTTTTCGGACGCATGGTAGCTGGCATTCCTATCGTTCAGTCTTTGCTGTTGATACCTGCGCCGACTCGGGGACGGGTGATCTAAGCAGGACATGACACTTTTTATTCGTCTTGGCGCTGGGAGCGTAACACGTTTTTGTTAGTTATACCAATTTATATCCGTATTTATGGCTTTTTCGGAAATACCTGCCGAACTGCTCTATTAGGAGGGTGTGCGCATACCCTGCCACCAGGCGGAGATAGACGAATTGCGAGGGCGGCGGCCTGCCGCCGGTCAGCTGGCCAGCTGTACGTACACCTTATGGTTTGCTGGATTCAAGTGGACCGGTTCGTCGAGCTATTACGGTGGCACTTTCTTGAGGGGCTGGACTGCCGACTGTGTCCGTGGTGTTCGACTTTAGCTCCACCAGCCTCTTTTTCCGTGCTGTCGTAGATAGATTCAGCAAGCACACAGAAATATCAATCTGTGTATTTCCCCCGTATATTTTCAGCTTCTTCTAATCCAGAGTGAGGGCTTTACAGCTCCGCTTGGCGGCCATGATGTTCTAGTGGCCTTTCAATTCTGGTTTCCTGTAGCATACTCTTTTACTTTTTTGTGATGAGTTACCCAAAGTCCCAAGGCGCCGTGAGTGCGGCACCTGTTTCTGGTTTCGGGCAAGGATATGCGCAATGCCCTTCGCAGCAGTCGTACCAGAAACAGCAACCTCAGCAACAGTTTTCCCGCTATCCACAACAGCAGCGGTTTGATCATCAGCAGCATGTTTACTACCAACAACAATGCCATGGTGTGGCTCACAACGGCTTGATAAAGCAGGCAACAGCACCTCCTTCAGGAGCGTCTTGCACTACAATGCAGCAACAGCAGCGTTGTGTTCAAGCGCCAGCTCAGCACGTCCATAGACATCAAAATCAAGACCCTCAGAGAAAGAATCAACATGCGGTCAAGCCTGCCACTCGCATGCCGCATCCTCTTACGGACTGGCAGCTTCCAGAGCGCTACGAACTTCACCACCTCATCGGCACCGGTTCATATGGTGCGTTGACAGAGACGAGGGCAGCAACACAGGATAACCTCTGGAGTTGTCTGTGCATTTCCAGTTCTCTTTTATCTGCACAATGCAGAAACGAAGATGTTCACACATCCACCAACAATTCAATATTTTGTCCCTCGAAAAGCGTGCAAGTCCTGGCATGGAAAATACATGAATTGTTGCTCATGGTAGTAAAATGCTTTGTGCCCTTTTGCTTTTCAGGGCACGTATGTGAGGTTTATGACAACCAAGAACAGCGCATTGTAGCCATCAAGAAAATCCATCGGGTTTTCGAAGACCTGATCGACTGCAAACGCATCCTAAGGGAAATTGCCATCTTGAACAGACTGAACCATGACCACATTGTGAAGATACTGGACATTCTGGTCCCCAATGACCTAGAGAAGTTCGATGTGCGCCAAACTGAATATTTCTGCGTTCTACCCATAAGCCAGCGCTTTTCTATGCACCGGATGTGTGTATTATCAGCCGCACACGGTTGTTATTGGACTGACAAGAAACCTCTTCATCTGATGAGTCCGATTGCTGCTCTTTTTAGGAGATGTACGTTGTCTTGGAAATTGCGGATTCGGACTTCAAAAAGCTGTTTCGCGCACCCGTGTTTTTGTCGGAGTTGCACATCAAAACTCTTTTATACAACCTTCTCGTAGGAGTAAAATATGTGCATTCCGCTGGCATCCTGCATCGCGACCTGGTATGTTTTATGGTATATTTAATTCGTGTTCTTTTTTCTGTAATTACACTTGAAATCATTTTTCCAGATTGGCAGAGTTCATACATATTATCCAATTTTCCCTCACAAATGCGATTTCAGTGGAATAGCGGCTGAACGCAGCAGCAGACAGTTTTTGCTGTGCGCTTCAATATCCTCAGAAACCTGCAAACTGTCTCGTAAATCAAGATTGCAGCGTTAAGGTCTGCGATTTCGGACTGGCCCGAACGATGGATTTCCCAGAGGGGCACAGCAGCCATAACCCCGTCACCCAACAAGACGACGACATTGTCAATGTTCCCCATACCAAGAACCTAAAGAGGCAGCTTACGGGTCATGTTGTCACAAGGTTAGCAGCTTTTTATTTTAAATGGGACTTTGTAAAAGCAGGACGTTGACAATATGTGTTTGATAACGTGTGTTTGTGAATGAGATGGCTGCTGAGGTTTTTGTGTTGCCGGCTATTTTCTGTTTCCTGCTTGTTTCGATGGCGCAGGTGGTATCGTGCTCCGGAATTGATCTTGCTCGCCGAAAATTATACAGAGGCAATCGACGTGTGGTCTATCGGCTGCATTTTCTCTGAACTTCTTTCCATGAATGTCCGTCGGCCACCTCTCGCCTCCTTCCCTCATCCCTTTGTGTTTCAAGTTCACTAGCCGTCTTCGTCTGTTGTTCACATTCCTCCTGTAGATTCAGTCTGTTTCACACATACAAATGACTGTTGTATATACCGGTCTGCCAGTCATTTTGCCAATCTGCTTCTCGTCTTAGGAAGAAAATGTGGAGTCGCATTGCGATCGCGGTCCCCTGTTCCCTGGTTCTTCGTGCTTTCCGTTGTCTCCCGACCAGAAGAACGGCGATGACTCCAAGTGTGTACCTTTATGTGTCCTTCGGCGTAGCACGCAGAAGATGCAAGTTGGCGTCCTATAGACGGAAATCTGTGTCCTATCTGGTTTAAATCTACGGCGTGTTAAGGACGTTTGGCTGTTTTTTTGTATTAATTTTGCCACTTCAGGCTTCAAACGCGGGGTAACAAGGACCAGCTAAACGTTATTTTCAATGTGCTTGGCACTCCCAGTGAGGAGGAGATCGAGGCACTTGAATCCGAGGAAGCTAAACAGTACATTCGTACATTTGCCCCCAAGGAAGCCCATGATCTTGCTGAGCGCTTTTCCGCTTCTTCGCGTAAGTTCATTTTTCTTATTTCCAACTGGAAATAATTTTGTTAGCTGTGTATTTCTGCATTAGATCTGCTGACATTTATACGTACTGTTTGCTTTGTCAGTAGCTAAATGCTTATGTGGATTTTTTATTCCTGGGGTTGGCAATGTGTGTTCGTCTGGTTTTCAGCTGATGCCTTAAATTTGCTTAAGCGCATGCTTGTCTTCAACCCGAAACGCCGCATCTCTGTTGATGAGTGTCTGGCTCATCCTTTTTTTAAGGAAGTTCGCAATCCCTCAATCGAGGTGGGCTGGGCTATACCCAAGGCGTGTTTTGTTTGTAGCTGTTGGCGGCGTTCCAATTTATGATCATGTCTGTCGTCTTTGTGAGATAGAGGCAAAAAGAGAGATTGACAGACAGACAGAGGCAGAGAGAGAGAAAAAGAGATTGAAAGGCAGCTGCCTGAGTTTATTTTGAACGAATGACTGATGCTCCGGCTTCCTCATACAGGTCACAGCCAGTGAGAAGGTTTGCCTTCCTTTCAATGACTGGGCGAATATGGATGAACCTCAACTGCGGTGAGCCAGGCCTCTTGAATTTCTCCTTGGATTGAATTCTTGTTTTGTGATTATCAAAGACTTCATGTTTCCCCTAGCAAAGTCAGGCAGATCCTTCTTGCACCTACTTTTAAGTTAATTGGATTTCGGCTTTGTGTATGCATTTTCTGTGGCTCTCGTCTTTTTCTGTCGCAGGTTGGGCTTCTTGCGGGAGATGCAGCGGTTCCACCCTGACCTTCAGCTTCCGAAGACTTTGCAGGAAAGGGCGAAGATGTGCTCGTGAACAAGTGGGCTTTTTCAGGGCATGCTACTGGAACAACAATGCGTCTATTCCAGGGCCCTTGTGGGATCCTCTGGCAAGATAAGCTCTTAGCACTGTTTTTTTTGCAGCTGCAGCTTTTGTTTACCACCTTGATACACGGCGTCGTCGATTTCAGGGGGTGCACCTGGGAACCATCACGGCCGTGCTTCTCAGGGAGAAATTCTGGTGATTGTTTGCCCGGGAAACGAACCAGACCCCAACAAGTAGCAGAGAGGGTTTACGGTTTGATCGGTGCTTGGTGACCAGACTGTTGAGCTTGGTATGACTCACACTATTCAAGCGTAGCGCGTAGCCGTGCCTGCTCCAAGGGAATGCTTTCTTTCTTCCTGCCGACCAGTGGTGCATCCTTGTTGCGTGCGTAATTTCCGAACTCGTTATTATTTGCCGTTAAACAAAAGTGGCTTCTTCCATTTGCCACGTTCCTTTACGGCTTTCGACTCTATTTGAGGCTATTTCTCCGATCCTTCCTTCATCTGATTCTACTGTATTATTCCAACAGTCATGCCACATTTTCTTTTCCACGCTTTATTACTGACAGCGGGTCTTCCAAAGCATAACCCCTGAAGAGCTTCCTCTCTATCGCTAAAGCGTCGTGACTGTAGGCAGCAACGCTAGTCTAAGTGGGCTAATGGGAAGAATTGACGTCGGTTTCAGCTTTTTACCATCATGAACCTACAATTAAATTGAATTAAATTGGACCGCAGGTGTATTCCCAAAAGTTTAATTTCTTGGGAGGCGTTAGTATGAAGTAAGCAGCTCAGGGAGCCCCGTAAAAAGTGTGTAGGGTGGACAACCCCGTCTACTGCGGATAGACTTGTGTATATTTAAAGCTTAGTATACACAAGGAAAGCTGGATCATCCATTACAGGCTAAAACGCTAAAGCAATTTAGGCTCAGAAGCGAATTACTTCATGGCCTTGGAAATACTACTAGCAAGACCGAGAGCAACGAAGAAAGTCAGGATGCACAGACCAATGGTTCCAACGACGCGCACGAAGACATCTTTTCCAGGAAGCTTGCCCATGGCGGGGACGGGGTAATACGTCACCTCGGGCAGCTCGCTCAAGTAGTTGAACTGATCAATCTGCAGAAAAAGACAAACTCATAGACAAGTGCCGCAGTTCGTTTAATGCGCGTACACCAAAAGTATAATGCGTCTGAAGTAGCTGATCAGTTCGACCCACTAAATGCAATAGATTCTACTTACAGTGGATCTCTCTGGGCGGTTCTTGACCCGCTGTATGTGCTCGAATAACGTGTTTCCTGTCTCGCCGTTGATAAACTTGGTTACCAAGCCGTCGGCTGTCAGCTCGAAGAGGCAGAAGCCACGCTCTCCGCTAAAGAACTTGGAGCTTCCAGAGCCGATCAGAGCGCCGCCGTTTCCACCAACAGAGCTCGTGCCGCAGTTGATGTGGGCAGTGTCGTCTTCCTGCAAAAACAAAAATAGCGCAAATCAGTCGCATTAATGAATTCTTGCCACGAACAACCCAGCAGTGCACAAAGCGGCGATTAGTCGACAAAGCGGCACGAGTGGAACTGATGCTTACCTCAATCACTTCCATGTCGTGATCGTAACCAGAGATGTATGCATCAACGCCGGCTTTTTTTAGAAGAGGCTGAAGATAGTACTGGAGCATAGAGTCGCCCTTGGAGGAGCCACTGCTGTAAACGGGTCTGTTGCCGACAACGATGATGTAGTCGAAAACTTTGGGCGCAATTTCCAGTGTAGTTTCAAGTTCATTCCAGGCCTTTTCGGTCACATTTCCGAAAGGGAAAGATGAGGAGAGAACCCACGTGTCGATGAAGACCATCCCGACACTCATGTCCTTGTGTCCAGAGCTGATGAAGGCACTTCCTGCATGAGCGCAACAACTTTACTATAAGCAAGAGTTTAACTAAGCTAAATGAATTGAGTACGTAAACCAAACTGGAGTCACTTTGGAATAGGGGTTAATAGCGTATTTGCTGATAGAGCCACAGCCAGTAAACGGTTTTACAAATTGGAATTTCACCTGTGGACGCCGCGAAGTGGACTGCGTAGTGATACCACCAGTTCGGCAGGGTCCACTTGGGGGAATTGGAAGTACTTTCCTTTGTCTCTCCATCACCATAAACCAAGTCTGTTCTCTCACGCATGGCAGTGTAATTGCCAGACCAGTCCTCCGCGCCAAGAACGGTAAGGAATGGCATTTTGAGTGATCCAAGTTCATCAGTGTAAACATTTTCAAACTGTTCTTCCCATTTTGTGTCATTTGCGCCAGAAACGCCATTGGGAAAGTTGCTCCCAGGGCTCACGATGAAGCTGATTCTCTCGTTTGCCGCAGCCTTTTTGAGGGTTTCAGCTACGAGTTTCTGGCCAGACACATCAAATCCATAGTTTCCAATTGCAGCAAACTTGAGCTGTCCAAAGGCAGTGGGAACGCTGAACAAGCCCACTAAGATTGCCGTTGTGAGCACACCGCCAAGGGTCCGCTGGCCCCAGAGGGTAGAGCTACGGCGAGCCATTGCGGCGAGTCGTTGGTTAAATTAAAAAAGAACAAATCCGCAGATGTTTCCCAAGTTTTACGGGTTATTCAAATATCCTTCAAATTGCAATGTTTTTTGAAATGCGAGACTGCGCAGTCCCCTGTCGGCTGCGTGCAAGAACAGACCGGCAGCCGCAGGACAACGCTTCTGTTCTTTAAAAACCCAATGCAAACAAAACACCAAAACCTCCAAAAAGTAAGAGAAAAGACTTTATTCTTTTGAGGATTGTGTTCTCCGCACTTGAACAGCTGAGATTCCCTACGGATCCTCCTTGCAGCTACTCGCCCTAAGCCGACGCGCAGCAGTAGAGCGCTGACTCACTCGCGCGGTAGAAACATTTATGAATCGGCGTCAATTCCTTTTTGATGCACAGGCTTATTAAAAGCGAATAAATAAAGTAAAATGAATTTGGGAGAGGCGGAAGTATGCCATTTTAACTCTAAATTCTGTGTGTGTTTTATTGGTGTCCTCAACCGCTAGACACTTTTACAGGATTAGCGAGGAAAGGTAAAATACTAAAGACGACAACTTTGACTTGGAACCCACGGACCTCAAAGCAATAATAGTTATTTTTTTTTACTTTGCATTTACTCTCATTGATGTAATAATCATTTCTTCTTTCAAAGTATGCGCCCTGAGGAAATGCCCACAACATTCGCTGCACATCTGTCACCGGCTAGTCTGAGAGCCTCGAGGCCAGCGGCTCAAAACACGGCAATATTCTCATGTTTTCAAAAAAAATTGTTTTTTTCACGGGGTCTTTAATGTGTTTGAAAGGCATTGCAATTATCTCATCGTGCGTGATAAAAGTTGTGTCTTGATCCAACTTCGTCGTAACGTCTCAATTCCTGCCTTACACAGGAACTTCTCTGCATGCAAGAGGCCACAATACTTTAAAATATGCCACTGAATAATATCTTAAATAGAAAAGGTTCCTGTCCATATATATTCTCTTATACCTGACGCATAGCTTCGGGTGTACAGGGAGTGCTGAAGTACGCATTCCCCACTCTGGTAGCCCGTTGCAGGATAGGGCTAAATAATATTGCTCTTTCCAAGCGTGTACAATGTGCATATATTGCATGCAACTTAGCTACTCTCCAGGATGCCATATGTTTGCATAATATCTGTGTGCGAATGAGCGAATCTAAAAGGTATTTGCAGTGTCTTACGAACACTCGGCTTAGTGTGCTGCATCTGCGCTCACCTCAAGGGTGTTAAAACCTGAAATTAGCATGAACTGCCTTAAGGAGGGAGAGCCAAACCTCTGCATGCTGGAAAAGATGCAGTCTTCTTGCTGGGTGCCTACCGTCGTCATAAACCCAGGGGCAGAGAAGCTGTTAAAGAGATGAGGGGTGTGAAGTTTCACAGTCATATGCTTCCTCACATTCCGTTAAAGTGAGTTTTTTGTTGCAGAATGGCGAGGTACTTCGCGAGCCAATTGGCGTAGACAGAGCTCTGCTCAGATTGGTACAATGCAAGTACGGCAAGGGAGGATCAAAAGAACGATTTATGAAAACGATCACCTTTAAAATGTTGTCCAGTGGGATTATTTTACTTTATTTTGACATTTTATATGTGAAACTGCTGCTGTTTAAGGCTGCATCTGGATGTTACTGATGGTTGCCGATTGCGGCTTTGTGCTCTGCCTGCCTCAAAGACGTATGCCCATCAATCTTCTTTGGAGTGGTTACCACGGGCCTTGAAATCTTTAGGCAATTTCAATTTCCCAGAGAGTTAATTTGTGCTATTTTCCCGAACGTTCATTTTCAAGAAAAATTCGTACCGGAGGGGAGGGAGAGGCGCTCATGAAAAAGGCGAGTGGGCGAGCAGCTATAAGGAGAGTTCTCTTTATGCGTGATGCACAAGTTTCCCTGCATTCCTCATAGGATAAGGGATGGTAAGAATTATCACTAGAGAGACTTGCACGTCTATAATAGTATTTTCATAGTATTGGCCGCCTCCGGGCTAGAAGACGGAGGGAGCGGCTCTGGCTGGCAGCAGGAAGTCCGGTCATAGAAATTTTTGACGCAGCCAAACATTTGTGGCATTTGACACACACAGGGATGAGGTGATGGCTGATGATCTTGTGTTGCTGATCAAAAGACAAAACACTTTCTTCAGCGTAATATCGCTTGTACAGGCCTGCCTAGTGGTAGATCTCTTTGTTTATTCATACGGGAATAATTCTCAGTGACAGCCGTTTCCTATTGTCTGTCCGGGTATTTCTTTTTTTAAAAGACGAAACCCAGGTGGAAAAATAAAGTCTTCATTAAAGTGCTGCATTCCTCTCTCCCAACGTGAGACCCGATCTTTTAAAGACACAGTGGCCTGGAAACAAACACGAGGCAAGAGGAAGATAACTTGCGTGCATCTCTGGAGCGATCATCCAAAATCAAATGCTTTAGGCAGTTGCTTATTCATGAATTTTACAGGAATCTCTGAGTAACAATTGAAACATGTTGACAAGTGGCTGCTGCACAGAGCTTTCCCAGCAACGCTACAAAACCGAATACGCACATATTAACTTGTTCTGCATGCTGCATTTCAAAGAGCTCTGAACAGCCCTGAAGCTGGATGATTCGTACGTAGTTTAAAAGATTGACAAATCTCAAAAAAAATGATCTGGTTGGTGTCCGGCAGGGGCGGCAAGCTGCTGTTGAGGCTTCACTTTGCATATATGGTTAACAAGCTCAGTTTGAGTTAAAGAGACAGGAGGCAGACAGCCGCAGAAGAGGCTCAAGCAGTAACTAGGCGGGTGCTGCTTTAATGCACTAGCTGATGGCTAGCTAGCTAACTACCAGCTTGCTAGCTCTCTAACTAACTACCAACTAGGTAGCTAGCTAGCTTGCAGCTAGCAGCTCAATAATCCTATGGCCTCTGAAGGCCGTGCTATTGCCTGCTTCTAGAAACACAATATGAACGGGTTGCAACGGGGTAGTCCTCTATTTCTGCTGCAGGGAGAAAGCAGGCGAGCGCTTAGACGACAGCCACACCCACAGAGAGATCACACGAGTAGCCAGAAGCAAATTTAAACCAATTTGTATTTTATTGAAAGACAGAAACCACGGAGAAACACGCTTGATTTTACGTTCACCAGTTGATACATGCAACGGCGTATTCCAACGCAAGGCTGGAGCTGTTGGTGTTTTGCGAGAAAACACCCTAAACCCTAAAGTCGTGATGCCAGAGGGAAAGGACTGCAGCACGCGCAGCAGCAGCAGCATCAACAGCAGCAAGAAAATCGTTTTTTCATTTAAATTGGCAATTCAATCAATCTTTGTCGGCTCGATGCTGAGTCACGAAGAACAGACAACTCTCCACTTCCTGCATTTCAGGCGAGGGTTTTCGCCAAGGCCTCCGCTTCCCTCCCTTGTGGGCTACGCAGCGCCTCAGACATTTTCCTGCTGCCATGGAATGTGTTGACTGGCACAGGGGATTCGCCTGTTTTCAGTTTCGCCGTCGACAAGTGACCGCATGCTCTTATCTCCGCACTTAACGTTTGTCTCACCCAGCGTGCAGCTGCCAAAGGTCCCTTAATTTAATAAATACTCCCTTTATTTAATAAATACTCGCAAAGTAAAAAGCAGAAAACAAAAGGAAAATAATCAAAGCTGCTTTTCCCCTAGGTGCCACTGGGGTGTCCCCTTTGATGGGCACGGAGAGAAATTATAAATTTTCACGAAAGCTTATCTTCATAATCCAGGATTAGTTTATGTGCGGGAGGCCTCCGTGTATCCACTCGTCTCCAGCGCTCGTCGCTTCGAAGTACAAATAATGATTTAGAGTGTCTGTACGTTTACGAAGGGCTCTGAAGAAGATTCCATTCGCTCAAGTGCAGCCTGCAGCCTTCAGCTCTGTTAGCTACTGCTTATCCTCCTTTTGCTTATAAACTAAACTGTCCCTAGACGTGCAAAAATGGTCTATTATAAGAAATGAAAGAGGGCGCAAGAAATAAATGAAACCCAACCCACATAATGACAACTCTGTTGGCAAACCCGCACGATTCCTCAGTCAGCTCATCGCATCCGCTCTTAAACGGTGCAGAAACTACTTCCCCCTTCTTTGGTTGTTTTCAGCCTTCTCGTAATGTCCCAGCAGCCTCGAGCCGACGATACAAGTGATCATCACAGCTCCTGCTGCAAAGGGTGTTTGCTGCTACAGCAAATGCAAAAACTGCTGCGAATCTTCAGGTGAATCGCAAGAGAAGAGACGGAGGAGCAGAACGGCACTGCTATACAACTCGCTAACCAACTTCGGGAGACAGAACCTTTTCCATGGCGCGTTGCAGTCTGTGCCATCATCATAAACACGCGCAAAAAGCCATAAACCACCAAAACACCAAAAACAATGAACATGAACTTGTGCTGTATTCTCAAGTATCCACGGAATCCCCATTTGCAACAAAATGACAGACAGACGCTTCCTACTTCTGAAAAAAGCAGATTTTTCATGATCAATTAGCAATTTAAAACATACCTTTTCAGCTGTTTTAGAGAAACGGTAAGTCTCTCGTCCAGAACTGCAGCCTCCGACTGAAAGCGATTTCGGATCCTGTTTTGCGCGTAGTGCAAATGCACCTTGTACTCTTGCAAAAGCTGTACATACACCGCAGAAAAATGGAAACATTGGCATTAAGGAAAAGCCGCATAAACTGTCATTTCGGTGCGATCCCGTGCATATAACTTGACGCAGATCAGAGCGGATCTGCACGTTTTGCCGCTGCTGCCCAGAAACGCAGCTGCAAAAAACCGTTTGCATATCCATGGGGAAAGAAATGAAAATGTTGTTTATTTCATTTAAATGGTGTATTTTACGTCTAAAAAGTCCGACGCTGCGATGTGTCTGGAAGGAGCATTCAGCTGGGTGAGCGCCTCAGTAACCCAAAGAGCTTTCGTCTCAAGCATCAGCAGCTCCGCCTTCATCGCCTCTGCCGCCAGAGCATCTGAAAAGACTAACGAACCAGAAAAACAACCAAACCACCAAAAACCCAAATCCAATATCCCAAACAACGCAGCAAAAAGACAGCAGAAATCCCGAAAGAAGCTGCGGATACACCCCGTTACTCAAACACCAATTGAATGGCGTGCATCGGCAAAGCACATCAGACGAAAGACAGGAAAACAACAAATCAAATAGCACAAGATCAGGAGGGAGCGGGGAGGGAAATTGAAGGCAAAAAAGAAGAAACATTTCCCATTTTTTGCGTGCCTTTCGCCACTCCGAGAAGCGCAGCCTGCCCTAAGGGCGGCGGATCCCTGTCAAAGAGAAGGTCGGGGTTCAGCTGTCTGCACACGTGGGTAACCCATTGGCCCTTGGTGTCGTTTTGTAGGTCAGCAGATAGCGCCATTCCAAAAGCATCATCATAACGTTTCTCTTCTAGTGCTGCATCTATCCTCTCTGCAAATTGAGCTGAAGTTTCTTTCGCTGTTGCTGGCGGCGTCTCTCCTTTGGTGCTGCCACGGCTGTCTTCGCTCTCTATGAGCACCTGCCTTGGCCCCTCTGCCGCGGCTCTTCTCTCTGTGGAATTTGGGGAGGCTGAAAATTCTTCCAGCTGCACAGCAAAGCCGCGCACCTGCTCCAGTAACAGCTGCTGCTGCTGCTGCAGCAACTGCTGCTGCTGCTGCAACAGTAACAGCTGCTGTCGCTGCTGCCCCATTCCCTGCTTCGTCTCCTCATGCATTTCATGCAGCAACACGCGGAACGTTGAGAGCGACTTGCTCATCACATCAAAATTCTGAAAGGAAAACCGCAAAAACAACTTTTCTTGGGACTGGCAAAAAATACGCATGCAGACGAGAAGGAAGAGCAATAAAAAAGAAAGAAAAAACAAAATAAATACAATAAAGAGATGCTTCTTGCTACATAAGAAACAGAGAAAGTAGAATAAGCTACATCGGACTGAATGCATGCGTCCTTGTTGCCACTCGTCTCTGTTATATTCAAGTTTATCAAAGGCCCTTTATGAGCCTCACAGTCGGAGCCTCTTCCAAAGCTGTCTGCCGTTGCTGCAGCTGCTGCTGCTGCTGCTGCAGCTGCCGCGTCTGCTGCTGCTGCTGCTGCGTCTGCTGGTGTAGCTGCTGGATCTGCTGGTGCAGCTGCTGTATTTGCTGCTGGTGGTTTTGTTGCCACTTTTGCGTTTGCTGCTGCACTGCATGCAACAGGTGGTGCAGCTGCTGCTGCTGCTGCCGCTGCTGCTCCTCGTACACCTTGGAGGCCTTGGTCATGTGCTGCTGCAGCTGCTCCGAAAGACATGATTCCATCTGCTGCAGCAGATTCTGTTGCTGCTGCGCTGCAGCAACGGCAACAGCTCCTGGTGCGTTGCCCAGCTGCACACCCACAAAAAAACCCCTCAATTTATCTGCTGACTCTGCTGCAACAAAACACCTACAGCTGTTGCTGATCCTGCTGCAGTTTAAACAGCTGCAGCAGCAGCAGCAACAACAGCAGCAGCAGCTGCAGCAACAGCAGCAGCAGCCAGTCTGACCGTCTCGAGTTTTGCAGTTTCGCATGCTTCCTGAACGGCTGTCTGCAGCTGCGAGGAGAAGAGGCGCTGCACCTCAGCAGCGATGAGCGCAGCAAGCCGCTGCTGCTGCTGCTGCTGCTGCTTCTCAGACGGAGAGCCAGAACTGGCCTTAACGAGGATGTTCGTTGTTGCCTGAGCAGCATCAACACCTCAAATTCAAAAACACAGGCTTGTTGCCCCGCTCCTGCTCGCAGCCGCAGCAGCAACAAAACCAGCAGCAGCGTACAGCTAATTTGTGTGTAAGTTCTCCGGTGGCATTGGCAATCAGCGCCTCAATCGCTCCGAGGGTGAGAGGCCGCTCCCCGCTGCCCTGGAAGCCCCCCTCTCCTGACGCCTCTGCTGCAGCACCAGCAACAAGAGCAGCAGAAAAACCGTACAAATACGATTACTGTACACAACACAGAACCCATGCCAGCAGCAACAGCAGCAGCAGCAATAGCAGCAGCAGCAACAGCAGCATTAGGAGCAGCACCCACCCGTTTCCTTCGATTTGCCTAGGGCTTTTTTTAAGTTGGGCAGCGGCGACTGCAGCAATACACGCACAAGGAAGAGAAACGCGAAGACTCTGCATGCAGCCCCACCGGCACTGCGCACAGCCTCGCATGAGCCACGGAAGGAAAAAAGCCCCGTGAAGTTTCCGCTGAGTCAAATCGGGGTGCATGTACAGCCAATTCGCATGTGCAGCCAAACAAAAACAGAAAAAATGCGACATTTCGATCGCATGCAGCAACAGCCCCATCAGCATGGCGCTTTCTGCAGACACACCTTGGGGCTCTGCTGCTGCTGCGCTGCTGCTCCGTCGACTGCCACCTGCTGCTGCTTGCTGCTGCTGCTGCTGTTGCTGCTGGGCTTCGTAGTAGCAGCGGCAGAAGGCCCTGCTGCTGCTTCTGCTGCAGCGGATGTGGCAGCAAGAGCGGGTAGTGCTTGCTGCTGCTTTCCTCTCTTGCGGGGTCCCGCAGGAAGACCAGCGGGTGCAGCAGCAGCAGGGGCAGCTGCTGGTGAAGCTGCTGCTGTCTCCTTCGGACTTTCTTTTGTTGACCCTGGAGCTGGGGAGGAAACCCTTTTTTCCCTCCATGCTACAGCTCCAGATACACCCGGAAGAGGGGCAGCAGCAGCTGCTGTTGCTGCTGCTGCACCCTTTGCGTTCTTCCCTTTCTCACCAGCAGCAGCACTAGCAGCAGCAGCTTTGCGGCTAGCGCGGTTTTCACCGGCAGAGAGCGGTGAGGAGACAGAAAGAGACGGAGAATCAGCGGCAGCAAATTCGGCAGCAGCTGCTTCCTGGCTGGTGCTGCTGCTGCTGTTGTTTAAACCCCTGCCGCGGCCAAGCAGCAGCCGCATTAGCCCGTTTGTTGCGGACTCCCCTGCTGCGGCTGCATGCGGTGCTTCTGCTGCACCTGCAGCTGCTGACGGGGCTGTGGCTTCTTGAGCCTTTGAGGCTTCTTCGGGAAATCCGCCCAGCGCAAGCAGAAGCTCCCCGTTCGCTGCTGGTGGTGCTGCAGCAGCTGCTGGCATTGCAGCTGCTTCTGGTGCTGCAGCTGTTGCTGGCGCTGCATCTGGAGCTGCGGGCGTTTCTGCTGTTGGTAAATCTGCTGCATTTGAGGGATGCTCTGACCCACTGCTGGTCCTGCCGCTGCGCTGCTGCTGCTGCAGGCTTTCGCTCGCTGCTGCGTCAACATCTGCTGCTGCTGGTGCTGCTGCTGGTGCTGCTGCTGGTGCTGCTGGTACGCCAGCAGTATCCAACCCTGCTGCTTCATCTAATGCCGACGCGATATCAGGTGCTTTTGCTGCTGTTGCTGCTGCTATTGCTGTTGCTGTTGCCGCTGTTGCTGCTTCTGCCTCTGCTGTTGCTGCCGCTGCTTCTGCTGCTGCTGCTACTGCTACTGCTACAGGAGGTGAAGAAATTTGCTGCCACTGCAGCTCTTTGTCAGCTGCGGCAAGTTTGCTGCATTCGATGTAATGAAGACGCAGGAGATCTGGGCGTTGCTGCTGCTGCAGTTGCTGCTGCTGCTGCAGCTGCTGCTGCTGCTGCGTGCTGGCCGTGAAGACACAGTAGCAGTAGAGAGCACTGGCCTCAGCAAAAGGCAGCGGCTGCTGCGGCGCTGCAGCGGGGGCCCCAGCGACCACCGCAGCGCCCAGCCGCACCATGCGAAGTTCCAGGCGCAGCAGCAGCGCCGCTGACAGAGGCAGCAGCGACTCCTGCTGTTCCTGCTGCTGCTGCTGCAGCTGTTGGTGGGTGTCAAATACGCAAAGGTAAGAAGAGCAGGAAGCCTCGGGGCCCCCGCGAGTGACGCCAACAATTAAAAACCTCTGAGTGGGATCTGTAAGCGGCCAGATATGAAGGTCTTTGCTGCTGCTGCTGTTGCTGCCGCTACTGCTGCTGGAACGTGCGCATGGAATCTCCTCTGGGGTTCCGAAGCAGAGCGTCTGCTGGCAGGGCGCCAGCAGCTGCTGCTGCTCCTCCCCTTGCTGCTGCGGAAGCTGGGGAAGGCGCAGAGGCAAAATTTGCACCGTCAGACCCCCGCGTCTGCAGACAGCTAAATAAGGCGCAGCAGCATCTGCTGCCTCTGCTTCTGCTACTTCTGCTTCTGCTGCTGCTGCAGTGCGGGCGGGGCCGTAGAGCAGCAGCAGATGGAAGGCGGCGTCGGCCCCGTGCTCTTCCTGCTGCTGCTGCTGCCCTTGGGGTATGGAGACGCTTGCCGCCTCAAATGGCGAGGAGGACAAAAAGAAAGAATTGATGCTTGCTGCTGCCTGCTGCTGCTGTTGCTGCTGCGTAGGCTCAGCAGCAGGAGCAGCAGGTCCCTCAGCATCCAAAGGCGGCAGCTGGGCAGCGCCCAAGAATTCAACGCCCATTACAGCATTTCGCTGCAGCTGCAGGAAAAAGACAAAACAAACAGGAACAAAAAGAAACGGAAACGACGCATGCAACGGCTGATAAAAAGAAACATTTTCAGTATTTTCTTTGCGCTTTGCAGACACAAAGAGAAAAAGTAGAAGCCCCAAACAACGAAAACACGAAAAGGACAAACTTGAATGGACCGTATCCCCAGATAGCCACACTCGACAGCAGGAGTAGCACCAGCAGCAGCAGCAGGATCAGCAGCAGCAGCAACAGCAGCGAATAGACGGCCCTACTTGAAGACGATAGGCAGCCAGGGTGCGTCTCTCCATGCCGACGAGGAGACAGCCTTCTCTTGCGGCGCAGCAGACAGACCGAACCCTCATGGGGACCCCAGCGGTGCTGTGCAAGCTGAAAGCGTCCTTCACCCTCCCCCCTGCTGCTGCTGTTGCTTCTTCCAAAGGCAGCACGCAGCAGCAGCAATGCGCTCCCTCCGCCTCTTGCGCCTGAGGGAGAAGCAGACACGGTACACCCGCAACAAAGTGCCAGAGCAGCAGACACTCAATTGCTAACATCACAAAATATCAGCAAATGAGAAGAGACCATTTGCTGTGAGGTGGCGCTGCAAGGAAAGAGAAAAATGAGACGCACCAGAAGAGCGTCTTGCTGCGGCTGGCGGCGGAGGGTGAAGGCGAGGCTTCTCAGCAGGGGCAGCGACCACACAGCGACTCTGTGTTCTTGAACGGTAACAAAGAAACATCCTCCTTCTGTCTTTTCTCCCTCTTTGGGGCTATCTGCGTCTCTACCCTTGCCGTGCTGTGGCATGCAGGGCAGCCAGAATGCATCCATCAGGCGCCCCTGCTCCAAATCGAGCTGCAGCTGCATGAAGGGCACAGAGCCGTCAGGGGTCCCCCCCGATGGCCCTGGAAGACCCTCAGGGTCACCTTCCCCTGGAGATTCTGAAGAACCTTTCATCGAGGGGAAATCTAACTTCCTTTTGTACACTATCACCAAACCGTACTGGTCCCGCGTCAACAGAAACTGCGACTTCTCTTGACAGAGAGAAAGACCAACTGCTAAGCGGAGAGCTGCAGAGCCGGCGGGAGGATCGGGAAGAGTAACCTGAAGAAAATAGCAACAAAAACTGGTTACAAGAAGATGCGTTTTTCGCTTGTCTTTCCTTTCCAGCGGCAGTAAAGCAACACAAGCTAGTATAATAGGACAGGGATACACAGGGAAAGAGAGTTTTGTAATCAATACACTTTGATATTTGTGGGAGTATATTTATTTTTAGCTTTCCGAATATCTACTTCGATTATACAGGTCGACTCATGGACAAAAACGACCAGAAGGGCTAGCAACGAGCAATACATAATTCTAAAAACACGCCGAGGAATGTCCCAACTAAAAGTAAATACAACCTGGGAGAGAAACAAACATAATATGACAGAAAGAAGAAGCTCCTCCCTCACCCGATAGAGAGAGGCATTCTGCTGAGCATCCTGCTCCAGGACGCACACCACCCGCACCACCCCCGGCTTGACCACATAAGTAACGCAAGTGGCATTGGCTCCGATGGCTCTTTGCGACGCAAAAGCTGCAGCATCACCAGCTACACCCGGAACTGCTGGGAGAGAGGCAGACGCAGGGAGCAGTGCAATGTCTATCTTTGTGTCGTCAAACGGGGAAGAATCATCATCAATTTCCCCGTTTCGTGGCGTTTCTGCATCAGAGGGAGATTCAGGAAATAACCCCTCGTGCTCAGGACCGAGAAACACGCAAGTCTTCGCGTGGTTCACTTGCATTAGCAGCATATTCGGTCCGACTCTGGCTGCTTTCTCTGGCGCATGCCATCCATCAGGCAGTCCCGATCTGCACGTATTGCACACAAATTCATAATCAGATTTTGGCTATTCGATTTATTATTGCGCAACAAAGATACCACAGACACATATGAATCGGCTGAGATCATAAAGCGTCATGTTTTTTTGGCCATTCAATCCAGTTGATGCGTGTACAATCGAAACCCAACCAGTACCGCCCACACCTCCGGAACCCACAAGGGAAAAAAACCACCATGAAGGAACACCGACGTACAATTGCAGGCGGAAAATATTCCAAAGTCTGTAGCTGCTTGGTGTCTACTAGTCTTACCCTCTAGAGTCGTGGGATTTGCATTCAGGCATCTTGCTGTCTTGCTTCCTCGCCATAGCTAAAATAACAAGGGCAGTAGAAGGCCTTGGGTTGTTGTTCATCCGAAAATAACAAGAAACCCGCAGAAAAAACACGAATAAATTGTCGTCCGATGCTCCAGCATGCGGACTGCAGGCGGGAGGTCTCGCCTATACTGTAAAAACTGGCTCTGCCAGAATTAACTGCCCAAGAAAAAGCGTTACACTGCCCTTTTAAAAGAAAGCTAATCTCTAAAATGGGGAGAAGGAACACCTCGAATTGCAGTGTGAGACCGAGCACGGACTGCGTGCGCCTCTTCGTGTTTCCTTTGAAAAGCTCCAATGACTGTACGGCTGCTTTAAATGCTTTCTATGCAAATCCTTTTTTGAAACGAATAAAGAAGCTCCCACATGGACAGGTAAACGCGCAGTAGGCTGCTAGAAAGGATGCCAGAGGCAAGACACCAAGCAGAGAAACTCACAAATTTTGCTTGCGATTTAAGCGTAGAGAAATGCCAGATGTGTTATTTATTTGTTGTTTAAACACTCCATGGCGTTTTGGGTCAAAAGGAAGAAAAGGCTGCTGCGACCTAGAGGCCCCCTAGCTGCACACAATTACCCTCTAGCCTCCCCAAGTGCTCGAGGGACTGAGACGGTATGGCTCCTAATCTTCTTCCTTTTACTGCTTATTCGTATTCAATTTACTTTCTGCAAAAGTATCCTACACACTGGGATTGTTAAAGACGCAATGCTACGCCGATGTAGATTGAGTGCCGAACCGATCAGCTGCAGCGCAGAGTGCGCCAGAGGAAATCCAGGAATCTCTCCTTTTCTTCCTTCGCCAGACCATTCTGCTTCTTTCCCAGCGTTTATCTTTGCTTTGTTTTCTCCGTGAACCCTTGGAATTATCGGTCATTCGCGCTTCGCGAGGCAATAGAGCCGTGCCTCGCCATGCGGATTGACCATAGCCAGCAACGCAGATCGCCGAAGCGTAAAGTTTCAACTTTGATAGTTTAAAGGCGAAACTCTGCCAGTTTAATTGCAGAGTTTTTCTTGGAGGTGCGGCTCGTGTAGGGCAGAAAGCATTTCCCCTGCGTCGCTTTTTCGGCGCTTCTGCGCGCTTTACTTCTCCTTTTCATTTCCCCCCCAAAGCACTGGAAAATATAAAAGCATATCAGACACATCTGCCGGGGTTTTTCCATCAGTAAGAGGAGCGCTTGTCTCCGGCAGAGTTCATGTTGCCTGATCAGCAAGCACTGGGGTTTCGAAAGCTACACCTAAAATGGCGAGCACCACAAGGACGGAAACCGTGACACCAGTGGTGCTTCACTTCGTTCCATCTGCTGAAGCCCCTGAGGCAACTAAGGAGGAAATTGCAAGCCATGAATCTCACAAACAGGTTGCATGGGAAGAGGGCACGTTAGACAACGAAGATCTTGGCAGGAAAAGCAGCAAAGTCTGCTGTATTTACCACAAACCCCGCGCATTCGCAGAGAGCAGCAGTGAAAGCAGCAGCAGCGACGATGACGAAGGGGCCAAAAAGGCAAAGAAGGAACGAAAAACACGCAAATGCAAGCATGAAGCTGGGGAGCATCAGGATGGCCACAAGCCTTGCTGCGGCGGCCCGCCGGATGCTCCGCAACTTAAAGACAAACCAGAGGCCAATCCAGAGGATCAGTAATGTATCTATCCCGTATGGTATAATTTGCGGATCAATATTCTGTCAGCATGTATATCTCATGCTAGCGTCTACCAACCCTCCCTGTACTTCTGAAATGGCAGCGTCTTTACGAATCCCCTTTCTTTTTTGTGGAATATCTGTGAGTAATACAATTGTTTTTTCTTATTTTTGATATGGATCTGGTTTCTAGCCCTGGCACGTGCAGTTGCGGTGGTACTGTCGCCTAGCTGGCAATGTGCTGCTTCAAAGGTCCTGTGGCGTGTAGGGTTATGAGCTGCTTTATGTGGCGTTGAAGTTTGGAGGGGAGCTGTGGAAGATCCAACGCAACCGGAAACGCTGAACTCTTCGGTGGTTTGTGGTTGTCAAGAATAAAGTCCGTAATGAGCAAAGACTTCAAAGATGCTGACAGAATCTGACAAACTGGCTTCCGCAGTGGCAGCCCAAATAGCCCAATCCCAAGGCCCGTACAGAAAATGCTAAAACAGCTTTCGTGTCTGCATGCGAAACGGAAGCCGCGTGATGTGTTAAAGCATCCCCAGCATGAAGTAGCAGGGGTACTGAAGGTGTGGGTTAAATTCTCTTGCACCATTTTATCAAAAAACTTTTCTCAAAACCGGTGAAAAAACGATCGCCTTGAAATAAAATGAATAGTGCCATTCAAAATGTCTTTGTGGTGCCAGGCCAACGAAATTTGCAGCTCACCACTAGTGGTAAAGTAGCATTCTCATTGATAGAATAAACGGAACGCAGCCGTCGCTTAGGACTAGAAAATTCCATTGCAACTTTTTCTTCCAGCGCTTATTTTTCCCAACACTTTTTGGAAAGGTGGAGTGCAAAGAGGCCACTGGGTGCGAGTGGCTCTGTACAACTAGCTGCTAAGGCCAGGGAGCGGTGAAGGCGCACCTTGCCCAAGCCAGATGGCGAGGCAGGTTATTTATTACCAGAAGTTAAGTAGAATAATTCACGCACTATTTAGTAATAATCTATTCCGGTGTCCAACGCGGCTCTACCCGCATAGCTCAAGGCAGTGCGATGCCCAAAAGTGGGGGAGGGCAGCCTGAGTGGCAGGTCCATTCCTATCGGGAAGAAAGACGCTATAGAGCAGCTTGAGTAAAGGCCGAATCCCTGTCTTATTTAGCAGGGGTTTTGCTTGGCCAGGGGCCGTAATAAACTAAAATACGTCATTTCAAAGACATTTTGAGGGGAAGAGTTTTCATGGATATCTTCTTTCTTCTTTCTAGCCCTTGTCGTGGCTCAGCCTGAGGGGTAGCCGTAGGCCTATGGCTGTGGGCGCGTGAGAGTGCTGGGGTGCTTGCCTTCCCCAATCCAGCAGCCTGCAGCTCGCTGTGGCTAGCTACTGCTGCTCTATCCGATCGCGCATAATGTGTAGAAACAAGTGCAGATAGAATAATCATTCAGCTGTTAGCTCTATGTCAACAACGCTCAAATAAGCATGCTATAACGCTCAGTTTAGCATTTTACCGCCCCTGTCTTCAAAATACAGGAAAGAGGATGTGAGGTAAGATCAGCAGCTCTTACGCCTATAGCATACTCGTCCTACTTCTCTATATTCATATTGCCGTGCCTACCCTACGGTGTACGGAGTAAGTAACACACTTGAAGCATTTTCGTGTGTAAACGCTGTGAAGCAATTTACTCGCACTTCAAAACAATCAACTCGGGCAAATGGACAGACAAAGCAAAATGATGCTAGGCGAGTGGGAGATGTAAATTCTTGCATGGAGAGTACATGAGCGGTAATAACTGTAATCGGGTGTATTGACACCCCGCATCTGGGCCATAGCCATTCAGTCAACTGGCATTCAGTACTGAATTGGTCCTCCTGTTGGTCCGTCAATACTGAGTTACACTGTGCCGTAAGGTAAAGTAAAGTTGAAACCAACAATTAAAGGCTTGAATATTTATTTTTTTGTTTAGATATGCGACCTATAAGAGGCGTACTCGGATTGGAAGGGGGCTGCAGCGTGTCGCCTGTTGGGCACAGGGTTGACAGCAGACAAGAACACATATGAAAACTTTCAGGTGTGACATGGAAATTACAGACAAGACTGGATTATGAATTAAAACCAATAAATGGTTTTTTTCGATAGGAAAGTAATGGGATGAAGAAATCTCGTGGCAGCTGAGTGATCCTGATTTTGAATGTCTCACTTGCACACTCAGAGTTTTCTTATGCCTTTGTGACGTTCTTTATTTTCTTCCAGTTTTTACGTGCTTTCTTTTAATTGTTGTTTTATTTTTACCAAAGGTCGTGCTTTTTCCTGGAATTTCTCTTTGTGGGAAGTTCACCGTGAGATCGTCTCTTTCGGCTACCCATGCCGATTAGTGTTTTTTGAACTTCCATCTTTTGACCCTTCAGTTTTTTTCTTCTTGCGTCTGAGAAGATGACAACAGTGGCCGAGGCTCAAAGTCAGGGTGGCGGATGGCGACGTTCCATTTGGGGTTGTTTGCAGCTTGCTGCTATGGCGGTAGGTTTCGGATCGATCATCCTGAACGCCATTCTGCTGACTCGTTACATGTTTCCAGCAGACCAGCTGGAAACTGAAGACTTGCAGCCTGTGCGCTCTCTTAACGAAAAGCGACCCATCATCTCAGAACCACCAAAGGTGGAATACGGCAATAACCCCTATATGATGCATGGACCCCTTGGCCTCAACCCAGACGGATCTCCGGCGCATGTACCGGGGCCTCCCCCTCCATCAGTAAGCTGTTTGCTGCTGCAACTACTAAAATAACTTTCATGGGGCCATCCCAGCCCGTCAGTGGCGTATGCGCAGTGTATAAACAGACACCCATGCTTAAGCATGGTAGGATGTCAAGCCAGCTCATATTCTATCTGCCCTACCCCCACTTTAAGATGTTGAAATATTTTGAACTGCGGACTGCGCTGTGAGGTGTACTGACAGGGCCTAAACATGCAGAAAGAACTTGCGCGAGGTGGTGGGTTCAATTTGAAGCTGAGCGACCATCTTCCTCTGGATCGAATGGCCCCGGATTCTCGCCAGCCTGCCTGTCGGTCACTACAATACGATTTGTCTTCCCTGCCAGCCGCTTCGGTACTGATGGTGTTTTATAATGAGCCCTTTTCCACTTTGATGCGGTCAGTGCACAGCGTCTTGAACCGCACTCCTCCCTCTATCCTTCATGAAATAGTTCTTGTAGATGATGGCAGCGACACCCCCGATGTGGGGGTCGGAGGAAACGGAAAGCTGGAGAATTATGTGAAGCTTCTGCCCAAGGTGCGGCTCGTACGAAGCCCCAAGCGCGAAGGTATTGTGGGCGCGCGCATGCGCGCAATAAAAGCCAGCGAGGCTTCCATCTTTGTAGTGTTGGATAGCCACATCGAAGTGCAAAACCAGTGGTTAGAGCCACTGGTATCTCGGATCAGTCAGGACCGGACTCGCATCGTGATGCCGCAGGTGGACGGCATTGACGCTGAGAACTTCCAGCATATTTCTGGCGGTATTGGTTGTAAGTTGGGTTTTCTTTGGAAACTCATGGAACATTCTTATGAACACCATCAGATGGCCAGGCTTCCTCCCGAACAACAAAACCCACAAGCCACGGAATTTCAAACTTCGCCGGCCATGGCTGGCGGCCTCTTCGCAGCAGACAAGGAATTCTTTTTTTCTATTGGAGCTTATGATGAGGGATTCCGTTACTGGGGTACTGAAAACCTCGAATTTAGCTTCAGGATTTGGCAGTGTGGCGGCTCTCTGGAATGTGCGCCGTGCAGCCGTGTGTACCATATATTCAGAAAAGGAGGCGCTGGGTACAGCTTCCCAAACGAAGCTCTCATTTCAAATAAAATGCGCACTTTGATATGGATGGACGAGTACGCGGATTTGGCCTGGCGTGTCCTCGGAAAGCCAGTAGTCGATTATGGAGAAGAAACGCTCAGGAAGAGGAAAGAGTGGCGCGAGCAAAAGAAATGCAAAAGCTTCAAGTGGTACATGGAACATGTCTTCCCGGAGTCCGATGTGTTACATCTCAGCGACGTGCCGTTTCTTGGTCAGCAGAATTCGGGCTTTGGGGTTGGGGGTTTGCAGATGTGGGCTATGCCAAGCACACGTTTTATGAGGGGTTTTGATTGGGAATACACTGGCATATCGCACCACAATACTGAAACATGATAGTTATGGGCAAAAGCACATAAATGCATTTATATCACCCTTTCTTTACAATTAGTTTCGGTAAATGCGGACTTCTTGGCCTACAGGTGCTCTGAGACACAAGGAAACTGGCTTTTGCCTAGACAGTGCGGGTCAAGCTTACCCTGGAGGCGAACCTATGTTGGCTCCGTGCAATAATTCCTACAATACTCAAGAATTTATGTACTTCAGGCAAGTGCCTGCCACAGAGGAATGAAATGTGGCGACTGATGGATTCCCAAGTTCGGTTTCTTAATAAGTTGAAATACGCCAGATACTTTGAATTGCCTTGGTTGTATGTTCTTACTGCCTTCGTGACGGCACTTCCGAGCTGTTATGTATAATTTTTAGAAACGTGTATTTTTTGTGTTGTTTCGTGCTGGGAATTGCAGCAAGATTGGGTACGTGATGCCTGTGCAAAACGACGAGGCTTGCCTGACACCCCAGGCGAATTTCGACTGGTGCAAAGCCACGGATGCTATGTGGTGAGTCTTCTCAATTGCTACACCGATAAGTGCATGCAGTAAGATACTGGAGAGTACAGTTAACTGTATTTTATGTGCTGTTGGTCCTGTACGGTTTTGTCGTATTTTAGAGTACTGTGGGACTCAAAACGGCGTGGTGGGAATTGCCTGCTACAGCTTTGTCTGCTCTATTTGATAAAGCTTCGCTTAAATATTTATGGAGTTAGCAGCTGTATTCGGATACTGTTGAAACTAAACGGACTATTTGTACGCCCTTTAATTTCAATAGCCTTTGGGAGTTCTCTGCTTTCTACCGAAATGTGTTTTTGTGTCGGTGTGCGTCTTCGCAGTACGTAATTCGGTCGTTCTGTGCTTTGCATGCAAAGTAGGCACTGTATTTTCTCTGTTTTGTTGTTTTGTTGTTTTGATAATTTAAGGTGGGAATTTGAAAACGGAATGCTCGAGAACAGAGCACTCCGGAAATGCCTGACGACCAAACGTTTTGAACTAACCCTCGCCACCTGCGATCCAACCGATTCTTCCCAGGTACGCTTCTCCCCCATGAAGCCATAGAAATAGGAATAGATGTGATGATAAGTATGTAGGGAGTTAGAGGCTTGAGGAAGCTAAGCCTTAATATCGATAGTAAGAAACATGGTGGGGCAGGTACAGTTTCTTGTTTGGTCTGCAGCAATGGACTTGGGAAGAATACCATCCTCCAGCTACATTCCAATTTCCCCCTTCTTCCCGTTCTCGCACACACACGTCCCTTTGAGCGCTTTATACTTAAGGCTACGCCGCTGCCAGCAAAGTTCCAAATACAAAAAGGAAATCGACTTTCTTTTTGTACGAGCAAGCATCATCAGAAACGCCACAGCTTTCTCTAGTTTTAAAGCATGAATTTCAATTGCGTCATTATTGGTCCTGTGAGGTACACAAAGAAGGGTACTCAGCCCTTTTTTGTTTTTGGTTGCTAAAAAATACATCTTTTTAACGGCATACATTTCTTTGATTACGGATGGAAGGAAGGTAGCAAGAGTAAATTGCTACTTTTTAGTAATTAGGTGTTGTTCCTCATGGATTATTTGCCTGCCGACCTCTCGCAAAACGGTATAACGAAGGGGATTGGGGGTTTGCTGGCGGCAGCTTCTTGGTTTCGCGATCAAAGGCGAAGCTGTGAAGGCACCTTGAGGCAGAGTGTAGGAGGAACTCTCCCACTCACGCCGAAGACCTTCTGATCTCCGCATATCCAGCCCTGAACTCTGCATGCCGCTAGAGGGTCTAAAGGCAGAGCATTAGATTTTTGTTTATCACACCTATAGACCAGACAGTAAGCCATGGTAGGCAGCATTTCTCGCTTGTGCGGCCCCAGTGGTTTCTCCTCCAGCAGCCACTCTACGAGGAGTTGCTTTCTATGAATTGCGATTTCGAGCGGTTGCGGGCCCCTGGGCGTGCGTGAGATGCGCTGCAGCACTTTGATTGTTTCATTCCTTTTCGTAGCCTTCTCTCTGCTGCTATGGAGAATTCGGACCGCCATTTGAGGGCTTGTCACTCGGTCTCCTCTTCCCGTCTTCCTTCTTTCTTGTATCCTCTGGGCACTTCCCTGGTGCTGTTGAAGCACATCAGCTCCCGTTCGCAGCTGCTCATAAAGTTGGCAGTGGAGCCTCAGACTCCAAGCTGCACGTGCCGGTGCATAGCGCCCTACCTTTCCCTTCAGCCCCTCTCGCAGATGTAGAGAAAGCAGTGACGGGGTGAGGGACGGCTGTGAACGTCGAAAGGTCTTTGTGCCACCCACTATAGTTTCAATATTCTGTTGATGGAAGTTCCTTCGTAGATAAGCCTTTGATCGCTGACCAGGCGGCAAACCCTAGCCCTTTCCCTTTCATTGTTTGTGAATGCTTGCAAGAAGTTTCCAAAGTATTAATGGGAACCGTTCCTCTGTAGGATGCCTGTCTGCAGAGCTCTTTGCGCCTTGGGCAGTTTTATGTGTCAGAGTAGCAACAATTACATTTGCCTGGATCCCTCTGGCACAGCGGCAACAGCCAACCCATTTAACTGTCCAAATTCGAGTTTCTAGAGTCTGGCTGAAGGCGCCTTTCCACAGACATAAAGAGGGTCAATGGATGGTGTATCTAACGCCTCATCTCTTGCTAATGGAAGAGGGGTTTTGCATGGCCTGAGGCCACAAAGTACTTGAATATCTCATTTGACAACTTCAAGATAATCGTTTTGTGTCTTTGAATCTCTTCATTTATTTCTTTGCCTGTTTCCGTAGCTCAGCCTGAGAAGTAGTCGTAGGCCTATGTTTGTGGGTGTGTGAGGGTGCTGGGGTGCTTGCCAGCAGCCTGCAGCTCGCTGCGGCCAGCTAGTGCTGCTCTACCCACTCGTGCATAATGTGCGTAAATAAGTGCAGATGGAATAATTACTCAGGTGTTATCTGCATGTCGTTATCACTCGGGTTGGAATGTTACAGTGACACGCATATACACACTATTACTGTGTTCTCAAAAGTTCTTCTGCCACCATCCCCGTCGCCCTCTCCTACATGCATTTGCATTGCATGTAAAATTCAACAAAAAAGGAATTGGGTGTTTGCGTTACTCTCGTTCTCAGAATCCGGGGGTTGTGGCATTCAACTGAGGTTGGAGGGTGCCGGCGTCTTTGTTCCTGTCTCTGCTGGTATGGAGTAAAAGTTTCCATTTGTCTGCTCTTTTGCATATAATTTAAACCGGGCAAATGCAAATTGTGTTTCTGACAACCTCCCCAGTAGGCTTTCGAAGCAAGTTGAACACTTGGCTGACAGACAGACGGCTAGTGAAGGCGATGCCAACCGAAACTGCGTTTTCGTGTCTTAAAGAACCATTTTAGAAGAATTTCATTTCGTTCCTTTATTTTAATTTAAAAAATATATATGTAATCGGTTTGTTTCTATCATAGAAGCTGTTTCTTAGGATCGGAGCACCGCTGTTCGCTGTGTTGCACGCTACCAGACCAGAGGGCACAAGAGCCTCCAGGGTTAGCAGCGAAGACAACGAATCTATTTCCTCGTTTGTGGTTTATCTTGTTTGTTTTTTAGGATTCTGCGGTAGTTGCTACTTTTGAACTTGCTTTGAACATGAGAATTCTGGGGAATTAAACGCGCCACCCCTGTTTGTGGTGTATACCCAGCTGCTACCATTTTGCGCTCGCCAGGGATCGCCACTTTTCCTTTTCCCGCCTCGTTTACACCACCGATACCCGTTTATTTCTCTGTCTTTTTACTTTCGTTTGTTTCTACTCCATGAAAACCGCCTGCATTTCTTCCACAGCTTCTTATTAGGCTGCGTCCCTCACATTCGTCTTGGTTGGACTCTAAGCCGCGGAGTCTTAAAGTATCGCGTTTCTCATTGAAACCCGCGGCGATCAGAGCCTTTACCTTTTGATTATTCTAAAGTATGCCCTTTTAAGCAAGTCTATATCAATAAAACAGGTTTAATTCTTTCTGTACAGAGGTCCAAGCGCCCCCCCACCCTGTTGTTGTCCCAGCGCCGCTTGGCAACTTTCCTTCGCCTTTCCCTTCGTTTCTACCCTTTATCTCATCCTACATGTTGGTTTTTTTCTATGCAATTCCAATAAATGTTTGACTAGCAGCTTACAGCAAATCAAACGACTAACCCCAGAGGCCACTGGAGTAGCAACGGGGCCCCCCTGTCGGCTGCGACAGCTCAGGGTTCCGATTAGCCTCGAAGAAAGGAAAACACACTATTGTCTTTTCATTATCCATTGGGTTTTATGTTTTTGCATGTCTAACGAAGTTTTAGGTTCGAAAATGCTCTGTACCGTTCAAATTTCCCCCCGTTCAACTTTGCCCTTCTCTCTGCTCGGTTTTGCAGGCAAAGAGAAAAAGTAGGACATCCCTATCGGCGTGCAGAGGAGTCCTGGCTGCGAAATTTATTTGCTTTGAGGGGACGATGGCGAGAGTTGCAAAGACACCGCAGATGGCCGAGCAGGAGATGTGCGACTTTACGATTCTTGCAGATATGCCAACGGAAGAACCCTCAATGGAACCGTACAGGGAGGCCCCTGTAAAAATGAGAGATTCTCTACAGAAACGCAGGAGAAGCAGCACTGCCAGTAGCAGAGGCAGCAGCCTTAGCCTGGCCCATGAGGAGACACAGAGGAGCGACAACTGTAAGGAATAGAGCAGCCTGTAGAAACCCCGCACTGCCTGCTTCTCCCTCGTTTTAGGTGTATTCCTCTCTTTGTTTGTTTTTGCTGCATCTTTGTTTTTGTTTGCCCGCATTTATTGTTTTTCATCATTTGTTTAATCTTTTTTTCTTCAGGCACAGCTCGGGCTGATAGCCGCGAAGATTCTCTCTGCAGCACGCGCCAGCCAACAACGCCCATGGGGCAAGCAGCCACGCCAGAGCGCACTTGCGCCTCTCCCTCGAACCATTCAGAGGTGGCAGCAACAGTAGCAGCAACAGTACCAGCAGCAGCAGCAACAGTAGTAGCAGCAGCAGCAGCAGAAGAGGATGAAGGGGGGACCATTTGCCGTTCTGTCCTCGCCTCTCCCACCGCCTCTCTGCCTTCGGACGGGGAGGCGTGCTGCCTGCCGCATATTTTCAGTCAAAAGAGAGAGAGAGAAAACAGCAGCGCGCATCCCGCGGCCTCAGCCCCTCCTGTCAGCCCAGAAGGGCTGCCTCTTCCACCAGGGGTTCACTGCGCCTCGGTTTGCTATTGTGACGTTGAGGGTTTCTTGCCGGGGCGAGACGGGAGTCTTTTGGGGCCTCAGTACGTCGATGTGCATACAGCTGAGGAATATTTAAGTCTGCCCAAGAGGCCACTAAAGATAATGACTTATTCGGATAACGGCAGCTACACCGAAATCGTCTGCACCGGAGAGGAGGAGGAGGGTGCTGCTGGGACAGAAGAAACTGCAGCTGCAGGACCCTCGGCCCCCCTTTTATCGTCATCCCCCTCAGCAGCAGCAGAATTGCCAGCAGCAGCAGCAGCAGGGCGAGCGAGCAGCTGCGGCTTTGGCGGCTACCAGCGCGTCCTCTGGGCTGACGAGGTGATTGATGCGTCGTACCGTAGGAAGGTTTGGTACCGCACAGATTTGCACACTTTCTTTTCGTGGCTGCGCAGCCCCAGCAGACATCGGCCCGTCAAGCAAAGGACGTACAACGCCAAGAGCCTCGGGTACAGCGAGGCTAAGCGCCTCGCCTTTCAGTTCCACCCTGAGGAATGCGGAGACGCAGACTTCAAAAAAGTTTATTATCTCTGGAAACTCAAAATGAAAGGCAAACAAAAAGAAGCACTTGCTGCTGCTGCTGCTGCTGCGGCTGCTGCTAAGGAAGACCCAGGAGCAGCAGGGTTGCCAAGTGCTGCAGAGAGCGCGGGAGCAGCAAACGCAGCAGCAGCAGCACGGGGGACTGAGGCTGTTGCAGCTGCGGTGTCTCAACAGCCGCTAAGTGGGAGGCGCGGCTGGACAGCAAAGAGAAGACACTTGCGGCATCGCGGGCAGCTGGACGCAGCAGCAGCAGCAGCAGCAGCAGGAGCAGCAGAGCAGCAGCAGCATTTGGGGCCCCCAGCCTCTGCAGTGGCGCGCGACGTTCTCTCTGGCCGCGTGGGTTTTTCCTTTTCCCCCTCAACGCCCCGCCAGCTGCGGCACCTAAAGGATTTCAGCTGCATTGCATGCACGGGGCTGGACGAGGCGCTCTTCACGGAGAAGACAAACCAAACTGCCATTAGCAACAAATTGACAGAAACAACAGCAACACAACAAAAGAAAAATCAACTCTGGAAAGTCGTAGAGGCAAACGCGTGGGACTTCGGCGCTGCCGGCTGCATCACTTTCGCCAACCCATATTATGACCAGCAGCAGCAGCAGCAAGAACAACTGCAGCACCAGCAGCAACCTCATTTCGAGGCGCAGCAGCAACTGCAGGAGCAAGAAGAACTGCGGCAGCAGGAGCAACAGCTGCAGCAACAGCACCAGCAGCAGTTGCTGCTGCAGAAGCAATACCTCGAGTTTCAGCAGCAGCAACAGCAACAGCAGCAACAGCAGCAGCAACAACAGCAGCAGCAGCAACAACAGCAACAGCAACAGCAGCAGCAACAACAGCAGCAGCAGCAAAAACAGCAGCAGCAAAAACAGCAGCAGCAATGCCAGGAGCTTGAGCAGCAAGTGTGCCAGAAGCACAGCCAGCCTTTGGATGAGGCATTCGAGCAGCAAGAGCAACTGCAAAGGGAAGTGGAGAGGCAGCTGGTGCAGAGAGACCGCGAAGAGTTAGAGCAGCGGCTGCTGCAGCATCACCGGCAAGGGCTGGAGCAGCTGCAGCGCAAGCTACAGCTGCAGCAGCAACAGCAGCAGCAGCATCAGCAACATCAGCAGCGGCCTGCAGGTGGAGGCCCTCTAAGGCGCGACATTCAACGAGAACAGCGCAGAGAGGACGACAGGCGATGGCTAGCAAGAATTGTTAGTGGCATGCAGCCCCACCGTCACAAGGAAGCCCATCATCAGCAAAATGAGGAGCACAGAAGGCAGGAAGAGAAGGCTGCGGCGCTGCATCAGCGGCAGCAAGAAATAGTGTCTTTGTTGCAGCATCTAAACCCACAAGCGAGGCAGCGCGTGGAGGAGCTGCTGCGCTCTGGGCCCTTTGCCAAGCTAAGCCAACAGCAACAGGCCGCCTATCATTAGAAAGAAATTTTCATAAAAGAATACAGAAGTAGAGCACCGGAAGCAGAGAGAGAAGACAGGAAAAGGGAATTCTGAATTTCGTCTCTCCCTCGGCTCTTGCTCAGCGTGCAACTTATACAATTTTCCGCGCCTTGCTAAGTGCAGTAGCGAGAAAGCCAGGCGAACCCAGCGCCTGTGCCTTCTGCTTCGCAAGTGTTTTCATTTATAGGCTTCCCAAGGAAGCTGGGAACAGAAACCTACATGATAAATTGCATCGTCTTTAATTCCTGCCAACAAACGCAAGAAATAGCGCCGTGTCGTGCCACTTTAGGCAGAACTGCCAGGGAACAAATCAAAATTACCTATGCTCCTCATCACAACACTGTCTATGGAAAATGAATGAAAACACCAGGAATGACGGACACCCGAGTACACGTGGGAGGTTTCACAATATCAGGACGCAAAAAACCCAGACATGCCACGAACAAGCTAAACCCAGTGTCGGACTAAAAACAGATATCCCCAACAAAAACCCACCACAACGAACTCCCACATAAACCTAAAGATCCTCACGACCACCGTCCACTCCTGGTGGGAACACAAGGACAAAAAAATAACTGTTAGCCCCTAAAGGCCCCAGAAATTGCCGCCTTCCCGTTAGGGTCGGCGAACGGGAATTGGAGTAGTTTTCAACTAGCAATCATCGCGCATCCGCTAGGCGTCATATGCAGCGACATTGCCCCTTCCGCAAGGATAAAGAGGCGCAGCCCCACATGCTCCTACCCCAAAAGTCTGTGAACGGCAAACAAGGGAAATATTGTTATGTCACACACAAAATATTCTTTCATAATTTCCTTTTTATTTTAACAATTCAAACACATAAATAACTTTCCCTGCTTTCCATGCAACTGCAAGGCCAGAAATCCGACAAAGCAGACTCCAGGCTGCGCTTTATCGTTCAAGTTTGGTTTCTAAGATTGGCACGTCGCCACTGGTGATGCAAAAAACTACAAGTTTTTGTTTGTCGACTTTTCCACGAAAATAAAATATTTCCATTAAAAATAAATGAAAATTCATTCATATTTCAGCGCCGCCCAGTGCACGCCACGTTGCCAGAGACCTTGCGACTTGCAGCAACATAAAAATTGTTTTTTCTTCACATTTTCATTGAAAAAGCAAAAAGTAAAACTAAATTGATCAAACTCCGAGTCCCCAGGCTTGAGTGTTTGTGGGGCTGCACAGCCAGCGTGTTATTCAAATATTCATGCAGTTGTTGAAAGAGTTAATTTAGTTGATGGAATAGCTCAATTTTTATTTTACGTAAGATATCTTTTTCGTTTTCCTTTCTGCCACGCGTTTTTTACTCGTATTGTCTTCAGAATTTTTTTTTGGGCGCTGCATAGCTAGTTTGTTGTTGATAGTGGCATCTTGGCTAGGCACGCCTAATGGTTTAGAGTTTCTGGCGGTAGCCACGCTGAAAGCTTCAAGGCACTTGAGACTTTGCAGGGGAGCCCGATAGGCGAATCCCACGGGTTTCTAATTTTCCCCTGTTTCTCTGGGGACACAACCGATGAGGCATTAGCCATTAAAGAAAACAAAAGGCGGCGCTGCTTTTCAGCGCCTGCAAGGACCTTGGCAGCTGCAGGGAATTTAGAGGCTACGGTGTGTGTAAACTGCGAGTACAGCAGAGACACGAAAGGCGCGCAAACCCCACTTATCCGTGAACTCTGAATCCCGTTTTTTCTATAGAAAACAAAAAACAAACTCAAAAGGGGGATAGCAAAAGCCGAGAATGGATTGGCAAGAAAAACAAAAACTTTCAGCGGTCTCCCTGGCACCTGCTGGTCTGTCCGAATGTTTAAAGCAACGGATTTGAAATCCGTTGGCCTTTACCGATGCGTTCTGCCCTTTCTGCTGTTTTTTCTGGTCTCTTATTTCCCTTAAACGCTTCATTTTCCCTCTCGTAGGGAGGAAACAGACAGAAGATAGAAGCTTAGAAAGCAGCAGCACTTTCCCTACTACTTTTAATAGGAAAAAGTGTCTCTATGTCTCTGTGTCTGTCTGTCACTGCTTCTCTCTGTTGTTCTCTGTCTCTGTTTTTGTGTTTCTGTTTCTCTTCGTGTCTGTCTGTACACCGCGTGTCAGGCCGTTCGCTTGGCGCGGCACTTTGGAAGTTTGTAGCATTTAAGTGTTTAATTGGCGGCCCTTTCAACGCAAAAGGCGCAAAAAAAAGGCTCAGATTTCATCGAGATCAAACGGATCCAGCGGGGGAAAGTCCCCCAGGGTCACCTCAGAAGGCAACGCGAACTCTCCGTAGCGATCGCCGTCACACGCAAACAGACACTTTCCAGTGTACACCAACTTTGCTCCTCCTGCTGCTGCTGGTGATGCTGCTGCACGCAAAGAGGAGCCGCCGAGAATGCGAAAATCTCGGCCGTCTGTGCGGCCCAACGGCTCGTCCAAAGCGACGCCTGAAGAAACTCCAAGACAAGAAAAAGCATCAAATAACTTGACATAGTCAACAACCAGAAAGAGGCCATTAAGAGGAGACAACAGAAAGAGAGAGAGATAGAGACAGAGAGAGATAAAGACAGAGAGAGAGAGAGACAGACAGACAGGGAGAGACAGACAGACAGAGAGAGAAACACAAAGGAGGCAGCAAGGAGAGAAATACACATACGAGGAGACAAAGAGAGAGAGAAGCATTAGAAGAGACAGCGAAAAGAGACACACAAGAGGAGACAACAAAGAGAAAAAGAAAATGATTCTTACCAATCCAAATCTCCCCCTGAGGCTGCGACGGCCGCTTCCCCACAAAAGCAACGGAACCCCGGCGGTCTCCCAATAGCTGCAGATACAGCGCAGCAGCAGCAGAAGCAGCAGCAGTGCCACTTGGTGCACCAGCCAAACAACAAAGGAGACATTATCCACGCAAAAAAGAGCAAAGAGACAAGCGAAAGCTTGCATCGTAAAGTCGCAGGGCCTCACCTGACACCTGGAGCCGATTGGAAACTTGGCCCTTATCTCCTCTTCAGTCTCTTGCTGCTGCTGCTGCTGCTGCTGGAAGAGATCTGGCCTGGCTGCTTGAAGGTTTGTGAGGAACTGCCGCATGGTGTTTTCTCTTTGGGCATAAACTTCATCTGCCATTTTGTATCTTTTGTCAACATCTGCGTCTGCATCTGCTGCTGCTGCTGCTGCTACGTCTGCTGCTGCAGCAGCAGCAAACTGCGCAGACACCCCAACGCCTCCCGTTGTGTCGCTAATTACCAGCGTGCACCCCGTGGGGCTGCAGCCAAACATTCTGCAAAAACATCACAGGCAGCAGCGCCCCTCACCCTCAGCGACAAATTCGAAGTAAACCCTTAACTCTTAGGGTTTGTTTGTTAGGGTTTGTTTGTTAGGGTTTGTTTGTTAGGGTTTCTGTCTATTGGTGTTAGTGCCTCTATTGGGTAATGTCTATCGAAGTTTCTTTGTTGATGTTAATATCTCTATTTGAATAAAGATCTTTATTGGTATTAATCTGTTTCTTGTTTGTTGTTAATTATTTTGTTTTTATTATTATTTTATTATTTTATTTTATTTGTTTTAATCCTTGTTTTTCACCTCAAGGAAAGTTCGTCGACGTCCTCAAGAGGAATTATTGTCTCCATTCTTCCATTTGCTGCGGGCAGCAGAAGCTGCAGAGACATTCGCTCGCTTGGCGTCCCTAAACAACAACACAAACATATACAAACACCGCTGCAGCAGCAGCAGCAGCAGCAGAAGCAGCAGCAGAAGCAGCACCAGTAGAAGCAGCTGAAGCAGTAGCAGCAGAAGCAGAAGCAGAGCAGCAGCAGGAGCAGCAGGAGATACCGGTGTGTCTGTACAGTTTGTCTTTAACAGAGGAAATGGGAGCATCAAGGTCAAGCCGCAGCTCCGCCCAGCGCCGCCCGGGGAAGGAGAGATGCACAACATCAACACGACCCAATGCCTCCATCTCTTCTACCCTTACGCTGCTGTTGTTGTTGTTGCTGCTGCTGCTGTTGCTGTTGCTGCTGCTGCTGCTGCTGCTGCTGCTGCTGCTGCTTGGTGGTGGTGGTGCTGCTGCTTGCGCTGCTTCTTTCGACTGCGCTGGCAAGGAGTCAGCAGCAGCTCTGCTGCTGCTGCTGCTGCCCTGCCCGTAATCAGTGAGCACGTGCTCTGCTATTCCGATTGCTGCTGCTGCTGCTGCTGCAGCTGCTGCAGCAGCAACTCCTGCTGCATTCGTTGGAACTGTGTGGGGCAGACGGCCTGCAGCAGCCCCTCAAAAGACTCGAAAAAAACAAAAGGGGATTGGGGTGTACGTATACCCCAAGACTCCAGCTCCTGCTGCTGTTGTTGCTGCTGCAGCTGCTGCTGCAGTTGCTGCTGCACAGCTGCTTTCAGGGCTGCCTGGGGTGTCTGAGCAGGTAGGCAGTCGAGGCGGAGCAGCTGCAGCGGCAACGCATTCACCAAGAGCAGCACAGCACCGTCTCTTTAAGCAGCAGCAGCAGCAGCAGCAGGAGCAGCACCAGCGGCAGGGGCAGCAGCAGCAGGAGCAGCACCAGCGGCAGGAGCAGCAGCAGCAGCGTGGAGGAGATGGGATCGCTTACCCTAAGGCCCTGGGGCTCGAGGCTGACAGACAAAAGCAAAGCACCTCGGGGATGGCGAAGAGCACAGAGAAACCACTGCTGCTGCTGCTGCCACTGCTGCTGCTGCTGCAACTCGTCTTGCTGCTGCTGCTGCTGCTGCAAAGGTTCTTCTCGTTGGCTTCCGGCCGCTGCCGGTGCCTGTGCAGCAGGAGATGCAGCAGAAGCAGCAGCAAATTCTGCGAATGGGGTGTATGTACGTCGCAGGGAGTCAATTTCCTCCTGCAGCAGATCGCTCGGGCAGCCCATCACATCAGCTTGGCCTTGCGGCTTTTGGGGTGGCGAGGCAGATAGTGTGGCTCTTTGAGGTTGTGCTGCATGCAAACTAATAAGCTGCCTTGGCAGAAACCAGAAATCCCTTTGCTGCTGCTGTTGCTGCTGCCACACACAGCAGCAGCAACAACAACCCCACCGCATGCACCTGCAGCAGTAGCAGCGGCAGCGGCTGCTGCTGGTTAGACACGCCACCAAAATCCATTCGGGATGACATATTATCGTCAAAGTGCTGCCAGACACCGCAGTAACGGCAGCAATAGCTGCTGCTGCACTAGAGCAAACAGCAGCAGTAGCAGCAGCAGCACCAGCAACAACCACAGCAACAGTTGCTGCTGCAAACAGACATTGCAGACAGATTTTTTTCCAACCGCCCTTTTAATAAGAGGCTTCTAGCTGCACTTGCAGCAGCAACAACAACAACACCAGCAGCAGCAGCAGCAACGCATTGCAGCAGCAGCAGCAGTAACAGCAGTAACAGCAGTAACAGCAGCAGCAACACCAGCTCTGCCGAGTCTTCAGGTTTTCTAGGGTAGGAGATTGCGTTTGGAACAGCCACGGGTGCAGCAGCCGCAGGAGCAGCACAGGCAGCAGCAGCTGAAGCAGCAGCAGCAATCACAGCAGCAGCAACAGCAACAGCGACACAAGCAGCAGCAACAACAACACCTGCAGCAACAGCAGCTGCTGCTGGTTTCGATCGGCAATAAAACTTTTCAGCAGTGCTACTGGGGCAGCAGCAGCAGCACCACCACCAGCAAGAGTAGCGGCAGGAACAGGAGCACAGGCAGCAGCAGCAGCAGCAGCAGATGCAGCAGATGGCTGAGTTGGGTGGGAAGGCGTTGGACGCCGCGATTCTCTCAGATGCCCTGGCCTGGGAGGGTCTGACGTTCCCATCGCTCCTTGCTGCTGCTGCTGCAGCAGCAGAGGCAGACGCTCACCTCCACCAAGAGCCTCAGGCCAGCAGCAACAGCACCACCAGCAGCAGCAGTAGCTGGAGCTGCAGCAGCTGTTGCTGCGGTTGCCTCCTCAAGGAAGCAGAAGAACGGCTTAGACGCGAGGCCGGGCTGCCTCTGCTGCCACACCAGCCGCTGCTGCAGCAGCAGGAAAGGCAGCAGCAGCAGCAGACGCTCCCCTCAGCTACACAGCATTTGCGGGTGTACATACAGCAGGTAGTTACTGCTGCTGCTGCAGGACAGCAGCAGCTGCTGCAGCAGCTGCTTAGCGAGCTCAGAGAGCAGCCCGAGGTGCAGCAGGTGCTGCAGCAACGCCTGGAGGATGACCACTGGTGCAGCAGCAGCAGCAGCAGCTGCTGCTGCAGACTGCAGCCGCAATTGGCGCTTCAATCCGCGGTGATCCGTGCTGCTGCGCTGCAGCTGCTGTTGCTGCTGCTGTCGCCGGTGCAGCAAGGACTTCGCATCTGTTGCTCTGACTGCAGCAGCAGCAGCAGCAACAGCAGCATCAGCGAGGTGTATGGAGTTGGCATTATCCCTGCTTTAAGGCTTTTAGTGCGCGAGGCTTCTTTGGTTCAAATCCGCTACAATCTTTTGTCCACACACTCAGCAGCAGCAGCAGCAGCCGCTGCTGCTGCTGCTGCTGCTGCAGAGAAAGCTGCTGCTGCTGCTGCCAGGGAGGCATTGATTGCTGCCGTGGAAGAGCTGCCGCAGCTGCTGCAGCAATTCCACTCTTCGCTTGCTGCAGCAGCAACAGCTGCAGCAGCAACAACTGCAGCAGCAACAGCCGCAGTACGAGCTGCAACGCCAAAGGAACAGCAGTTGCAGCAGCAGCAGCTTGCTGCTGCAGCAGCAGAATCGCTGCAGCAAAGTGCTGCTGTTGCCTTTTTCCTTGACCGCATGCTCCCATCCCCGCTGCTGCAGCAGGTCAGGCTGTACCCACTAATTGCTGCTGCTGCCGCTCTAATTGCTGCTGCTGTTGCCATTGCTGCTGCTGCTCCGATCGCTGCTGTTGCGATTGTGTCGCAGCTGTCGCCCTGTTGCTGCTGCTGCGGCTATGAGCAGCAGCAGCAGCAGCAGCAGCAGCAAGAATATTCACACCAAGTAGAGGCGGCAGATGCAGCTGCAGCGGCTGCTGCTTTTGCTGCTGCTGAACCAGCCACTCAACTAGAGGTCTCTCTTACGGATGAGCAACAGCAGCAGCAGCAGCAGCAACAGCAGCAACAGCCGCAGCAAGTGCAGCAGGAAAAGCGGGAAGTCGACCGATTGGAGGAGACGGGCTTCCAGCAGCAGCAGCAGCAGCAGCAGAGGGCTTGTGTGTGCTGCTGCACTGAGGTGCAGCAGCAGCGAGAGCTGGTCCGACAGCTGGAGCAGCAGGAGGCAGCAGCAGCAGCAGCAGCAGCAGCAACAGCAGAGCAGCAGGAAGAAGCAGATGACGAGGGATCTCTTTCAGATGCTGAAGGAGCAGTGCATGTTTTGCTGCTGCAGCGGGAGACGCAGCGTGCAGCTGCAGCTGTGCTGTACGTACAGCAGACGCTGCGGCAGCAGCAGCAACGCCTGCAACTTGCACTAAGGGATTGCTGCTGCGGCGCTGCTCAACAAACAACAGCAGCAGCAGAAGGTGCAGCACCCCAAGCTGCAGCACCAGCACCAACACCAGAGACTACAGTAGGTGCGGCATGTGCAACAGCAGGTGCTGCAGCAGCAGAAGCTGCAGCAGCAGAAGCTGCAGCAGCAGAAGCTGCAGCAGCAGAAGCC
>NPHX01000428.1:273925-367897 GCA_002271815.1 Eimeria falciformis
CAGCAGCAGAAGGAGCGGCAGTATTCCTGAGCTGTCTTTGCTGCTATCTGCCCAGTTTTTTTCTGTGTCTGACCTGTGCAGCTGCTGCCTCGTTTGCAGGCGTTGGTTTGTGCTGCTGGCGCAGCAGCAGCAGCAGCAATGGCGTTTGCTGCTGCTGCAGCAATACGGTGTAAAATATGAAAACTATTTCAAATATCGCCAAGGGTGGAGCTGGAGACTCGCACTCGCTAAAGCCGCCACCTTTGTCAGAAACCTCAAACAGGCAAGTGCAGCAGCAGCAGCAGCAGGTGTAGCTACAGCAGCAGCAGCAGCAGCAGCAGCAGCAGCAACAGACGTAGCTACAGTAGCAGCAGCAGCAGTAGTGGTAGCAGTTGCAGAAGTGACAGCGTAGGTCTCTGGAGGCGCTGAGGCTCAGCAGGCGACGGCCTGCTTAGAGAGAAGCGGCAGCTGCAGCTGCCAGCAATGCTGCGGTTTTTTTCTGTCGCTTCGCAGCCAATCAGTCTCCTTCTGCATGTCTGTTTCTGCTGCTGCTGCTGCTGCTGCTGCTGCTACTGCAGGCCAAGTATCGCCACACACTCTACAAGGAGCTCCTCCGTCCGTCTCTTCCCAACGCGCGGGTTCGCAGCCTGGCGCTTTGCTGCTGCTGCTGCTGCTTCCTCTGGGAAGATGGGGTGTACATACACCTCGTGCATCTGAAGGAGCAGCGGGAAATTTGGCGGGCAGTGGCAACCGCACCAGTGAGCCATTTGCTGCAGCATTGCAGCAGCAGCAGCAGCAGCAGCAGCCAAGAGGAAGAAGAGCCGCGAGCCTGTCTAGTAGCAACGGCAACAAAAGCAATCTTTCTACGGCAAGGGGTGCTGCGTGGGTTTAATCTTACGGACGGAAGGCTTGCTGCTGCTGCTGCGTTGCCAGCAGCAGCAGCAGCAGCAAGACATCACGATTTCCCCCTCGACGTTTCCCTCAGGAATTCTCAGTTAACAGTTCTGGCAGGCAACTCTCTCTTCGTTTTTGACTCGCACACCCTTAGCTGCCTATACACCGTAACGCACTCTCCAAGTCCTGCTGTTGCAGCAGGGCTCCCCAGGGGGCCCTCGTCGCCAGCAGCAGCAGCTGCTGCTGCTGCAGTGACAGCAGAAGACGCAGCACAAGATCTTGATTTTCTTTGGGCAGGATACGCAGATACACAGCCACCCCGCAGCAGCAGCAACAACAACAACAGCAACAGCAGCAGCAACAGCAACAGAGGGAGGAGTGGGATGTGTTGTTCTTATGAGGTTTCAGCAGACATGCCAGCCTCGTTGCTGCTGCAGGAGGCGCGTGATCTGCAGCAGCAGCAGCAGCAACAGCAGCAGCAGCAACAGCAGCCCGCTCCGTTCTGTTGCGGCCTGCAGAGGGACAGCTTGTTTGCTGCTGCTGTTCAGCAGCAGCAGCAAGGAATTCGCTGCAGCAAACACCTCGTAACCTGGCTGCGACGCTGCTGCAGCACTATCAAAATATGGGGCGTAGCTGACGGTCAGTCCACTGCTGCTTGTGCTACTGCTGTTGCTGCTGCTGCTCTCTACGACGCTACCAGTTGCTGGCGTAGGTTTTGGCAGCTGCAGGTGTCTGTGCAGCTGTGTTTGGTTGCAGCAACAGCAGCAGGGCATTTGCTGCTGCTGCTCGTGCGCCTGCTGCATATCGACGTGTGAGGTTTGTTGATGCTGCTGCTGCTGCTGCTCAGGCAAGCTGCGTCACTCCTTGCCGGCTCCGTCGTCGGGTGCTTCTTTTCTGCGCCTTCGGCAGCTGCCGCACCCGCAAAGCCTGCAGCAGCAGCCGCTGCAGGTGCAGCAACAGCAGCACCACCAGCAGCAGCACTACCTGCTTGCTGCTCTCGACGGAGAAGGCATGCTGACGCTGTTTGACAGCTCAAGCAACTTTTGCTGCGTTTGCGTCCTCAACTGTGGGGCCGGGGCTGGGCCTATTACAAGGCACAGCTTTTCCGCGCAGCACTTGGTAGTGCTGCAGCAGATGCGGGTGGAACACCTCCTGCTGCTGTACCAACGCATGCAGCAGCAGCAGCAGCAGCAGCAGAGAGGAACCCTGGCAGAATCAATCAACACAGATGCAGCTGCAGCAGCAGCTTTTGCTGCTTTTAACGCACTTCTTGCTGCTGCTTCTTCCCAATCGATCTCACAGCACAGCAGGAACCGCGGCAGCAGCAGCAGCAGCAGCAGCAGCAGCAACGCACACCTGCAAGATGCCCAGCAGCTGACGTGGCAGCAGCAGCAGCAGCAACAGCAGCTGCAAACATTTGAAATGCTGCGGCGGCTGCAGCAGCACGGAGACCTCCGGCTGCTGGAGAGCAGTGGCGTCCTCAGCGTCATCAAGGTTTGGTCTCTTGACCAGGTAATCCCTAAACCCTAAACCACAAACCCTAAACCACAAACCCTAAGCCGCAAACCCTAAACCTTAAACCCTTAGGAGGTTTATGTGGCTTGATGCTGCAGCTGCACCGAGCTGCCTTCGCCGCGCTGCAGCAGGATCTGCAGCAGCTGCTTCTGCAGCGTCAGCAGCAGCACCATCAGCTGAAGGCGCTCCTGCAACCGAAGCAGCAGCCGCAGCAGCAGCAACCCCAAGAGCAGCAGCAGCAAAAGCAGCAACCGCAAGGGCAGCATCAGCAGCTGCAGCAGCAACCGCAAGGGCAGCGGCAGCAGCTGAATGCGTGCTGTGTCTCTTCTCACTGCAGCAGCAGCAGCAGCAGCAGCAGAATCGCTAGTCCCATCTGCCTAGCTACTTCAGCAGCAGCAACGCTTGCAGTTGCTGGCGCTGGAATTCCGCAGAAATGTTTCTACAAGAGCCGCAACCCGAACAGTAGCAGCAGGAGCAGCAGCAGCAGCAGACGGGACAACCCCGCCACCAGGACGCACCGCAGCAGCAGCAGCAGCAGCAGCACTCTGCCTAGGGTCTTTGACTGCACTCGGTGCTATTCAGCAGCTCCTCTACGCTTGAAAGGGAAGCAGCACGCCACCATTGGCAGCAGCACCAGCAGCAGAAGCAGCAGCAGAAGCAGCAGCAGCAGCAGCACGAGGGTGAATAGCAGGAAGAGAGGCAGAAGCAAAACAAGGACAAGCAGCAATTCTAAGAGACCCGCTGCTTACCAAAACAGCAGCTGTTTGGTCGGATGGCAGCAGCAGCAAGAACCGTTTTCCTCCAGCAGCCTTTCTACCAGCGACTCTCCTCAGAACCCAGCAGCAGCAGCAGCAGCAGCAGCAGCAGCAAAAGATGCAGATGCAACAAAAACAACGTGCTGCTGCTGCTTGGAAGTTGACCCCTTAGACCCTGAACCCCAAGTGCCCCGCCGAATGCTGGGAGATTGCTGCTGCTGCACCCCTACACAGCAAGCAGCAGCAGCAGCAACAGCAGCGACGGCAGCAGCAGTGCCAGCTGGTGCTCCTGCAATGTGCTGCAGCAGCAGCAGCAGTGCCGACTGTATCGCTCGACGCGCCCCCTTGATGCCGCAGCGGGAGCAGCAGCAGCAGGAGCAGCAGGAGGAGCAGCAGGAGGAGGAGGAGCTGCACAAGCAAAAGCAACAGCGACTGCGAGCACCACTTCGAGTGTCTGTACAGCCAAGCGCGTTTTTTTATTTTCCTCCTTCTGTTTATTTCTGCGACATTTTAGATAATCAGCTGCTTGCCATCTGGAGAACCCCGCAGGAGCAGCAGCAGCAGCAGCTGCTGCAGCAGCAGCTCTTGCTGCACCACCAAATGCAGCAGCAGCTCAGGCAGCAGTTTGTTATTCAGCAGCACTACGTTCTCGACATCCAGGAGCGGGAGCAGCAGCAGCAGCAGCAGCAGCAGCAGGAAGAGCTGGCAGTGGGGGTTGAGGCCCAGCAGCATTGGGCGCATTTTTACCTACAGCGGCTACAGAACCGACTGCAGCAGCGGCAGCAGCAGTATCATCAGCAGCAGCAACAGCACATCCGGTTGCTGCAGCAGCTGGAAGCAGCAGAAGCGTCTTCTGTGGTCGGACCTCATTTGCTAGCTGACTGGTAAGAAGGCAGCAGAGACAGCAAAGCAAACTAAATAGCAAGCCCCAAAATATCGCATGCATGCAGAGCTCTAGCGAGGCCAGGGTGATTTTCCCGCAAAGTCGCAGGGCAGGACATCCGCAGAAGAGAATAATAAAAGAAACACTTTTGTAACCCTCCACAAAAGACAGCAAGTGGTAGAAGGAGATAAAAAAGGAGCTGCTGGCGAGCAGCAGATAAGTTGAGGTTGTAGAGACAGCCGAATCAACAATCAGCAACAGCACTTGTGTATTGGAGCCTCTTGGTGTATTTGCAGGGAAGTTTTCGACGTGCTGCCGCGTGGGGACGGGCAAAGGCCAGAAGATGCCACGCCCAACAGCTGCACTGGAAACACGCAAGCAGAGACAGCAGCAGCAGCAGCACCTTGCAGCTGCTTCTCGCTGAGGTCCAGAGGAGACGCTTGGGCCCTGCTAGACTGGAAGGCAGTGGCTGCTGAGCCTGAGGGTTCGCTGCACGTGCTTGATTTCTGCGAGATTAGCACCAAAACCGAATACGATATGCTGTACATACACCCCGACACCGGCGAGAGCTTTCTCCCGCGCAAACGAGCCCCTGAAAAAATGCCAGAAGAATGGCTGCAAACAACTGCAGGGGAAGACCACCGTCAGAGACAACTGCTCGCAACCACCGAGGAGACAGACACATGAACAGAGACAGACAGAGAGGAGCGCAGGGGCTGAAGCGTCCATTGGGCCTGCAGTAGCTGGCAGAGTAGATAAAGGAAAATGACAAATTTAGCTGCCTTTTCTTCTTATTTTAGGCGCTTAAGGAACAAGAGAATACGAGCTCTGCCTTGAAATGCTCTGAGGTAGATGAGGTGCTACGCAATGTGGCGGGAGAGCCTCGCCGTGTTTTTCTCTCCATGGCAAAGTCCCCATGGAAAGGTTCAAAGCTCGCCATGTGATAACAAGTTCAAATGCAGCTGGCGGCAAGTAATCAGATTCACTGCCCGCTTGCTCTCTAATACTTGCTTGCTTCCTCATGTTTTATCATGCTTGCTTACACCTCTCCACCAGCAGCACCAGCAGCGGCAATAGCAGCACCAGCAGTCCTGGCTTCGCTGGCACCGAAAGGCTTCAGCTGTGTTTTTTGTTTGGGGTGAATGCGAAGCGCAACAAAGAGGCATTTAAAGTAATAACATGTTTCTGCTTAGTTTAAAGAACACGGAACAAACATAAAGCTGAAAATTTAATTCAGCAAGCTGAAAAAAGCAGCTAATAAAGGTAGTTAAAAGTTGCAAGATGTGGCAGTCTATCAAGTGACCTTCCTGAGGACAAAGTGTATGCGGGCCAGAGGCTGGACGCAGGGAACACTCTCACCAAACTCTATTTGCAAGGAAAACGTTTTGCTTTTAATAAGAAAGGGTAAAGAAATTGAGGCGGAGATAATGTTGATAGAGGAACCCACAGAGCACTGCAGGCGAGTGGTATCGTGTTACCTATTTTACAATAAAATAGCTGCCATTCAAGGACCGCACCTTGGTCAGCAAAACGCTAAAATAAAAAATATAGATCAACAATTAATATTCTTTGTGGGGGCTCGAGGGGCATATTTAAAGCGGGTTTTCTTTCAACAAGCGCCAATTTCTTTTTGTTTGACTCGGTTTCTGAAGCACAAATAATTCACCAGCTATGGCTTACGTCGGAGCGCTAGACAGGACTTCGTCAACAAAAAAACTTTAGCAAGCAATTTCAAAAGGCTTGTCGAGCATATTTGCCGATCTCCTTATGTAACCTCTTGAAAGGAAGGCCTCAGGAACCTCTTGCGTGACCTTCGCAAAGCACAAAATTTGTTAGAAAGGCCAGAGTGTCCCGCGCGCCACGGGAAAACGGGAAAAGCATTTTTCAATTTTCCCGGATTGCTTTAAACGAAGGGGTGGGGGATGGACATCTTCAACGCGAGAAAGGAGCAGCTGCGACAAAGAATCGTCAAAGGGGAATATCGAGACATTTCTTTGAAAGAAATGACCTAGCTGACCGAATTAGCAAGTTTTGAAAACACCAAAAAAACGACATAGCGAGCGGTTCTTTACGTCCCTATCCACGCGAGCTTGCGTGTGGAATAGAGCAGCATTGAATTTAGTTGCAAATGATTGAGTTGGCGGCTCCAGCGCCGCTGACGCATGAGGACATTCATCCTACGGAGTTATTACTTCATCTGCGTTATCTATACACAATTTGTGAACGATCGATAGAACAGCACTAGCTAGCCACAGCGAGTTACAGGCTGGAGGAGTGGGGGAGGCAAGCACCACAGCACTACCACACACCAACCGTCATAGGCCTGAGGAGCTGGGCTATGGCAAGGCGTATACGCTGGAGTGCAAATTTTATTGGAAAGCCATCCGTGAATATGTCCTTATGCATGCAAATACGTGGCGTAGATGTGGCGTTTCAAAGGCAGCTCCACAGAAGCGTGCAAAGCCTCTACAGTCTTTGCGGATCCCCACTACGTGCTGGGCACCCATCTCTATAAAATTTCTCACGGGCCTGCCCACGACGATATTGGACTATAATGCCTTATTCACGGTTGTGAACTCACTCAGTAAAATAGCGCATTTCTTTCCCACGAAAACACGAGCAAACGCGGCAGATGTGTTCGAGTTATTGGTTGATTGTTTTGTGAGCTACCATGGTATACCGTTGGTGCTTGTATCTGACAGAAATGGTCTTTTCTTGTCAGCGTTTTGCAAGTTTGGCCATCTGGCGTTGGCCGGTCCAGACACCCCACCAGACGCACATGATGGGAATCTGTCGAAGTAGTTAGGGAAGCGCTGGCTTGGACGATTTGCGGTTCGCTCACATGCTATTGCTGTCCTGGTTTACATATTTGATATACGGGCAGACTGGAAATACAGCCGGACCTTAAATATTAGCTTCTTTCAGAAAATTTAAAGAGTCTTTCAATTAGTCGAGAGTGGGGGGTCATCTGGGCTTCTTGTTGCACGGTAGTGAACATTTGTTTGTGATCCTTCGAATATTTGAAAATCCTTATTTTGGTTTCTCTCTTTAGTTCTAACTTTAGTTGTCTCGAGGGCACACACCGCAATATTAATATACATGCTTGTAGCACAACGGTGCAGCACCTGCTTGAGTACCTAATATGAGTTCCTCACAAACATAAGCATACCCCTTCTACTCAAAAACTACTTGGAAGATTAATTGCGGCAATTCCAGAAGAAACGGACAAACACTGCAATACCGAGCACTACATTAACATGGTTTACGAGCCCACTACAGGTCCAACAACGCCCTCAAGACGGGCTTATATGGGAACGACAGGCAGTGAAATGATTCATGGAATCAGATGATAATTCTCTTCATGGCAGGGATGAAAGGATTGGCCCCCCATTCATCATGGGCTGGCTGAAATGTTTGTGCTTAGCGTCGGGGCTGCGAGCAATCCCTCCCCTGAACGATGCAAGAGGCTGGGAAGCGTATCTGCGCCTGTCTCGGATACCATCTGCAGCAACCCTTTAGAAATACGCCGCGTCCTTTTCTGCACAAGAATAAGGCATTCATCGGCATTCATTTGAATCTGGTGTGCAAAACGGGCACGGCTTCCCTATCCCCCGCACTCGTCGACCTGTTGTCAACAGTGCACTTCGTGCTCCTGTGAGCTTCCAAGGCGGAGCAAGGCCAGCTCCAGACACAATGGCGGGGAAAACAGACAAGACGAAGAAACTGGAGCCTGTGCCCAAGCCCGACGAAAAGCTCTACAGGGACCGCGTCCAAGCCGAGACAACGGCTATCGAGGAACTGAAGGCTAAGATCGTACGTCGGCGGTCGCCCATGCAACAGATTCAAGGCTTCTCTAAATTTTAATTTGTTTCCTGAAAATACTCTTTCAGCTGAAGCTAGGGGAAACTTCCGGAAATCTTATTTTCTGATATCCATAGTGTAGACTAATAGAGTTAACAGCATGTTTATCCCACACTTCTGAGACCGAGACCCCGGCGTTCCTCTAGAGAGACAGCCGAGAATCTTGTCATCTAAGGTGGAGACGTGAGAAAACGTTCTGTGTGTGGCGTTTGGTCCCGTCGCTAGCTGCCTGTGATGTGAATGATTAGTCTGGTGTGGTCGCGTGGTGCTGTGCTCAACGTATGCCTGACTCAACCGCCAGAATGTGTGCCCACAGCGTTTGGACTGCATGGAGATAAGTATTGTGGGGAAAATCGTTTTTGCCGAAGGGAGCTGTGGCACACGGTTTGGGCATCTTGCTTTTGATGGCCCTGTGCAGGGGTTGTTCTGGGTGACTGTTTCTGAAAGACCAGCTGTGATTCTCTTTTCATCCCGGCGATGCGTTGCATGCTTGACGACGCTAGACTGAACGGAGCGATTGATTTTTGTGCAGAATGAGCTCCAACAAAAGATCTCCGCCGTTATCGGCGGACGGGAGGAGTACAACATGGAGAAACAAAATCGGCAAAGCCGTTTAGACGCACTTCAGGTATGTGCTCAGTCCTTTGAACTGATTTAGGAATATGTTGAGGTGTGGAGCTATATATTTACCAGCCAGTGTATCGTCTCATGAATTCGTGCTCTCCATAGAAGCAAATCGACGAACTTGAAGACAAGAGGAAAGATCTGTTTGAACAAATCCAGTCGAAGCAGAAGGAAGGAGCAGAAATGGTTCGTCGACACCGACAGGCCTCTTCGTGAACCCTTTCCCCATTTTTGTTGCTGTAGCGGGAATGTTGAATTGTGCGTTATATAAATGGCTGGGTCTCCAGAGTAAAGCCTGTTTTTCTGCAGAAGCAATCAGCTACTGATCTTCGACGCAAGATAGGCTTTTCATCGATCGAAGATATTGACCAAAAGGTCGCCGCCCTTGAGCATAGCATGATGACTTCAACGCTATCTCTCAAAGAGGAAAAGCAGCTGCTGGAGGAAATCAAACGCCTTAAGAGCAGCAAACCCCTGCTGAGCAAGTATCACGCGCTGGAGCAAAGTGCGAGCAATCTCGAAGATACCTCCGTTGGTAAGATTGATCAACGAGAAAGCAGTGATACAACACAACTTGAAAATACGCGTTTTCACCTGAATATAGTTTTTTGCACTCCACTGCTTCCGTTTCAGTTCCCCTGAAGACAATGCTTGATGATGTACGCACGAAACTTTTAGAACTCCGCACTCAAAAACGCGAGGAAAGCATGAAATACAAGGAACTACTGGAGAAGCGGTGAGTAGCGACTTGCCCGCTGCCACATTGCTTGAAACCCAAAAATGTGCATGCTGACTGGCTTGCGGTTTCTATTCACACGTGCCTCGACCGGCGTCTGAAACGTCATTTTTTTAGTTTGCCTTTTGGTTCTCCGTTTGTTGTTTGATGATTTGCATTCCTCAGACAAAAGGCGACTGCACCTGGCCGCGAGATGATTGAGGAGCGCGATCGCTTGTCAAAGGAGATGAGCACGCACTTTGTGAATGTAAGCAGCAGGAGCGTGTGTGACCGTCTCCTGATTTCCCAAAGGGGTTTTAAACGTACAAAGTAACTGTTTTCGTGTAACTGCTTTCGTTCGCGGTGTTCATCCAGCCTTCCACATTTTCCACGTTGCTTGCGTTTGAGGTGATTGCGTGCCGCAGCGGCGTGAAATTCAAGCTGAGCTTACTCGCGAGGTGAGTAATTCTTTACAATTCCGCAGCCATCCGGCTTTGGATAACGTATTCTATTCTGCAAGATGCAACATGGATATCGAGTGTTCGACTTACATAGCACTTTTTTTGTTGGGCGGTTTGCTGGTTTGTATCAGATGCAGAAACACCAGGCATACATGCAGCAAGTGAAGCGCGAACGCGGCCTTAAGGTAAATGGCTTCTCTGGCAGTCTGGCTATGTAGCATCTGCAAGTTAGCGATCATGGCACTTGCAGTTAAAGTTCAGAAACAGTTTCCGAGTATGCTCTGCTTTGGGATGCGCGCAGATGAGAGAGGAACGCGAAAGGCGTAACCTGGAAAACGAGCGTTTTCAGCTCACCCGCGACTTGGAGCGGGCAGAGTGTGAGTTGCCCTACGAGGCAGAATGCTTGCTGTTGACACAGACAATTCAGTACCTGCAGAAGATTATCGAAGAACCCAGTAACATCTTGGAGAAGGAAAAGGCAGAAGATGAGGATGAGAACGTACGCAGCAATCGTAATTATCCAATCCAATGCGGTTGCATAGCGAATATCACGTATAGAAAGCCACCACAGGAATACCGACTGGTTGTAGGATGGGTGCATGCTGTGCAGCTGGCAGGTGCCCTCCTGCCCAAGAGCCAGCGCAAGGAAGTTTTCTTCTACGCTCCTAAGCAAAAGGGGAAGCAGGGGAAGGAGCACGATAAGAAAAAGGAAAGGTCAAAGATGCTGAAATACGATGTGGGCACTCTGGCCTATTTCGAGCAATGCGGAGTAAGCAACACTTAAGGTTTCGGCAGTGCTGTTGATACTTGCAAGAGTAATTTTAATCATGGCATATAGGGCCTATTGTGCGGTATTGTCCCTAAATCGAAGTGCCACTGCGACGTATTCTACTTTATGTGAAAAGGTTACGGCGCCCGTAACCATTGACGATGTACCAGCCTGCTTGGAGAAGCTTGGCACTAAGCTTCAAGGTTACAAGGATATGCAGCAAGAGAGCTCCCAGAAGGTAAGACCCAAACGCCAGCAGGGAGTTGCGACGTGGCTTAGTGATTCGGACTCTATCGTGAAGGTTCCGTCTGTCTCCACCTGTTTTGTGTGTTTTTGCATGCTCTGAATGGGTGACCTCAGATCGATGAACGTAAGGCGGAGATACAGGCAAAGATTAAAGAGCTGGATGAAAAGATGGCAGCGCTCTTCAAAAAGGAAGAAAAGTCAGAGGACAACAAAGAAGGCGAAACTGCGGAAGACGGTACTCCCACGGCGGAGGATGCAGAAGAGGAATGAAGCAATCTGCGGACTTTAAGATGCACTGCCGCCGAGCGTTATTGTGGAGTCCGAAAGTGTTTCCATTCTGTTTTTTATGGGAACAATTGCCCTTCAGTAACTGCCGTGTGCAGCAGAGAACAGATGGTCCTGCATCGCCAACATGCTGGAAGATGGATCAGTACATTGCTTAAGCCACTTGTGTAATGCTTGATAGTTGCGACCTGTAGGGGGTTTCGTGTTAGATTGCTGGCGTTGCCGCTCGGAACCCGTGCATATCGAATTCGACAGGGTTGGTCTACAAATACAAATTGAGCTCCACGATTTTCTTTGGGAGTAAATTTCGGCGTTTTTAAGGAGGCCCTGTCAAAGTCTACGGTTGAGCCAGAACCGCCAAAGGTTGGGTTTGAGCCTACTTTTTCGCTGCTGTGGCCTCCATTCTTTTTCATGTCATGATGAATGGCGCACTAGCACTTCTCGGCGTGCCCGTCCTACTGCAGGTGACTGACTGGTAGTGCAGGTGGCAACAGCAATTTGAAGAACATACCTAGTGCCAACTGAGATAGGTAATCTTTGCTGGTGTAATCATGCTTTGTACATGCTTTGATCGGTCGAGGGCGCCGCCGCATACTTTCAGCATACCTGCCAACAAGTGTATTGTCTGGCCCCCAGAGACGAAACCACTAGTTATCAAAATGATTCCGGCACCCAAATTATTTCCTAATATATCTTGCCTGGTTACTTCGGTTTGAGGTTTAGGTGCATGGGAGTTTCAAATTGAGTCTATGAGGGACATCGGACAGAAGTGACCTGGATTCACTGAGTAAGTACTGGCCCGCAGATTGGGAGAGTCCATTGCCAGACGACAAACTGGTTGGAGCTGAAACACGGAAACTACGGCGAAGCCCTCGCTGGATCGCTAGATCAATAAGGGGTATCAAAACACGGCCTTTTGCAGCCGTATTGGTTCGAAGGGAGCGAAGGGGCGAGTCCCCATGTATGACAACCCGAGTGTTATGGGTGTGATCTCGCGCTTTGTGCCGCAATTATTTCGTCCGTTCCGCTAGCTAAACACTCGCTAAGCTGATGTGAAGCAAAATCCGATGGGACCGTTCTTTCCGGGCGGGACAGAATCGGATTTCATTGATGTGCTGGGCGCACGACGAAGTGGTTCCACCAAAAATGAGCATAAATAATAGTAGTGTCGCTTTCCTAAATCTCAACCATCTGCGTGAAACAACAGCACGAGGCAACTGGGGGAGATCGCGTAAAACAAGGTGCTGCAGAAGCAACACAGAGGGTGTACGCACAGCCACGGCTTGCTGCGAGATACACACATTCTTTTAAGGATGCTGTATGGAAGCATATAGCCTATAGAACAAGACGTTGGCCCGCTAGCCGAGTGCTGCGTGAACAGTCCCATATATAACTTGATCACATACCCTTCCTTCGGGCTCCAATGCCTGTTAAAATGTTACGGATGCTGGCAGCATACAATAAATCGACTAGGCCTGCGACGTGGGATAAAGAAATCATTCGGGGCAATTGATCCACATGTAACTCACTCCTTATCTTGCTTCTCACTGCTACATACATCTACGACACTTAGAATTAGAAACCTGGATTACCACCTGAACGCCGAACTCTATGGATCCTTGAGCAGACGTCGATCAGCCGATAACGATACCGTGGGCGAAACTGTGTATTTGCTAAATCCTGTACACATTCACAAAGTTCTGGACCACTACCTATTCACAATTACTTTCTTCAGACGCTTTTTTGCGTAATTTTGGAGGTGGGAATCGAGCCCAGGACCACCAGGTGCACTCAGCATGCTGAACTGGCGCTTAGGCAGACACCTAGAGTGGACTGTAGTGATAACCGGGCTTATGCTGCTTATCTAGCTCTTTATGCGGGGCTTTCAACAGAATTAATGCTGAAACTGGGCTGGGAAATTTTGGTTGCTAATTCCAGTTTGTCGATATGATGATCTTGTGGAATTGCGTGTCAGTGGATGTCATGCTGTGAGGCGCATGCACTCATCTCACCGATATTATTTTAAACCCATATTTCTCACAACGGGGGCGCACCAATAGGCCAAAGGGGCATGATCACTTTCTTGAATCCGTGTATTCGTGATGTATCCCCACTAGTTGTGCAAACTTACGGCCGTCCCTACTTTTTCATAACGGTTGCAGGAGGCAACCCCCAGTCAATGCCATAAGGACGACCACACCGGCAGCTGTTCCTATGGCGTCGAACTGGGAGCTGCAGCTCCATCACCCATCATCAACCCTGCTGCATTGAATGGCCTTTGGAGCTGTTTTATAATTTCCTGGGTCGCCCATGTGAAGCGATTAGACTTTTAGGACGCGCCTTCTTTCATGTAAAACAGGCACTAAAGTTAGGATATATCGCTGCCAACTAGAGCAGGAGGTTGGAACCGCGCATTATAGACCCAGCTTTTTGTTAGTGGGATCGGTGGGGGTTTCAGCAGATGAACGGCGTGGCATTCAAGCCGCTGAATTGTCAAAAAATGACGTCGGGTGATGCTTCTTCGTCATGCCAGGCCGCCAGCTCTCTGGCAGCCGAAGCCGAACTGGTGTTCCAGCAACGGCAACGACTTGAGGCGGAGATGGAAGCACTCGCCAGCTTTCTCACATCCGAGGGTGTGTTTAGAGCCTGTCACTGGCACTGTGCCACATATTTACTTTTTGCAATTCAGCCTTTTGGCGATGACATCGCAGCAGGATTGTCTGCCAGACAACGAGTGCGTTGACACATACTGGCATGACCTACTGGGCTCTTGTATATGTTGTGGCTGTGGGTTCACATTGCAGGGATGCCAGGGCTACGCGGCCCTTTAGTGGATAGTGAAGGCTTTCCTCGTGCTGACATAGATGTATTTGCAGTGCGCGAGGCCCGCCATCGGCTCGCGTGCCTCCAAACAGACTACCGTGAAATACAACGTCGTCTAGAAGGATTTCTTCTTCGCATGCATGCGGAATGCGCAGATTCGGAGACGGAGAAGAACGAATCTATGCCATGTAGGCAACCTCAAGCCAACGAGTCGTCTTCACGGCAGGAAGACATAACCCCATCGCTGCATGAAGGTACGATAGAACCTCGAGCCTATTTCAGCGACTGCCTCTCCAAAAGCACCTTTCCTGTTTTGTTGTTTCATATGTGGCTGACGTTTTGCTCATGTGAGCCGCTTGTCGTGCCATTTGATTCAGCTTTCCCTTCAGTGTATCTCTGACGCACTTTATGCTTTTTTGCAGTCGACAGTCCCGCATTTGCGGTGGTGGATGTTGTCCAGCCTGGAAGTCCCAGCAGTGCTGCGGGACTTACATGCGGGGACCGAGTCGTGCGGCTTGGGTGTTTGCGCCTGCCATCTACGCGGACCATGGCAGCCGCTAGCGGGGACCTTGGGGATGATAATTCGAGAAACCGGGATAACGGATGCAATAGCTTGTTGACTGTGGGTGATCTGTTTCGAACGCTACCAGGAGAAGTTGAGCGCCATAAGGACGGACGCATGCCTGTTGTGGTGCAGCGCGGTAGCCGGGTTATCTCGCTGTGGCTAACTCCACGCGAATGGGAAGGCAGAGGCCTGCTGGGGTGCCATTTGAAGCCAATTCCACAGGAGTGATTTCTCTAATGGGTAGTTCGATGAGAATTGTTTGGGGCAGACTCAGCCATTACGTAACGCAGTAGGAGGGTATTGCTTGTGCACATACCCGTTAGTTGCATCCATGGCACCATGCACGCCACACCGTGGGGCTCTCGCAGGCACGAAGCTCACAAACTTGAGCGACCAATGTTCTAGTTGTTCCCTCCAGCATTTTGCACAAGCAGGTTCACGGATAGGCCCATTCGCCGCTCAAGTGGCGTTCTGGCCATCACCACGTGACTAATTTGGAGCTAGATCCCTGCGCAGTTGGGGATAGGATGTCTTATGGTTCACTATACACGCCTTTGCCTATTTAACTTCTGGAAGGCAGAGTAATCGGAAAAGATACTGACAAGTGTGCCACCTATGGAGTTGATAGATGCTTCATAGAATGGCAGATGTAGTATTACCGGTTAGGGAATTGGGTCAGCACGGTGCGACACTAATGATGAGGATATTCTATCCCTGGTATTTACATAATGAATCACCTCATTTTAAAGATGCATCTCGTACATTTCTACAGTATTGCTGCTACACCAAAAAGCAAACAGGATCGCCTTGCATTCAGAACCATTGCCTCTGCCGGCAGCTGCTTCCTAATAGGCATCGTTGATTCATTCGGCCTATGGTAAGTGTATTTTTGTGTAGGTGTAGCCCTTATTCATCTACCGTGGGCCACCTGCCTGAATGCCTTACTGTGGCAAGCGGTCAAGATTATCTCCTGGACCCTGCTAGCTTGATGTAACCTATGCAAACGGATAATAATGCCAAAAAATTATTTCACAACAATAGTTGCAATTAGGCAATGAATGGGAAGCCTAACCCACTTGTGGGTGCCTGGGGTTTTCGATGAACAGCTGGCGTTCTATAGGGAAGCCTGGTCTGGTTGATACCCCTAACACGACTGCATTAATTCATATATAAGTTTTCCCGTAGTCCGTAATCTTTCTGGCCATCCAAGATGTGTTACCAAACAACTTGCAATAGTTGTGGGAAAACCACCTGGTAGGTCCACAAGGTGCAAAAACTACGTCCGTTGCACGCTCCAAGCACTTTCGGGCGTTAAACTCTTTAATTTACATTACCACCGACTTGCCTTCTTCACCCAGCGGTTTTTCTATGGGTCATGCTTATCTGAGTGCTGCCTTGGTGTTGGAATGGCTTGACCACGAATTCCAGGGAGCTGGTGTGTTGTGGATAACTGAACTAATAGTAACGAGGTTGCCCGAAGTCTGCTTCATAAACGGCTCCTCCCGTTGATCTTGATATGTGATTCTCGTTTTTTTTCAGAAGTTCAAGCAAGCGCCTTGAGTGGAGACATTGACCCTATGCTTTCCGTTTGCTTACCTGCTTTCACATTCACGATGCAGGCGAGGATGCGGAAATCATATTGACTCCTGTTTGAGGGATGTCCCTTTGGAGCAGCGTTGCAACTGCGGAGGACGGCCGAGGACCCAACAAGAACGTGATCAGGGCGGCAAGTAAGGGATAAGGGCCAGCACTTCCTTATTACTTCCTTATTCCAACACAGGCGAATGGATACACACGAGGAATGGTATTATTATGGGTCCTGTGTTGTGTTGTTCCGTCTTAGAGAAGAAAGTGCTAGAACGTGAAAGCACCTAAGATGGTTACAAGCTATCCAGTTACACACAAGGTTTGCAAGAAAAGAAGCTCTCATATCGGACCTGCCCTCCTGCGTAAAACCGAATTGTAGGATTTCTGACAAGGGACTGCTGAAGTTGCATTACTCACAAGTGCATCTCCAGGGCTGCAGTTACGAGATATTTGAGGCATTCGCCTCAATAATAGATTACCAGTCCATTGAAAACTACAGTTTTCATGTACCTGTTGGAAAGTATTTCCCTCTTTATGATCGTGGGCGCTTAAACCAGTACACTACAGCCTTTTAATGGATCGGGTCTCAGGATTATACTTGAGCATGCTAATGCACATTTGGGTATAAGCAAAAATGTTATATCTTTTATTATTGTGTGAGAGAGTGGGAGATCCCATGCTTTCTATCAAACTTCCCACGCTTGGGGCTGTACTTCCAGACCCCTAACGTTGTGTTCTATTAGATATAATCCCTGCGTAAGTGTTTCTTAAGAGATGGTCTTCTCCTCTGGTTCAGCTTGAGCCTACTCCAGAGTACGGAGAGTAGTACTCAGTTAGTTCTTGCGTTCCCCTTCGATTGCCAATTTCTCATGCCCACTTCACTCTAGTTATCGTTGGACAGAGCAGCTGACACACTGGTCAGTCGTAAGCGTGCCTCTAGCTCCAGCGCTCATCTTTGCATCTTTGCTAGGCTCGTCTCTGTGATGGACTACAAGCCTGCAACACGAAATATAGGAATTTATCCCACCAATTTTGCCTAAGTTTAATTTCCCTTGTGGTATTTGCTCAACACCCATACAAACTTAAGACCCATTTCCAATTCGGTCCGAAGTCGAAAATACATTCAAGTACCATTTGTGTAGCATGTGAATATGTGTGTTTGCAAAAGTACTATTTGTGTAGCATGTGAATGTATGTGCTTGGTATCCCAGTGTTTGCATTCAGCTATAAACACGGAATTGTCATAATTAAAGCCCTGAGTTATCTATGCGTACAATGGTTAAGGATATGTATGTCAGGAGTACTAAACCAGCTGTTTGAATTGTGTGGTCGGATGCTTACGTGCCCATGGTGCAGGCTAGGTGCACTTTGCCTTTATGCCGTGGCCGCTTGGCTTTGCTGGGACCAGCATGTCCTCAAAGAGGCAAGCCTGGAAGGGCAAACTTTTTTAAGGACTAACTATTTTTAGGTTATTGTTTCCCGATAGTAATTATAGCCTTTAAGGGGAGGCCTAAGCACGACCATTATCCGGTACAACAGGGCGTGTGGTAACTAATGGTCAAAGTGAGCTATGGGAAAAAAGAAATAGATCTGTGTTTAATTGGAACACTAAATCAAGTCCTAAAACTGTGTGTGTAACGTTTACACTGAACTATCTGATTGTGTACCAAAAGTTAAAATAGTATGCTGCATCGAATCGCATGTGACCTCAGTGTTTTAAGGCCAGAATGACAGCCTTGCAATTTAGAATGCTCCCAGAAAAGCAGTACAAAATAATCTTTAAAAGCCATATATATTTTACTTTCCAACAGGGATGCCAAGAAACTGACACATCATTTGGCGGCTCTTCTTAGTGGAACCATGAAAAGAGCATTTGTGGTGTAGAACCGTATGCCCACATTGAATGGCGGTATAATTGCGTTATCTCAATATGCCTAAAATTAAGTACAAAATGTGTGGGACTTTGAGATTTTTACGAAGGATCTGAAGGAATTTTTACAACGGCTTTGTCCTGTAAGGTGCAGCGCCTTGAGCCCCTAAATCCCTAGGTCACTAGCTGCTCGATTTATTCCTGCATTCTGTGCATGTCCCATCAGTACAGTTTTAAACGCAAAATAAAAATTTACGTTTAAGGATTTATAGTACTGTTCCTCTGGTACGAGCCTTTTTGTGCTCCAAGGTAAATGATCTTATAACCACAAGCAATCATTCACCAGCCTTCTATACTACTCCTGCGTACCAAGGTTATATCGCACCAGACATCCAAATAGCAGCCGGTAGTGTCTCAAAAAGCTTCTGTTTTATGGGATTTGTTGGACGACTCAGTGCTAGACATCAGCCGCGTTGCCTACCCTAGCCAGAGGCAGTCTACTTGGTGAAATAGTGCCATTCTCCTACCACCTTGTTGCACTCCATTTCTAATCGGGCAGTTTATTATATCGGCACAACGGGGCGTACAAAACCTTGCTGGGCCTTCCCTCCCTAGCAATGCCAGCGGGACAGCTCAGCCTTAATCTGACACCCACAGGGCCCACCGTGTGGCCAAGCCATACTCTGGCACCCCAGGTAACTCAAGTTACATGGAATAGCCAGACCTTTGCAGTTTTTGGACTATCGGGGCTCTGAGTCGCCGTAACCCCATGGTAACGGAGCAAGTAGGCAGAGCTTATCACTTTGGCAGTTTAGTGTGTTAAGAGAGCTCCGGCAAGCTGGCACTGCACTGGGAACGTTTTATGCCACAGGAAAACTGGCCACAGGCAAACGGCACCTTTGAAGCGGCGGTTCCGGGGGGAGCTGCCGCACTTGCCACAAGAATGAATGCCTCGACAGAACAAAAATGTCATGCGGCAGCACGACTACGAATAGGCGAACCGCCTTTATCAGCCTGTGAGATCCAACTGATGATAGCCATTCGAAGGCGAGATTTTTGTTTTGTAAAAAGACTTCTAAGTCATGGCGGAGTTTCAGCCGGGTTTTACATCCCCACAGAAATACCTGAGTGCAGGACACCTTTAAGGCAAGTCACAAGTCACTGGTGAAATAGCGTACGATGGAAGAATTGTGCACAAACATGTCTCTGGACATCCTGCACAACGGAATGGCACTGGAAGAGAACACTGTCTTTACTTTAGCACACAGTTACGGCTACTTTCTATGCATGCTATCACAGGCTCGCTGCTCGTGTTGGTTCGCTTGACTGCATCGAGGAACTGGTGAAGCATGGCGCCACTGTTTCGGCGCACTCAGACGACGACGGCTGGACAGCCATCCACGTAAGACATTGTTACGTCAAATCACTCTCCTACCTACTACTACTACAAGGAATGTGTAACACATGGCTGTGGGATTTTGGTAAGCCGCTTTGTGGTGGTTTACAAGGCTCGGGGATGCTACTACGGACACCAGAACATCCAGTTGAGTTTGGTCATGTTCTAGGAACGCGGTATAAGGTTCATAGTAGCGACTTTGCAATTGCTTCAGAGAACAGGGGGGACGGAATATGGGGAAATGGTTGACTGTTTAGGAAGTAGCGATTTAGACTTACCTAGTCGGTTATACGAGTCAGGCTTGGCAAACTTGGTAGCACACTTTGTGTCAGGACAGAGTCATCCGATGTGCCTTTTACTTCGCTTCCTGAGTCCAGTCTGCACTTGATACCTTGTAGCTTAAGAGTGTAAAACGTAGACGGCACAACCGAGTATTCGTCGGCCAATTAGCTTTCTTTAATACCTTTCTGGTTCTTGTTGCAACACAGTGCGCTGCTGCCGCTTGTCGCGAAGAAGTGATGTTGCGGCTGCTCGAGTTGTGTCATGAAGAGGCTGCAGCTGCAGCTTCTGGATGCAGCCTGCTACATCTTATCGCCGAAGTGGGGGGAAACTCCCAGGCCATCGACGCCGCAATAAAAGCTTCCGCCCTGCGGCAGTCAATCGACGCGAGGGCCAAGCGGCCAGGGTTAGAAGGGTGGACACCACTAGTAGGCTTCGGAGCTGCTGAAGTTTTGCATTAGGGCTTGCAAAAAGATCGATAAAAATAAAATTAAAGAGACCCGGCAAATGCCATCTTTTCCCTCCACCCTGAAGCATCTGCATCTAGCTCAGGAGATTGCTGCTGACTACAGCTTACGACAATCACTGCTACTTTTGTCCTGTCTGGATCTCAGCACATCGCATGCCTCCGCGGCAGGCAACGGATGGCGAGGCTGCTGATGCAGCTAGGGGCAGACCCTGCTGTGACAACCGGTGAATTCAATGAAGATTCATCAATCCTGAAGGCCGCTGCAACCGGGGCTGTATGTGGTATGCTGCGTATAGAGCAGGCCGTGGAACATCACCAGCCTCAACAGCAAGTCAACGAACTTATCCCATCATGCCGCTCGGATTCAGGGCTTTTACCAATTCACCTGAGCTGCTTTGGGTGAGCTTGAATTTTCAGTAGAGCAGCAATGTAGACTGGGGAGCCTGCTGTTTCTTTTGGTGACAAGTGCTGTGGTAGTTACTTTGGACCCTTTTAATACGGCGCACACTCTTTTCATGCTTGATTATCTCGCAATTCCAAAACTAACGGTGTGTTTCCCAACAATCTTGTGTCAGTAGAAAGTATTTTGAAAGTTTCCCCCGTCTGCCTATCCCCTTTTGCTGCTTCCTTTACAGGAATCACCGTTCACTCACCCGTTTGTTGGTGCAAATGGGAAGCCGCATCGACTCTTTGACGGAAAAGCTAAAGCAGACTCCGCTGCACTTCGCCGCTGCGAGTGGCTCTGCTTTGTTGGCAACTGATATTTGCCGTTGGTCTGGTGGAAAGATTGTTGACACCAAAGACGAGGGCTGGCCCCTCCAGAGAACGCCTCTCGTTATCGCATGCGCAAAGCAGGCACAGAAAACCCTATAAACGTTCTCTCCCTGCTGGCTATCAGTTCAGCTTTATTTGAGGTAGACACGATTGCATGGACCCAAGCAGAGGCCAGTTGCTCCCCGGCATCTTGCGAAGTGGGTACCTCAGGACCTAAAGACGGTTAAGGTCCTTCTGGCTTTTGGCGCCAACCCGCTTAGGGCTGTTCGGATCTCTGGACTGCGCAGACGCTGTGAGCTGAGGGTATAACTTAGGGGATTTTGTTCAGATTAACATCCCTTTAAAAGGCCTTGCAGATACCTTAAAGCGGTTAGACAACCCATCTTGTTGTGTCTGTAGTGTTGAACTGCCTAGTTGTTTTTGCTTCCTAAATTCAAGATACCTGCATATTGTGAAATATTAATTGAGGACGGGCTTGGGGCTTTGCATTGATTTTGTTTTAGGCTTTGGTGAAGCTGCTGTGGAAGCAGATGAACCCGAGGAGTCTATTGCAGCACTTCACATAGCTGTGCTGGGAGTAAGACGCCAGGAAGCCCGTGTGTTGGAGTTTTGGTTCATTGCTTTACATGGCGCGCAGTGTAGTTAATTTTTACGGTGTGTGGTATGCTGGTACAGGGCTCTTCAGAGTTTCTTGTAGCGCTGCTAAAACTATTCAAGTCACATGCTGAGAAGTTTGGCATACAGAGAAAGGCAAGCAGACAACCAAACATGACAAAGCGGCAAATTTTCAGTTCGAAAGATTCCGCCGCTCTGAAGCGCATTATCACAGGAAAGCTTACTAGCATACCAGCACACACTGCAACTCTAAACATTAAAGATGACTCCTTTGAACTTAAAGAGCGATTTGCGGCACTAGCCGGTTCGCCGTTTAAAGTAGTTAACAAGGGTAACAGTGGAACCAAAAAGGAGATACTTTTGGTTTGCTCTAAAGTCCACTCACCCTTCTGCCTTAAATGTGCCTCTTCCACCGCAGGTTTCTGCCGTGTAATGCACACATAGTACTAAACTTGCATTGAGTAGCTTGTAGGGTGTGGCATTCTGGGTGAGCTGATAACGTGCATAAAGTACTGATGAAGCATTTCAGGCGGTTACGGGAGTCCTCCAATCGAAGTTGGCAACTTTCTAGCACGTAAGGCAATATAGTTGATGGCAGCTATTTTTGCTGTCCGAGTAAGCATGTTTCTCTGTACATCTAGCTAGAGACATTATACCTTCCATGTGGGATTTGGTCTGTGCTGCAGAGCCATCACAACAGTTTGGCAGAGTGCGAGCTGCATCGACTGTGCTGCTCACTGAGCCTGGAGAGGCCAAGGGGTCTTGCTGGACTCCAGCAGCTTTAGCAGCAGCCCTCGCTGCCCATGTTGCGTCGGAGGAGTCCCTCGACGACACTAAGAATGCTCCGTAAGGCTCCACAGCAACTTAAGCGCTAACCCCAGTATCGTCTTCCTGCAGTAGCTCACCCATCCTCCGTTTTCCACTAACTTTCCCTAAGAAAACGCGTAGGAATCTAGGGTGTTCCAGCAGAGGTACTGCAAATTCTCGGGTTGGCTGTGCTGCGTTAGAAAGAGTTTCTCAAGCCGGCTTGAGGTGTGCGCCGCTCTCATTGGATTCGCGGCTGCAGATGCGTCTCCAGACGTTGCTGCTGCGGCCTGTGGGATAGAGAGAGTCCTGGCAGATGTAGACGAGCCTTTAGCTCTCAAAGTTGTTGAGGCAAGTGGCTACGCTTCTATTTAGCAGTATGCATTACACTAGCTGAAAACCCAAAGGAACCGCAAGTGAATGCAAACTTAGTGTAATTGTTATCTTTTGAACGGAATCTGTTGACTGTGATCTTCACACTCCTTTAAAGGTTTTATCTGGAAGTACCCACCAGCTAATGGGAAAACACGAACGAGGTCTATAATCACCACCAAAGCTGCCAATAGGTAAACATATAGGATATTAACGCTTCGGATAGGTTCTTGTACATGCATGGATTGTTGTCCGGAGGGTGAGTGCAGGTTTTAGTGCTCGTTTGTCTTCACCATAAAACGCAACATTGCCAATCCAAGCGGGCGGATCCACAGCAGCAGCAACAACCCCAATTGCATGCAGCGTCGCCGGAGCAGCTGAAACAGCTTTTCATCGCCGTTTCCAGTAGACTGCTGGAACAAGCTGTATTGCGCAATTTTGCCAAAGTTGTCCGACGAATTCTCCAGTTGGTGAGTCACCTGAAGAAGGCTTTTCATTATGGAAGGGAACATGGAGCGTGCTGTTCTTACTCTGTCTGTTTCAAATTACACTTCAGTTGCTGCCACCTCAAGCAACGCTTGAGGTCTACGGGGTGAGCGGTAAATGTGGATTTGTTGGTAGGACTTATATAATCAAGAAACGGCAGAAAACGCTTTCCACGAAGCCGCCTTTCTGGGATTTGCGGAGATTTGCCAGCTCTTCATGGACGCGGGTGTTGATGCACCTGTAAGGAACTCTGAAGAGAAAGGGCCCTTCGAAAGCTTGGCCAGGGCAATCCAACAACAGCAAAACCACATGTTGCTGCTACAGGAACATCAAATTGTAGCTGCGTTTCCTGCTGCGGCGGCGGCTGCCAGTCCAACCAAGGAAAGCATGACGAAGAAAGTTAACCTGGCTGCTACTGCTACGGTAGAAGCTGCCGCGTCTTCAACAGCCAAGAATACCACAGACTCGCAACGGCAACAAGTCAGCGGCGCCAAAGCAGGGCACCCAGGTTAAAAAGTTTATACAGTATACTACTGCAGTTAATCTCCTATAGGCGTCTGCACAATAAAAGGTCGTCCCCACGATGATGGCTTTTTCAAAGAACTGCGCAAGTCTGTTTGTCTGAATAGCCGAAGGTTCAAAGGCAGAAAGCTCTTCAACTGAGTGTCGGCTAATAGAAGTGATTGTGCCGGGGTGGGTGCATTTGCGCTTTCTATACAGTGCTTGGCTCGAAGAGGAGACTGAGCAGCTCCATTATGCGGCCGCCCATAGTTGTTTGTAGCCTCCATAAAGAACCTGTAGTTTTCAAATCTTTGAAGTTAACTCCCAAGCGGCAGACGCTAACGCGTTAAGTATCCCGCCTGAGTAGTACGCTCGCTTAACCCGACAGGTGGCTGACCCATACGACTTGCTTCAGAGGGTCATGCCTCTACGGTCAGAGCTCCACTATCAAAGAACAAAATGAAGAATCTTTTTGTGGCATTTTTGATACCTACAACAATCGCACTTGGCAAGTTCACCCTTGGCATCATCGCTTAAGCAGGAAAACAGAAAAAGAGCCCAACACCTGAGTTCGATGCTGCAGTGATGGCAAGTAAACTGCATGGTCACCTGCTAAGTTAGTTTGAAGCGTCGAGACGTTCAGCGCTTTGATTGCGCCCAGAGGCGGATCCGCGTATTCCGTAAGAAAACATTCTTAGGGTCATCAGGGCACAGGGACCTGGCGAATTCAGCGCACGCATCCCTGACTGTCTCGGGGGGTTGCTGCTGCTGTCCTATTAGGCGCCGAAGGGCTTTGCGCTGCTGCCTTAGTTTCGGATTAGCTCTGCTGCCTCCGCAAGCCACAATTTGATTCTCCAGCTGATCATATTGTCGTTGCAGCACCAGCAACTGATGCAGCATCTTGTGCTGCGACTGCTGAAGAGGGCCAATCAGGGATAGCAGCACTGGAAGAAGCAACAGCCCGTGAGTAACTCCGACAACGATTACCAGAGTGGTCATTTTAAAAAATACCGCAAGGACGGGGCTGTCAAGAAACGCCAAAGGGATTACTGCTAGCTGGGTTGATAGAGCTCCGTGCAGCAAGGGGCCACCAACTAGCAAAACGGCCTCAAAGGCACGAAGCCCCCTTTTCTGGCCCATGCAATGGCAAAAGGCGTGGGTTGTATGAGTCGCGTAGTCCACAGAAAATCCTACAGTGAAGGAACAAATCGTAAACACTTTGAAAAAAATAAATTGGCATGTGCTAAATGAAGGGATTTCGTAGACAAACTAGAAACACGTTCGGTAGCAAACGTTTGCTTACCAATTGAAATTGTCAGGTTCACCATCGTCAGTAAATTTAGTGGTAGACCCCATAACGCCATAAACCCCAAAATAACAACGTCGATAAGCAGCAGCACCCCGACGACAAGCAACGCTCCCCGAAGTGAGGGTAGCAAAAACAATGAAACCTGCAAAGGGGGATAAAACAGAATAAACGAGGAAGCTCAACGAGAGCTTTCAGCGCTATTGAGAGCTTTGCAATATAGTTTCGATTATTGGGATGCAGTATTTTTTTTAACGCGTTGACCCAGCGGATTACTGTTTTTAGCAGCCAATCAAGCAGTACTGCATACTGTATGCCGTCCAATTTTGGGAGCACAGTGTTTTCACACTAAACTCTCCACAGCAGGCATATCAGCTCACAACGACAACAGCGCATCCTGCGCTTGCCATGCTGGTGACAGTTTGTGGCAATATCGCATCATCGCTCTCGAAGTACACAAAATTCCTGTTGTATGTTGCCCCTTTCAGCAAGTGAAAAGTTGCCACGTCGTTCCTGTCACAAAATAAACGCAGTAATGCGTACATGCCATCGTTCAAATTCAGTAAAACAATACTACACGAAAAGAGCCACAGCAGCATCTCAACCCAACGCAGGCAAATCCAGCGCCGAAACGCACGGTTGTCGCTTAATACGTTAAGCGGACATAGAAGGAAACCGTTTTGCACCTGAGTGAATGCATAAAATCGCTGCTTTCCTGCGTGCTCGAAAAGTACTTGGGTACAAGAACCGAAGCCCAAGCACGAAGTCTAAAGCCGCTGCTCCATGAAAAGAAACTTGTAAAACTTGAACCAAACGGCGTCTGCAGCCATGCATATAGCCTGCAAAGCATCAGAGCCGGTTAGCACACCTTTGTTGTTACTACGTAAGCCTGTGAGCTGGAACAGAAGCCCAACGAAATGGGTCATCTGCTCCCTGCAGGACTGCACTGGCATGTGGCTACTTTATGAAAGGAAACAGAACCAACGATAACCTTTGAAACGCTGCCCAATAACTTGATATATTCAACGCCGAATGACATAAGAACGTAGGAGCACAAATAAATTACATGTAGGCATCACGTTCCCCATCATGAGTACTGCAATGAATGTGTTCAAAAACTAATGCGCTGGCTATGGGAAAGAAACATGTAAAGTTCCTGTTGCAGCGTACATTTGCATGCACGCTGTGGCGTTTTGCTCCGACACATTACGGCCGAGCGGTGACTGCAGGAACATGTATAAGCCATCCTGCAGCTCCATCGTGTAGCTTTGTTCCTTGAGACGCTCGTGGAGTTTCTGATACTCTACCTAAACTTCCAACACAGCTCGACATACCCAAAACCCTAGCTATACTAGCACCTCACCACGTTGGAAGAGACCCGAAGGAAGCTCCCATAGTTCAGAAACATGTGTTGGTGTACAATAAGCTGTCTACATTATATTATGATTGCTATGCTCCGGGATAGCAAGGCGACTGCCAGGAGCCTCTGTTTTCGGTGGTATCCGCCTTACTCGGAAATTAGCAGAGCAGACATTTTCTGGATGGCTGAAGAAAATCATCACGGGCTCACCATAAACGCCGAAGAATTCTTCTTGCATGTCAAAGAACTTCTGTACAAAAAAAAAATGAATGCACGCTGCCACTACGTTCGAGTTGCGTAGCATATGACTTTTTGCTTATGCATAACATGAAGTGCTCAATGAGTCGAAAAACAAGGGAACCCGGCCAGTTTGCGTCATCTCAGCCCCATAATACCGATGCGAAAAAAACAGGAAATTCCAAGGCAGAGGTGCTCCAGTCCTTGCCTTCAGCATTGTGTCATCCTTAGTAAGGCTTCGCGGATCAAGCCCTGTCTGGATTTTGGCACAACCGACTATTGCAATAATAAGCACAGATGCAAACATGACGAGAAGCATCAGCTTGAAGAATGGGTTCATGAGTAGCCTTGCACCAAATCGAACTAGAACCTTCCGTAGTCCACTGCCAATATTTCCCTGGGGTTCGTCAATCCCATCGCCTCCAAGGCGCTGCAGCAGCTGTAGACGCGCTATTCTCTCTCCTGACCAACTCCCACCGGTTGTGTTGAAAGCAGACTCTGCAGCTTCTGCTGCCGCAGCTACGACAGCAGACCCCGAGCCAATACACAAGTTTACTACCATCCTGTCCGTCCATTCGCTGGCCTGCTGCTGGGTTTGCTGTTGTTGCACCAATGTGAAGCTTGCTGTAGGTCCCGCAGTAGAAGACTTCTTGAAAAAGCGGACGTTAGTTCCTCGTCGCTTTGCCAACCTTAAAGATACCCCTCTCGCTTGGCTGTCGCTTTTAGCGCTGCTGAAAGGGGGTGGCTCGAGTGACTTCGCGGCGCCCACGGGTGGTTTGGTGGCTGATTTTGTCTGCTCAATAATTGCACTCACCTTCGTAGGCGTAACCGACTCCACTAGCTGGCGTCGTCCCTTAAGTGCTGGCCGGAGTGCTTTCGCCCGTTGCTGCCGCTGTCGTTGCTGCTGCTTCTTGCTAGACCTACGGCTGCTGGTGATGCTGCTGTTGATACTTTGACGTTTGTCTTTGCTGTTTCCTTCACCGTTGCTCTGCTTGGAGGGCTTTTTGGCCGTTGGGGGTTTGATCTTCGGCGCTCTCTTGGCGCCTGCTTTTGGGGCAGGTTTCTTTGCGTTTCGCTTTCGTCTTGGCTGCTCCGAATCGCTCGATTCGCTGCTCCGCTCTTTGCTACCTGAGGTGGAGCTTGCTGTTGAAGCTGTTGTTTTCCTTGTTTTCCTTGCTGGTTTTTTCTGGCGTTTCTTTTTGGAGTTTTGTTGCTTTCTAAGGCGCCGGGTCTCTGCCTCGAGGAGTTTCTTCTGACGCTGCTGTTGTAACGCGGCGTCAACCTGCATGGTAATACACTGAAAGATGTCACTGGCGCAAGCAGAAAGAGCTGAAGCGTCGGGTCCTTGAAGTTTAGCTTTGTCAAGGTACTGCAGCGTCGGTAGTCCCCGGAGTGTTCGCAGACCCTTTCGCTGTGGGGCATCTTGAGGTGCGCCGTTTGTTGTTTTTACAAGTGCTGAGTCTTGCAAGACCCCCATAGGACAGCACCTAAAAATACCTATAACCCGTTTTTCCGCCTCGGCTTTTGCGTCTAGAGCGAGAAACCCCAAAAAGAACGTGAGGCACCCAATGTAGCCAAGAAAGAGACCCGCGAAACAAAGGAGGCAGAAGCTTCGAATCGCCAGATACGGGCTGAAAGCTCCTATGCCAAACGTAACCAGATTGGTAAGGGTTGTTATGGTTATTCCTACCCCACTATCGCGCAGCGTTAGCTGCAATCTGTCTGCTGCAGACCTCTTGTGCACGGTTAGACTATAAGATTGCAAGATTACAAGCGTGTCATCAACACCAATGCCTACTACAAGCAAAGGAGCTGCTGTTGCCGTCCCCGTATTGAGTACCCCAGACATAAAGCAAGCTCCAGCACCCCCAAGGTATCCCAGCAGCGCTGCCCCTGCACCTGTTAATCCAACGACGGCCTTGGAGCGCAAATGCGAGCGAGAGAAATTTACCATCCACACATATGACCCGATCAAAGCCCCAGCTGCGGCGACTAGTATCACTTCCCCTCCAGGTCCAGCAGAAGAGCTCGCCGCCAACTCGTCCGCTGCACCAAAGATGCGCAAGCAGTGCCCATTTTGTAAGCCAAATGCCGCACACAAACCTACAGATCCAAAGTCATAAACACGAAAAAGGTGCTGCAGGCCTGTTCCCTTACAGAGACTTCTTTCTGTTTTGAGACCTATACGGGCCCCTGGGAGAGACTCGCTTTCAAGCAACTGTAGCAGCTTTCGCTCCCACCGCAACGCATGAGGCCGTAATTTGGCATCGTCCGACAACTGATACCTATGATGCGCAGCACAATTCAAAGCTCAGGTTTTATCTTTCATCTAGGTGGAGCCAGCAAATTGCACTAACGAGTTCCGATACATTCGCACAAGGGGGATAATCAATGGCCCAATACACACATTCCGAGCAGGGAAGGTTCAGGGCAGAGCCACGAAAAGCACATGGGTTACTCAAGCGATAAGCCCTCTTGAAGGCACCGTCAAGTTCCAGGTCCCGCACCGACGGAAACTTGCCTGATTAACAGGGCGGCTGTTGCAGTAGCGTGCTTGCCCGAAGGCGTTAGGCGGAGTCCTTGCTTCGAGAGTAACATGTCCGTGGGGAATGCACGGGCCAGCAAGAATGAAGTGTGCAAAGGGTATTCCACCATTTGCCCAAACTCACTGCGCACAACAGCCAGTGCGCCTTCACTATGATGCAACATCTGTCTTCCTTGCTCCTCGTCAAGACCTATTATTACAGCCCTGATAAATAAGAGATTTCCTGCACGTGGCAGCGCTGAATTCCCTGCAAAGAACGTATTGAAAGGAAATATACCTTTTATGGCCGTATACGAAAATGACGCCATCAGGCGCCTCGCAAGTCCCTGTGGCATCTTTGGCGCAGAGATTCGCAAAGCCAAACTCCCCTGGAGACAATGGCTGCCGGCATGCCAAGCCTGTAATGCGGCTTCGCGGTAGCTGCCTTTCGGGATCACATGCCCTCTCTGGCTCAGCTGTAGATGTGAAAGGCTGCTGCTCTTCCTGCCCTGCTGCAGCTGCTGAAGCAGCAAACGCCTCACGGCGCCTACGCCCCCTCCCCACACTCGGCCCTCCTTGCACCCATTGGGGCTGCTGCAGCGGTTGTTGCAGCAGTTGCTGCTGCTGCTGCATGAGCTGCTGCTGCACCAGCTGCTGTTGCAATGCAGCAACAGGGTCAACCCAACCGAGTCTCCTACTCGGATAAGTTGAAAGGTTTCCCCCTTCTGCCCGCTGCCCCACATTCCCATTTTTTCTTTTAAATTTCGTACTAAAACCGAGAAACAGAGGCCCATGTTTTTGCAGCCGCCTTACTGGCAACTCGACGGTGTCTCCGGTTTCTGCGACAACAGCAGCCGCAGCAGCCAGCCCATCGCCGTCATCTTCGTCGATGACCTTCAAGTCTAGAATCCGCAGGTGCAAGTCCCAAACAGCATCAAGAAACGACTTCTCCAGTAAGTTACTGCGGGAATCGTTTGCCGCAATTATCAAAAGTTCGCTGCGGGTGACATTCCCTTGAAATAACATCCTAAACTCATCTGCGTCCTGCACAAGTGCAACACGCAACACTGCAATAAGGCTCCACCCCCACCTTTGGACGGCCAATCAAAACAATTTTTTGGCTAGAAATTCACGAAAATAACCGATTCACCGATGTGCCGAATAGCCCACTGCATTACAGGAAAGCTCACCAGTTGGGCTTTGCTGTTGGGTATCGTGTATTGTAGCACTCCATCTGTGGTACTTTTCTTAAAAATCAACCCAACTGAAAGTCCGAGGCACAGTATAAGGCTGAATACGATGAACTGCACAAGCATCCACACATCGGAGCTGATGGCGGACGCTCCCTTTGACTGTGTTTATACAAAGTTGTTGAAGACGCTACACTGATAAATATGTACGCTAAGCCTGCGCCGCACCGTTTTTGGATGGTGGTACACAATAAGAGCATATTGACCAAATGCATCTGCTACTTTTTCGAGCATTACGTCTCGTGTTTGTGCTGCGCATTGGCAGCAGTCCCAGGGAGTCCAATCGCCGGCGGAATAATTGTCGTCTGCGCTGCCACAGCTTGACAAATCATTTATAAAATGCTGCTGTGGTTCCTTGTCGTGGGCTCCGGCCTCTCCTGTTGGGCAATCGCTTTCGGCTCCAGCAAACGGGGCAACTGTGGGGTTCCACAAGACAGTGCCGGGCCTTGCCATCTTCGGGGACCGAAATAGTAAATTTCCTATGCATTAAACAGTTTAAATCTTCTACCGATGTTTCCGGAATAACACCCTCCTGGGCCTCAAGATATCCCACCAGCATTGATCACTGCGCCACGGGCAGTATCCATGCAACGAGCAGATTTCCAACTTGACGGTTTTCCCAACAAAGCTGCTCTTTGTGTATGAAATAGGCCAACACTTGGGAAACGGGAAGCACTGCGAAATTTGCAGTGCATGATAGTCGATCGATGACCGCTTGGGTATACCACCATTTATAGAAACCCCGGTATTAAACAGCGCGCGACACTCTTTGTACAAAAAGGCAAACGATAGCGTAAATAAAATGGGTGCTAATTTTTTATGCCACCTTTGTTGCCTTGCGCAGCCGATCACTTCACACACAGCATGGTCGAGGATCAGTACCACTGCTAACCTGAAGAACGGAGTGTTCGGTTTCTTCGGCGATAACCAAAAAGAAAATACAAAAACTTTGTATAAAAATGCGGCGATCCAGTGCTTCCAGTGAGTTCAACTCCCTTAGTGTCGCCTTCTGCGTACTGGCAGCGGCCAGGCCGTTGCCTATCGAGCGCCTACTCCTATGCAGTTAAACGAGTATCCTCCTGAAAAACACTGAAATAATCAATGTAATACTGTTATTGAGCAGTTAAACCAGTCAGGATTCAGTATTTTAATTAGATGTCTTCAATGGTCCGTTTGTGTTCAACTTAGGTGAGGGTTTATCGAAGCAGCCACTCACAGGTTTCCAACTTCCTCCCCTTCTCTGTAGCAAACACTGGGTCCCCCGTGAATGACTGGAGTATGCCTTGTCTCTTGGGTGGCATGGTCCAGCAACCCACCGCTTTATAGGTAGACTTCTTTCCGTTAACCTCGACGGATCGATGGAGCAAGTATCGCTCACATTCAATGACTTTCTAAAGCCTCCGTTTCCCCCGATACACGGGTTGTTAAAGCGTAAAACTTGCTGGGGTCTTGGTGCTGCAGCGCCAGTGCGCTTGTCAGGAGTGATTAGGCCCTTTAGGTAGCTTTACATCATGTAGATGCGGCTTTCCCCCTCTCCAATTTAGACACGACAATATTTCCACGAAAAAGAAAGGATGTCTACGAGGGCGTAAATAGTGCCCTACCAGGGTTGTGGATTGCCACCGTAGTCGCACAGCTCCAGTCTTGTGTCGGAGGAAAGAGTACTGCTAAAACAAACAGACAATGTTTTTTATCATGTCCGTCTGTCCGTTGGTCCAAAAAATGGATTTACTGGGCGCGAAGGTGCTGGGGAAGAACACCACGGTAAACGCAGATATTCATCTCACAAACTGGACAAACGGCGGGTGAAAGTCTTATTTGATGTTGCTACTTGCAAGGTTTAGCATCCACATTTTCACGTTTCTGACCTCGCAGTATAGTGAATCAGAAAATTCTAGTGCGAAAAGACTGAAGCCCCGATGCAGCGTCACTGCGTTGCTGCGTAACTTTCCGCTCACCCCTCGGCAAGCAGGATGTAGTGCATGAAAATTTGCAAGCCTCAGGAGGGGACTGTCCACCTGTAGCACACGTGTTTTTGTGCACTAGAGATGCAGTTATTCCTCAGAAATGGGGAATGAATGAGGCTGCACCACATTGCCTGCAAGAGGTTATGGCTGGGACGTCATAAGGGTACAAGATTGGGCTAATGCAAAGCACGGGCTCGCACCAAGAGATTCGTGTGAAGGGCAGCTGGAACAGAGGGGCGCAGTGAGATTAGTGTGCATCTCTGCACATGCTACCTCAGTTTTGCCTGGTTGATGTGGGTGCAGTTGGGCCCCCAGCCAACCCAGATGTCCACGGTGTCCTGTTTCTTGTACACCACCCCACTAAAGATTTTGAGGGCGACGAATCTCTTACCTCTCAAACCTTCACGACCAAGTACAAACCATCCGCTAAACTATTTGCTTGTGAAGCATTTTAGTTGGACTGGGTAACTTACCTTCCCGCATAACAACAATAGTTGAAAGAAAGGTGAGTCTAAGTAGCACAGCAAGTGGCTAAACAGAATAGCAGAAATTCAAGTGACTAACAGCTGTCGCTGGGGCTGTGCTCATTTGACCACCTCAGGTGTGGTGCTGCCGCTACATCCCTTGTTTCTCTTTTCCTTACAAGATACCACAGTGTGATAACGCGTATTTTCCATTGTTTTTCTACTTACAAATAAACTGAGATGCTAATGAGGGATTTACATGGGCGTTTTCCCCCCACAGCGCAGACGACAAACCTGCTTTTTCGGACACTCAAATTCTGGAACCAAAGCAGCAACATTCAGTTAAAACATGAAGCTACGAAAATGAGACTAAGACAACTGCTTAATGCAGTGTAAGAAGTGCATCTTGTGATAGCCATCCGTCATCGGTTGCATGCGGCAAGCGTCATCTTCATAATGCATAAACAAAAAATATATAATTTTTTGGTTTAACCTTCAGATTTCCATCTACTGCAATTTTACAGACCCAGCTTGCCATGGTGTACTATCGGACATTCAGGCGCCCAAATCGGCTGCCCAAAACAGCCAGCCATTATCCTTAATTGAACAGAGAAGAATTGCAGCAACAGTAGCAGCGCAAAACGTATCAGCAGCAGCAGTAGGAGGGGGGGATCAACGGGAGGGGGATGTTTCTCCCTGGCCATGGAGGGGTCCCTGCCCTCCGCTCCAGAGGAGCCGACAGCCTCAATATCCCATCAACAAACAAGCCATACAGCCCAGACCCTACACTCTGATGTTGTGCTACCCTACTCTGCTCCAATCGCGCCCACACAGCCAACAGGAGACGACGCTACTGGCGCCTTTCCTGTAACTGCTGGAGAAGCATTAAGCAACAGCAGCGACAGGAGCAGCATCCTCAGCAGCATCAGCACCCTTTCCTTTATCAGAGACAGCACCAGCAGCAATAGGCAGTATTACCAGATTTCTGCGGCAGACGCAGCGGCAGACATTCAAACAGAAAGATTAGGCAACATGGTGGCCACTGAATTGCTACTCTCTGCTGACCCGGCAGCGGCACCCCCAGCAAAACCCCACAAGCTATCTGCGCTCATGGGAAGGGTCTTTACTGCCTCTAGCAGCAGTGGAAGCTGCAGCAACAAGGGGCAGCTGTTGCTGCCCTGCCTCTTAGGGGATCCCTTTGTGTGTCTAAATGTAAACAAAAGAGTGGGGGTGTCAGCCGGTACTCTGTTGGGGCGGCTCTCTCTTTTTTACTGGCCTACCCCTCTCTCATTGCAGCAACAGCAACAGCAGACGCAAAAGGGAGGTATTGGAGGACAGGTGCTGTTGCCCCAGGCATACAGCGACGATGGTGTGGCCATTTGCTGGATGGACACTTCGTACGTAACAGCAATAATGGGTGCATCAGATGTAAGTATAGCAAGCTGTCTAGCCGAATAGCTTCTAGCTGCCTACGACTGATTCATGCACCAGTCTTAGGTCCATGAGCGAGTGAAGTGAGGATGCGGGGTTTATATTGGGTAAGTTTTGGGTTTAGGGTTTAACGACTGTCTTACTGCGTGCAGCTGGTGCAATGGAGACTGCCTTCTTTGCGGTGTATGGGCAGCGAACAATTGTCGCTGTTCGCTGGCCGTAGTGCTTTCAACTCAGTGACAATAAGTATGCGACTGCTACGACGGCAGCAGGACACACAGCAACTGCTGCTGCTATACAGACACTGCAGCAAAGCTCTAGCAGAGATGCTCCTTTATAAAATAAAACACCCTCGATCAGAGGCGTCGCTTGCCTCTTCGTTTCCCGTAAGTGGGAAGGGAAAAGAGCAACAAAAGGCATGGGCAGAGGCTTTGGCCCTTGGCGTATGTACACTCGACCCTCAACAGCAGCAGCAACAACAGCTGCTGCGAAACCACAGCACCTGCCTCCTTGGTACTGGTGCTGCATGCATTATGGACTTAAGTAAGGTGCTACTGTAGAGACTCCTTAAGGGGTCTATTGTCGTTGCAGTGCTCTACGTGGCCAGACAGTGTCAAGAATGACCACCAGCGTGGTATTTGACTTGAAAGCAGTTTATGATTACGATTTATGGCGTGTTTCTCAGGGGAAGGAGACATGTATGAGCGATACGAGACGAGTTACTTCTGCAAGTTGTGGCGCAGCGTGGAGGCTTGCAACCTAATTGCCCTTGATTTCAACGGCGACTTCGTGCTGTACGCACACCCTATACCCTAGACTCAGGAGTCTTTTGGCGCGCTAAATCGTTGGCCTTTCTGACCTCGTTTGTCTTTTGCAGGAGCAACTATTTCTGTCGAACAAAGTGTATGCTTTTCCACCTTGTTTCTAGTTAAGGTGTACATACTGAACATGAATATGTATCTAGACTTTTCTGCCGTTTTGCAGTTGCTGCAATAGCGATGGCTCAATGGAGCGCCGCTGGCTGTACGTTATAGACGCCCGTGGCGCTTCCCGCCAAGTCGAAGAGAGCCAGGGGTACGTATTTCGGTGTAGGCAATTCATGATCTCACCAAGGGCAGAGAATGCCACTAGGAAGCCAACACTGTTTGCAATTATTTCTCCCTCTGCTAAAGTTTAGCGTTTAGGGTTTAGTATTAGGGGTAACTAATGATCGCAACAGAGGCAGGAACAATTGCATCGTCTTTGCCTCCCTCTTTCCCATCCCATGTGTCGTGTCTCTTTTTTTCTGTTGTTTATATCTCTTCTCCTCTCGCTTTTCTTCTTTAATTGCCTGCTAGAACTTTTGCTGCGGCTGCTGCAGGTGGTGTGTTGCCCGCCGGAGCTACATGGACGAGTTCATAGTCTACAAAAGACTCGCGCCTCGCCGCATGCAACACGCTTGTTTTTTCTCTCACTTCTTTCTGCTCCTTTCCGCTACAAATAGGATTGTTGTATACGACATGCGCGTGCCTTTTTTTTCGTATTATTCGTCTCGTGCCAAAGCACTAGAGCTTATTAGCTGGAGGAAAGCGGTTGATGCTGCTTGTGCTGCTTTCGCCTGTTGTGAGGGTACTTGTACAAACTACAAAGGAGCAGAGCAGCAGCAGCATCAGCAGCAGCAACAAGGAGGTTCAGCGTCCGGCTCTGGCTCACGGCTACTGAGAAGACATGGGGCCGCGGCGGCATCTCCAGGGGGCAGCAGGCAGGAGAGAAATAACAACAGTAATAGTGATAGTAGCACAACAGGGGACAAGGGCACGGATGCCCCGTTGCGCTGCCTGCCGGCGCTGTTTCTGCGCTGTCTGCAGAGAGGCGCGGTCGAACACGAAAGGGTGCATGCAGAACTTAACAGGAAAAGCACAGGCTTTATTAATAGGATTTTCAATGGTGTCTCCCCGGGAAGAGCCGATTCCGCTTCATTTGCTGCTGATGGTACGAAGCCACCAGCAGCAGCAGGAGGAGGGCAAGGAGAAAACCACATTGCTCACAGTAACGTCGCAGCGAGGGAGGAAGAAATGGTGCATGTGCTCCATGCTGGGGAAGGCGAGGGCTTGGAGGAGGCTTGGAAAGGCAACAGACAAAAATACCAGCAGGATATTTCAGAGGCATATGAAGACGACTGTCATGCGTTTTTCTTGTTTGAGATAACGCCTCTGGCCCTTCGTGTTTGTGATGCTTTTTTCCGCTTTTGCTCCCTGCTGCTGCAGCAGCAGAGACAGAAGCAGCAGCGCAGCAACATGTGCAATGATGATACATCGACAAATGCGTTTCTACGGCCCCCGTCGCCGTGCACGAGAAAACCAATGGTGAGATACGACGGAGTTGCATTTAGGGTTGTGACTCAAACGGAGACTTAGGGAACATGCACTACGGAGATTCCTGACAGTATCAGAATTCAGCCCACAAAGGCTGCTCATCCTTCATATTTAGGTTTACTAAGGATTTGGCTTTATGAGCCTATGGGGTGCCTGAACTGTCTTGCTTGCTTTTTTATACTGAACAGCCACAAAACTGCGCTTGCTTTTCCCAGTTTCCATTCTGTAAAGATTAGGGCGTAGGATTTTGTTGTTGCTTTGTTCATTTCATGCAGAGGTGCTACCGGCAGCGATCTCGTGTATTGTATCTCGACTCGTCGCGGATAGATTTCTGCTTTTTATCTCTTGATTCCAGCGGATGGATGCGAACATATTCACTCTTCCGTGGCAAGGTGCTTCAGTCTGTACGACTTGATAGAGGCCTATTCGCTGCAGGTACGGTATGGTTATGGTGTGTACATTACACAGATATAGATATAATGTATAGGCGTACTTAGTTACAGTATGTATTGCATTCTATTGTGTATAAAATCGTTCACAATAAATAACTAGTAAATCATTCCCTCAAGCGCCCAACTGGGAATGATAGCCTAAACACAAGTTTATGGTTATGGTTTAGGGCTGAGGGTCTGTTCTATGAAAAGGGTCAAGTGAATATACATGCGGGAATTTCAGGCTGGCCGTACTCCGTTGCTTCAGATGGCCCTGTTGTTGCATACACAACTGACAAGGTTTGCAACTACTGCCCGTACCGTTGCTGCTGCAGCGCTGTGCCTTTTGTCATTACAAAAGGGACTCAAACAGCTCAACAAGAAACAAATGTTTATGAGGATGGTTTGGTTCTGTATAGGGTTCAGGGTGGGAGAGCGGTGCTCAGGTTAATTCTTTGCTTGAACGTCTATTGTAGAGTGAGTGGTAGTGCTGCCTTAATGTTTCGTTTTTGCTTTTTCTTGTGTATGTGTATGTCGCAGGGTGTATACGGTCTTCTGTTGAACGAAAAGAACTTGGGATGTTCGTGGGTGACAGGGGCAGAGGCGTTTTGCTCTATGCCCTTAGACCCCCGCATCGAACGCGCAGCGGCGAGACACGGCACGAATCCCTAATCCCGGATGGCTTAACCAGCCACCAAAGGCAGAATAAAGTGATATGAAGAAATTGAGTGTGTTCAGTTTAGAGTCAAACTCGGAATGTGACGGACTGCTTTTTATATATTGACGCTCTCTTTTTGAACAACCGGCTGCCAATGTACTCTAGTAATCTGCTGCTTTAGCTCCTCTCTCTTTATAGCATCTCCCTAATACTGAAAAAACAGCTTGCATAGTTTTAAAAAACACAAGAGATATCCATTTTAAACAGTAAGCGTGCTTGCGAAGAGGAAACATTCTTTTCCGGCAAAACAATATTATTCTAGTTTTTGTGCTGTGGAGTTGCTTTGTACCGAAACGTTAATTCCTGACTGCCCGATGCATTAGCGGCGCGAATGCCACACACGCGCCAAATTAAGTATTGCCCTTGTGTGTACCGAAATTGTTCGTTACTTGGTTTAAATTCGAGTTAGAGTATACTAGTAAACCTTTTCGCTGCGTAAGCACGCAAGGGGGCGTGTGTCAACAGGCAAATTTAACCCGATGGTGTGTGTGTTTTGTACTTCATAGTTGGTCTCTTTGCAGCAGCCTTTAATTGTCCTTAATAATGCTTTGAATGCAGTAATCAGGACAACAGTAAGTGCTAGGCTGTAATTGGGCCACATCCCCGCGGCGCATGCTTGTGCACCTGGTGGACTTCCTATTAGGCGAGTTCACTCTCCCCGTTCTAATTTTCGACTGCAGCCCCAGAATCTTGTTTACTATGCTCCTAACAGCCTCATGCAGCGTCTTGTTTGGATTTGCCGTGTCGCGCAACTTTTATGTCGAAAGTGTTAGGGCCTGTAGGGCAACCCTTAGTTCTTCCCTAATTTCCTGTCTAGTAAGTACTTAATCGAGTAGTTTCAATTCACCTTGAATTGCCATTGTTTCTCCAGCCTGTCCCAAGAGGCGGGTCTCGAGTTCAGACACTGGATAGATATGTACGTCGAGTTCGTTGGCCGCCGTATCAGCGGCGACCTGCTGTGGCGTTAGCTGGTCGTTAGAGTCCCATAGAAGGGCGATCGTGTTCTGTGCCTCCGCTAAGCGTCCCTAGAGGGCTAGGCAGCCCCAGGTGTCTGACTTTGGTCTGTCCTGGAGCGTTCAATCTCTGGCCCTCGTAGCCTTTCTCTTGACGCTGGCCAGCTTCTTGCACAAGATGAACACTGTTGCCAGGCTGACAACTAAAAGATTAGTCCCTTTGCACATTATGTACACACATTATTCACGATTGGTTAGACGATCACTAGCTAGCCATAGCAAACTGCAGGCTTTCTGTAGTGAACTTCCCTGCACTCACGGCTCACGCTGAGTCGAAGCGCTAGTCTGTGCCGTTATCGTTTCCGTTTTAGCTTAAGTTATGCTTAACGGAAGTGAAGCTATTTAGGTTTAACATTTAAGTAACACTGTCTCAAGGCGACTCTTACCCTATCTTTGGGCAAGTATAGAGGCAATAAAAAAAACCCTTTAAGGAAACCCTTAAGAGACAATTAGAATCGAGGTACAAGGATCGTGAGTTGAGGCCACGAGCCTGATGAAAGACATAAGGCATGAGACAAACCCCAAGGCCTTAAGCCTTGATGTGGAGAACGAGGTCACGTGTTGGGGACTTGAATTCAGGTGGCAAACAAAACATCTAGACATGCTTTTTACGTATAGAGGTTCTGATCTCATTGAAAATTGTGTAGCTACGCATCTAGAGGTATCCTGTGTGGAGTTTTCGTGCGCGTTATTTCAAGTGTCTTGTGCATCACGGACCCCGTGTATAAAGACTGAATCGGGGTGCGAGGGGTTTTTGAGGGCTAAGAGAGTGCCCTGTTAGGGATGCGTAAACGTTGCTAAGAGAACTTGAAGCAGTCGTTCTAGGATTTATTGATGTAGGCAAAAGCTTCGAGCCTTTTGCGGTCTAGAAAGACTGTGTAGTAGAGGTCGCGGAACCTCCTTTGACCGCTAAGAAGGTCCCGAGGCTTATTCCGTGCCTCCCCCATGGTGTGAGAGGTCAAGGCAAACATACGATCTAAATTACATTATGGGACGATGCCTGGGCACGGAATTGTCGTTGGGGGTTTCGCGCTTCCTAGGCGTTTGAGAACCCCAACGAGGAGACACGCACTCTTGCCCCGGCCCCTCAGTGATCCCTATGGGATCAGCCTCCCTATACAACAAGATATTAGAGGACTTCCCACACTTATGGTCCTTAATACGTCGACTTATGGTGTGACCATTATTCTTATGGTACTCAGTGTGTTAGTGTTGCTGAAATCGTGGGAGTCGTGTTCAGGACCTGTCCAAGCTTTGCACAGGTCTTGGGCTTTTCGAAAACGTGGGTCAGGATTTTAGTTCACTACGTCTACTCTGTATATCAAGTTGTATTGCCAACGGCGTTAAGGGAAGAACGTTGCTGGGTTAGCTGCGATTGGTATGAGTGACCTTGGGGCGTTCAAGGGGTGTCCCTAAACCCTGGTAGTCACGCCTCCTGGGGTAATGTCCCTGGGAGCTGAGCGTCTAATCCCTGTAGTGATTGCTGTGTGGCTGTTTCTGTGTTTAACATTTTTCTACTATAGGGAAGAAGAGACGTAGGTGGTCCCGCTAACTTGAGTTCGGAGACCAGTGACTCATCGGGAATCGTTGTGGTGAAGGGACGGAGCAACAGGAACCTGACGCCTGAGATTTTGCCTTTAGCCTCCTGAGTCCTCTTTTACATCTACTAGGGGATTCCGGTTGTTAACCAATCGAGGGCAATGAAACGTCATTTTCTGCTCAGCGCCATATCAATAATAGAGCAGCAGCAACAGTAGCAACGATGACGTCGTGGACCACCCTTTATATGGAAGCATAACGACATGCACCTTACGACGAGGGCGCAGATGTAGCATGTTGATGTGTGTGTTCGATGTTGCAATCTTTGTCTGCTTGTTAGCACTTAGAATTGCCGTAACTGATGTCGTTTGTTATCTATGAGTAGAAGCGTTCAGCACAAGCACGTGAAAAGCAGTAGCTTATTTCGTCGGATTGAGTGTAAGGATGCGTGTGTGCCCAAGGTTCAACTGGGCTACACCGTGGTTCCAACCCCTTAGCGGCTGGTTGTGCTGAGGTCGGGATAGTCACAGAAAGGCAAGCGGGAGAACAACATACTTCTTTGAAAACTAAGTACTCTTATGTTGTTGTTTAGTGTTAGTCCTTACGGTTTTTAGGCAGAGGCCTAAGTACAAGCACTGGAGTTATGGACCTTTATCAGAGACCGAAGTACATGCGTTCCAGGCTGTTACCGCTCCTCCTCTACGTATGCATAACCTTTCAACTCAAAAATCACTTCAAGAATGGATAAATTCAAGTTCGATTGGGCAATACCAAACACTTACATGCTACACTAACACTCACCAATTCGAAACACGTACAGATCGTTCTGTCCATCCCCGAGCCAGCCCTCATGAAACCCGAATGGAAGTCCAAAACTATCCCTTTTCGCGTCATCTCGCCTCCAGTTTTCTGTTTTTCTGCGATTTGGGGGTGTTCAGAGAATTCAAGCCCCAACGGGTTGAGAAGGCGTTGCATGGTGCCCCCAGCCCCCCATCGAGTTCTTGGGCTGTGGGGGTTGCGTTAGGCTGCCCGATTGGTTTTACAATTCCCAGCCTGCGGTGGATTTTTATGAACTATAGTGCTGCATAGAGGTCGGAAAATGGCGAACAAGAAGGCTGAAGAGCCCGAGCATGTCTCGTCTTCCTCCTCAGAGAGCGGCTCTGACGATGAGCAGCATGACGATACTCAGAAAGAACAGCAGGATGGTGATGGTTCCCCCTGCCGCTCTCGCCAGTCTCGCAACGAAAAGAAAGCCAGGAAGGCTGTGTTGCGTCTGGGAATGAAACCGATGCCAGAAATTGTTAAAGTTGTTATCCGCAAGGCAAAGCAGGTGAGTGTTGCTGCAGATTGTGCCTCTCAGATTACACATTATTTCTTTTTTTTAGTTGACATGTATTCGTGTGAATGATGCTAGGGAGGTTATTACTCAGTGTTGATGTCTTGCAGCTGGAAACCGCTTTTTGCAATGTTCGTCAGTGTAATCCCGTGTCACTCTCTGTACCTAGATATGCTTTTACGTACGCTGTTCTGTGGAACAGGAGTGCTTGTGAATTTGGTTTTACACCTAGTCAATTGCAACTGGCTGGAACACTGTGCTTTGAGGTGGTTAGCCTGTCCTGACCAGAAGTGGTGCGGATGACTTTTTACTTCCAGGCATGGTTTATGCTGCCGAAACCTGACGTGTTCAAGAGCTTGTCGTCGGATACCTACGTGGTATTCGGTCAGGCTGAGAGCATGGCTTCGCAGGCGCACAGTAAGTACTTGTTGCTTTATTCAGCATCTCATTCAAAGAGGCGCCTTACGGTTCATGAATGTTGGACCCGATGTGTAGTGCACGATTTGATTAAATGTGTGGATTACCCGGGGGCTTATTGTGTGGGTTTCCGTGCTGTTTTGTTTCGCAGCTGAGGCAGCGCAGCGCTTCACTCAGGGGGCCTTGCCGTTCGGCGCTCCAGACCAACCCAACGCTGGCTCAAGAGCTGCTGCTATCGCTGCAGCGAAGGCTGCTGCAGCTGCGGCTCCCAAAACTGATAACGTTGACATGACAGGAGTAAATCCTACTGACGTCAATCTGATTGTTTCCCAGCTGCGCTGCACCCCATCGCAAGCTGTGAAGGCCCTCCGCGACAACAATAACGACATTGTAGAGGCCATTCTCGAGCTCTCTGCGGCCTAATGTGCAGTGGCAGAAGGCACGGAAGCACGAATTTATGCTTTGCTTAGCTTTAGGACCTATGGGAAGTCCCCGCCTTGGTAGAATGATCCTGGAGCCGGCGGAGAACAAAGCAAGTTTGTTTAGTCCGTGCATAAAGACCTCTTTAAATCATGCAGCTTCATATTTACCAGCGTAACTGGCATGCGACACTTGCATTTGCAAAGCAATGAAACGTGCGTCGATATGCAACGTATGCACACAGAGTACAGCTGAGAAGTTGCCTGGAGTGTAATTGCAGCTAATGCTATTCGAAAATATGAGTGGAGACACCAGGCTGGATTGAGCATGAGGGTATTGTGGCCTTGCTCCCGAGAAGTCGGGTTTAGAGTTAGTTTGCTCCCCCAAAGGCAGCCGGTGGCGCAAGCTGTGCCTCTGGTGCCCGCAAAGTCCGAAGAAGGGGGCAACGCAATCATTTATAAATACTTGGAGCTGCTATTCACGAATAGGTTCTATCTGCCCACCGATGCGGCATATCTGCTGCCCTTTCTTGCATTGCACACGCTTTCAGATGTCTACCCTTGGCTCGCAAGCCAACATTCCTTCATATTATGCGTCTGTTCTTTAGGAGAGGGCTCGTTCTTTGGCATCGTGGCGCAGTGAATGGGGCTGGCGGCTTTAACGGTAACGATCTACACAACAATGTACATGTATAGTTTTAGTTTGAGGCGGGTTTATGCCCCCCAGGGCAACTAACTGGCCAGCCCAAAGTGTCTCGTACAGCACAAGGCGCTAGACTCGTGCTACCCTGGCAAGAAGGCACTCTCTAGCTGCAGCTGTGTGTACATGAGAATGGTCGTAATCGAGCTTAGTGCAGCTCTGCGCTTGCGGGTACTAATGCACTTACTTACTATTAACAGCAGAACGATCTCCCCAATGCTACGTAACATGGAGGGTGGCGTTTTTTCACAGCCTTCTGTGTTGTTTGGGCTTGAGCGCACAGCAAGCTGCTCAACGAATATAACTGCCACATCAGCTACTCTTTGAACTTACCCTTGTGCAACTCTATTTATCGATTGTCTGTAGGCGCTCTACACTACTGCACAGTACAGACTTGTGCAGCCTGCCTGCTCCTGAACCCTGACTAAAAACTGTGCAACATTCAGTGGAAGCACGTGCTTACACTTGTCTGCTCCTGGCTTTGCTAACGATAGCCTAGTCTACATAACGTGAGATTCTGTTGGGGATCGGGGTGCACATACTCTAAGCCCTCGCGCCCAACTTCAAAGAACACGGTGAGTGTTCTGTCCGCGTGGAGCTCTCAACCGACTAGTAACCAAGATTGCGCTTGCCAAACCTTTGCGGACAACAATAGCCTTTTAGAGGAGCATCTTCTTCCATAGAAACTCGGCAACAGCTACTAGAATCCTTTCAGTTTGCGGCTCCTAAAGAAGTTGCAACCCATTCTCTGCATGGGTCATTTTATATGCAGCAAGTCTATACCCTACGAAACGGACTATTGCGAGCAAAGTTGTTGGCTAAGTGAAACGGAGACTGGACACTTCAGAATATTAATGCTACAGGAATTCGATAGTGGGAAGCTGAGCAATAACGCTCACTAGAGTGCCGGAACCGTTTACCCTCCAGTGCTTTTAACCAACGTCCACTATCGGATGGAAAGCCTAAAAGGCACTACCACCCAATTAACGTGAATACGTGCCTTCTTAATCGTGCCACTGCTAGAGAGCTTGCGAGACGAGCTCAACGCCTATCAGGGACTCAGGCCCCTATACTACATCTAGTTATGCTAAGTGAGACTAACAGTCAAGGGCCTTGTTCAAGAAGTGGAAGAAGACCTAACTGCAACATTGCAAGCTTTGGAAGAAACACACAAGGTGCTACAGAAATTCGAACTACTAATTGAAGAGTTGGACTTCACCGCAAGTGAATCCTTGGAGAGGCTTGGAAACGCAAGCATACATATTTTTACGTACATATTCGACTCGTCCATTCCACAAAAAAACAAACGGATAGGAGTATAGTCTGTTGTAAGCGAAGCTTGAGGTTTGGGGAGTTCAACTGAAGGCACACGCCTCTCCGGAAATCGTACAACTACAGCACGGAATCCCTCACAAAATTGCATGTGGCATAAAATTAAAACCGAATAGGTGCTTTGGTGAGAACGTTAATAACTCAATAAATAAAAATACAATTGACCATACTCTTAAGTATGGAGAATCTGATATCACGCCACACTATATTTCACTGTCAGACTCTCTTCAATTTGTTGTGCTTTCATTCAACAATTTACCTGCAAACGTTATACAACCGAATTCTTGCGTTTGTAGTACTATATGCCGGGACCCCTCGCGGCAAGACTCACAGGAGGGTTGCTTATTGGAGATGGCTTGGGACTGATGGTTTCGGAGGGGCTTTCTTACTGATGTTGTAACTGAATATTTACTGCCAGTACCTTGCGACAACAAATACTTGGTTGCCCAAGAGAACATTTGCATTTTGAGCCAACCAATCACTCGCTTGAAATAGCGGAGATTCCACAATGGGTGTGTTGAACATCATTTGAGTCACTATCTACGAGATGCTTTGTAGCCATTCAGGCTTACGCAGCACGTTGTTGATAACGGGAAATAACTCTGTCTTCTGTTAGGGCGTTCGGTTCGGTTTGTGCGGACTCGACGGGTGAAGTGCCAAATCCAGCTGGGCGATCCAATGCACTGTTTGTTCAGCATTACATTACTCAGAGTCCCTTCTAAAGATTCTTTTTAAACTTGCGCAATTAAGAGACATACAGTTTCCCCTGGGTTATTCATTGTTCTAACTGGACGGAGGGAACGGATTTCAGACCACCTGGAGGGCATCGTCCTCCAGCAGGGCAGCCGTCTATTCAAGAATATCGCCCGTTTTCTACTCCACGATGCCCAAGGGAGCCGTCCACGTGAGCTTTTTCCAGCACTGCATATCGTATTCGTTAAAATGATAAGTCATACGGGGGCATTCGAAATCGAGCATGCAGGTATCGAGACAGCTTAAGGAATGCAAAATACGTCACCCACTTGCGATTATTCGGTGCGGGTGAGCTCAGCTTACATGTATTAATTGCATGGACCCAATTTCTTATATATTTTTCCGCAGTACACCGGGACTAACTTCGCGAGGCTCCGGAGGCTGGATGTAGTCAACCGAGTCCGAGCTCTTACACACCAGCGGATGATGCAGCGGCCCCAGTGGCTGACCTACGCGGAGAGGGCTCCCCCATTAGAGCTCAGCAACCTGCATTTGCGTTGCAGCAAGGTTTCGTAAGAAGTCATGGCTGAGTGCCAGTGTACTTGGGGCTTATATCCTCGTGCCTTTGAGGCGTCAAGGGGCGGGTTTCTACTAGGAACTTTACATCCAGGCTGCTACGCAACACCATTCTGATGTGGTAATTTGGTGCGCTTGTGAATGTCGGTGCACAGGAATAAGTACTTGACATTAACGCGAGAGCTCTTACAGAAGTATCCGGATATTAGGTTTCAAGACTGCTTTGTAGAGGGGAACGAAACATCCAAAGGTTCGTTCCTCAGTGTGAGACACGCCCTCTGGAAGGTGCACATGAAACGGAACGACGCTTAGTGTAAAGGGAGATCTTGTGGTGGATGTGACTGCTTGCAGTATGCTACATGCACACGCATACATATCTTTACGTACAGATTCTATTCGTAAATGCCACTGAGAGCGTCGCTGGATACTCGCTACGTTGTACTGTTGCGGCCCGTTGTGCGCGTGTGTATGACCGCTTTTTTATACGGAGGCGCTTGTGGTGTCGTAGGCCAAGATACTTATCGTGCTGATCACCCTGCAATGCAGTTCGTTGCCCTACAGCTTCGGCATATGAACCAAGGGTTAACGAAAGCTGCGGCCTTTAAGAAGGCAAGGCCATACCTGGATGTGTCTATTAGTTGGCACGCGCGATGGCGCATATTTGGCACGTGTTTTGGCTGTTTTTGATTTTTCCTTGGCTGCTGTGGCGCTGTTGTGTTAGTAATCATCTGACTGGTGTTGTGCTTGTAGGCCGAAGAGGTTTTTCTTGAACGACGAACTGAATTAGAGCGTGCCCAAAAGCTTCACATGGCCGCTGCAATTGCTGCTGCGGCTGCTACAGATCCTGCAGCAGTGGGACGAGCCCCCATGGCATCCTTGATGGATCCCCTCTCCACCTCAGAGGGAATGGGCCTCGTGCATCCAATGTTCACATCAGGACGTGCCTACCGACAGGTACACAGCGCAACGTCAAAGATGACCGGATACGCCGGATTATAGGGATGAAGACAGCACAGATTGGCTTTGCAATTCCGTGAATATTGCTCATATGATCTGTGCCTGTGTTCTTTTTGGGGACCTGAACCGGCTTGCCTATGACGTATCTGTACACAAGATGTGTGTGTTTGTGTGGTGATGCCCAAGTTTTGCACTTAGCAGAGAATGCGGGATTTGTTAGCTGCCAATAGACAGCTACTATGCTTGGCATGATATAATCAGTTATGTGCTATGCTTGTCATAAGGGCAACATTTGTTCATCGCTGCTGTGTAAAATGATAATCGTCCGTTCTGCACAGAAAATTACGGCTGTGACGTTAATGTTCACTTATTGATGGTCTTGTAACTTATTGTGGCGAGCCGGCCGAGTCCGGATTATCTTGCGTGCTGTGGTGTGGATGGGGGAGTCTCATGCTTTTGTGTTTCGTTTTCGTTCTAGCTTGCCTTATTCCCTACTGTTTGGCGGGTCTTGTAAGCGCTTCGATGCGTTGATTGCTCATGTGTCCGTTTGTTCATTCTTGAGGTGTACAGTTAACCTAAAAGCCTTTCCTGTTTGTGTGTTGGTGTGCAGATGAAGGCTGCCGACTCCAAGGCGAGGCACCTTCTGCACATCCGGAACGTTTTGCGGTAAGCTTACGAAGTGTGGTAGCTGCCACGCAGTCTTGCTACGACAACGCTTCCCTATTTCTCGCATATTATAACATAACACTTGTCCATGTATCCATCACACGCATACAGAAGACAAAGCTTTTTTCGGCGGTGCTATACGCGCAGCCAGCTGCGCGAGCGAGCCGAACAGCCAGAGCAAAAACCATCCAGCTCAGCTTTCGGACGACTTTCCCATCGTCATTTGCGTCAGCGCGCCTTCGCCGAGGTGCAGGAACACCCACATCGCTGCTTTACAAGGATATCTGGTGATTTCTCTTTTTCATCTGGGTCCCTAACGGACAACGAGATTGGTTCACTTGACGCAGCCAACGACGAAAAGAGCTGGCCCTAGCTAGGAAAACGAAAAGCTGCAACTGAAGTACCTTGAGTGAAGTACCTTGAGTGCCTTCCCATCTGAAAGGGCACAATCCAAACAGTAGGTGCGTCATGGATTTTGACAGGTTTCTACATTGATATAAATACTATGCAGGCTCGTAGCCCCTTGGAGCAACGTTTTTCTGGCACATTCTTGTCGTAGTGTCTTGCATCTGTATGCACCCTCGCAACCTGACAAGTTTGAAAACCACAACACAGCACGCACAGTGGCATCAGGAAGCTCGCAGTTATTTTAAATTCCAGAACAGCAGCGTCCGCAAGGGGAAGAGATTAAAGCCCTAGTTCCCCCCGTAGGCTACCCACACGCGTCTACGCCAGCAACTGATTATTTAGAGGCCAGTACCCATCGTTTTGAAACCGCTGTCCGGTGACGCTATAGACGAATAAGCTGATAATCTTTTGACGTCCCCAGTGGTAGTGTTCTCTGCTTGTATTTGACGTTTTGCATATGTGCTGTTTTCAAAAGCACTGGTTGCCACGCATTTCGTTCCGCAGACACTCGTTGATTATAAACCCTAAGAGTGCTAACGTCGGTAAGCTCAATTCGCCGTATGTGAAATGGCTGTTGGCTGCTGACGTAGTTCCTAGCGCAACAAAATGTGCTGTCTAGCAAGAGGAAGAGGCTAGCTGTGAGGGTCGTGGTCGTGGTGAGAGCTCCAAGCAATTGATAGACCAAAGTAGACCCAGATCTCGACGAGTGCGAGCTCGCCAGAGTTGTGAGCGCCTTTTCGTAGCCTTTGACTTTTCCACCAAACATAGTGGGCCTAATGTTTTGTATTCTCCAAATAGTGGTTACATAGTTGGCATCAGAGACAGGTTCCGAGACTGCTTTGTACGGGAGAAAGATAGGCTAATCTGCTATGCACCCTACAATACGGTCCGTTACTCTACAGCTTCATCAGATGAACTAAGGTAAACCATAAGCAAAAGCTGCAACATTTCAGAAGACACGACGACACCCCTAGAGGTGGATATACTCGCGCTTAGCACGATCGCCACTGTGTTTGGTCTTCTCTCTAATGCTGAATTGGTGCAATGCTTGTATATTCAGCTGTGAACCTACTAACGAAGTAACCTAAAATAACAAAACAATTCTAGTCGTAATGGCAACAAGCAGCAATACACCAATAATGCTAGCAGACCATGTAAGTGGTGCGCGCTGAAACCATCCGCAGCAGCACCATCTGACCCTTGTCGGGGCTTCAAAAGACACATCCGAATGCGTTGGCAAATATGCGGTAGTGGAGACACCTGAAAGTGCCGCATCTGACTCAAAATGCAAAGAAAACGATCCGCCACTCGCGCTGTCGGAGCCTAACGTCTGCTCATCACCTCTCCCTGATATCATGGACCGCTGTACATTGTGCTCATTACCATCAATCACAGCCAAAGGGGCGTGAGGCGTGTGTGCTGACGTATCCGCTCCATCGGATGCAGATGCTGCTGCGGAGGCCATTGGGCACACGCCAATGATGAAAAGATGCAACTGGCGGACCAGGAGAATGGGGATTCAACGTGGGAGACAGAGAAACTCGATCTGCATCTTACGTCCTCGAGTTCCCACTGCCGCAGGGGATTCCGACTCTTTGAGACCCCGGCTTCGGCCAATTGCAGGAACAAGCAAAAAATAGCCGGCTCTCGCCCATCAAGCAAGTTACCCTCTCCAGACGTCTGAGCCGCCAAAATACCCCAAAGCAGCGCCCCCGAAGTAGTCTGAATTAACAATCGCTGTGCGAGTAATGCCTTACGCAGGCTGGTGCAAGAAGCTTGGGTAGCAACGCAACCTCTCCCGAGATTGCAGCTGACGTATCAGCTGGTATGCCAAAACTCGCCATTGGCATAGGCCTCTAGAGTTCTCTCAGATGGAATCACTGCGCTTGGCGCCTGTAAACCAACTCTCTTTAAAACTAGTACAGAGCCACAGTAGAGAACTGGCTCATTAGCTCTGCTGCTTAGTGGTTGCCCCATACAACACTCATCGATTTACAAATCGATGCAAATGCTCCCATGAAGAAGGCGCAAGCAGGCGTCAGAAATCGTCTTCATATTGCTTCGTTTGTTACCTTCCAACCTTGATAAATTGTGTTATGTGAGGGAGACAAATAAAGGCTATGAAGGTTTGGTTGATTCAGTCGCTAGTAAGTTATATCAGCTTGCAGCCCCAACGCCTCACTGAGCAGAGGCCGGGATATAACAAAAAACTTTGAATATAGTACAGCAAACAATAATGATCGCTTTTTCAACCCCTTAACTTGCGACATCTTTTAATCTTTCGCGTTATTGCGCCAGAATATATACCACCAAAACCCAGTATACTCCAGCTGCTCAGTTCAGCAGTAAACAGTCGGATCGCATCCCGTCATCTTACTGACTCCATAGAACTTGCATTTTCCTAATGTCAGTTACAGTGAGGATGGGAACGCTGCTCTGTTTGTTCTTTTATAAAAAGCTATTGTAACCTCCTGGCATCCCAGGGGGTCAAAGGCAAATCGAGGTTTTCAGCAATACATACTGAATCCCCAACCTGCCATCCCACTTCTCACAATGTTAGATCGTTGGCTTCTGCCCAACGTTTCCTTAGCGAGGTGCGGAAGTTCCTAATTAAGAGTGCCGGGTTCGCTCCTTCCAGAGTACAAAGCTATGAGTTATGCTAAAGAGGACACAGCAACTACTGCGAATTATGCCACTGAACGCAAAGCACCCTGACAAGCAGAGACAAATGATGAGCAGCGTTCACTGCAAATTTTGGACCACGGGTTCCGCTTGCAAATATCCCACAATGGTAGTAATTTCCCACCCCTGTATACTGTATATATTGCCTTTCGACGCCGCAACGCCAGGGGTACCTTGGCCCTGATGCCAATGCTATAAGAGCTTGCCATTTATAGAGCTTCTTCCAAAAGGGAACTTGAAGACGCATATAGTCATTAACACTAGTTTTTCCTTGGAGTAGGCGAGGGATACATCTTGTGCGTCCCTACGGGCACACCCGCACCTGCGTAGGGGAGCCTGTAGGATACCGTCAACAATTACTATGAGTCTAACCAAATTAGTATGGAAAACAGCAAATATGACTGCCATCACTCCGTCGCACCCTCCCAAAGAACTCAGTACATGGAGAGCTCCAGTGACAGTTCGTACAAAGGGACGCATTGCGGCACCCAAGATTACTTGCGGCATCGCAGTACTACCAACGGCAAAATCCAGCTTGCCAGTATTAGCAAGCCGGCTTCTTAAAATGATTAGCAGGACAGGATGGCTGCTATGGCCTATATTTCCGTTGTGTGGTAAAATCGCTCGAGCCCACATGGCCTGCCGACGCAATCCCTCGACGGCACCCCCCATCATGCGCGATCAGAAGTTACATTATTTATCTGTTATATTTCTATGCGTATCACTAGCCTTCTTCCTCCTCTTCTTCCCCTTCTTCCTCGTCCTGCGCAGTCCATGCTTCGTTGAAGTGCTTAGCTAGTGTCAAGAGTTCTTGTTTCTGAGCCTCTGCCTGCTCATTAACATGCTGCGCGAACTCTGCAGCGCACCAAGCCATAAAACAAAAACCAATACAAGCAAAAATGCAAATGCGAACAACAGAGAGGAACGGTCTTTTTAAGAACAAAAGCAAATATAATGAATGGAGTGGCATGTTCGCTCACCTTGGACAACGGCTTCCACCTCCCCGTAGTCGATGTTTTTCATACGCATCAGGTCCATCAACCGCATTCGCACCTGCGGCCCATACGGCACATACGCATGAACAAAGCGTCTCGAAGTCGACTGGGACCCGCCTATGTGCATGACTCAGCTAGTACTGGGTTCACGCAGGGTCTCACCATAGCATTTCCTGCGTTTGTCAGCCGTACGATGATGCAATCAAGCTGCTGGAGCATCGACAGTCCTGCCTCGCAGGCGTCGAGGTAGCGCCGTTCCTCTGTGTCCACTCCCATCTGCATTCACCCACGTTACTTGACTTGCTCGGTTGTCTTGTGGCAAGCTTGTGGCTTCCACAATATACTTATGAATGGCGGAGCTCTTCGGCACATCCCAAGGTATATGTCCACCAGCTAACTGTGGCAGCAGTAGCCAACGCAGTAGCATCCCCCTCAGCTCGCAGAACGAGGGAGGCAAGACGACATTTGATTCGGCGCAATATAGCTTACCTCCTTGTCAATTTCTTTCATTTCTTCCGTAGATTCCGGTCTGCTCGTGGCCTTGCGAACGCGGGATGCATACGTTTCTCGGAGCTCGAGAAGTCGCTCAATTTTCTCAAACCCGCATTCCTGGAACTTGTTTAAAACTCTCGCTGATAGCACAAAAACTCCACCAAAGTCATCGCGAGGATTCGTCAAACATGACGACCGGAGGTTCCAAACGCTGGGGCCCAGGCTTTCCACACAGATATGTAATGCAGCGGTGGTCCTTTGGAAACGACCGACACGTGAGTTCCTCAACAAGTGGGGTACAGAGATTCAAATGTTGGAATGTTGCCGGGCGTACCGATCGGAGTGCCTGTGCAGTTCTTTAGCAGTGAGTTGATGATAGATACCACGTGCTCTGAGATGCAACAACAACAACGTTGATGCCTGGTCAATCGAGTACTGGTGCAACAAAGCGTAAGCACACTCATGCCTCGCATCCTTCCGAACCATGTATAACTCTCTGCTTAGCAACTTCGGGATGTCCCTAGGCGAGGTCCCACCGATAGGGCCGTCTGGCTTCTTGGGTTTGTGTTCGCCTTCCTTGACTTTCCCAAGGAATAAGGAAAACAAGAAGCGGAGGCCCAGTCTTTCTACAAAGGTTGTGCAATTCGACGTTGAGTCCATCAATGCAAAATCTAGCGCTTTGACGGCCTGCTGAGTGAAGAATCTGCAACACGATCGTACCAAAGAACATATCCAATGTTTCTTCACCTGCTTGCTGAACGAGGCAGCCCGGATATTATTGGCTAGGAGCGTGATAGGCAAATCACACACCTCCGCTCCTTAATGATACGAAGCATCAGCTCTACTCCCTGCTGCTTGCCCAACAGTTCCCTGTTGGATTCGCTGAGGAAATGAAGCCATGCGCATGACCTTTCGGTTGCTATACGGCAAGTCGGAGCACCAAACGAACGAACACAAACATGAGCTTGCACATTCTGCAAGCACGCTTGGCTGACCAGTGGGAGTGTGTGTTCGAAGGACAGCGCAACAAGCCTGGACGCTGAACTATAAGTTGCCTTACACAAGAAGCAAGCTGCATAGAGAATCGAAAAGATTTAATACAAGCTCTTCCTGAAACACATTGAAACAAAAAGTGACATATCGGTATTCGTTAATCACTTCCACTTGCGCACAGCAAAACCACTGGTATAAATGACGGCGAGATAAACACCTTCCAAACAGCTCCAAATGTGCTGAGAAATCATTTGACGAGCAGAAAGAAACATGCATGAGCATAGCGATTCATGAAAGTTCCTCCTTTAGTTATGTGCGCACCAAATGCGGCACTTTTTGTGCAACTTTCCATTAGGACACAGAACCGCGGGCATTGGTGAGCAGCGGCAGTAAAATTCCGTTTCTTAGTCGCAGCAGTAAGAATTTTGAAAGCTTGTCAAGCATTGGTGACTGGCTTTTCATAGTTTACCTCTTGCGCGCTTTCCGGGTCTTTCTTACGATATGGCGCTACAGCCCTCAGAAGCCGATCGACGCCGTCAGCGCCGGTACGGCCACCCAGCTGGCTCTTCTCCAGTGGTTGGAGTTGTTGCAAAAGCGCAGCTAGTACTTCGGCTGCATGCAGCCTGGTGCCGTCTGCAACAAAGGTGCTGACACCCGAGGCGGCTTGTGCGGCACTTACGGCGGAAGCTGGAGGAGGACGAATTCGTTTGAAAAGGAAGGATGGGAGCTTCTGCGCCTGAGCTAACGTCGTTGCTAACGATGGCTGAAGCTCAAGCAGGTTTTCCAACACAGACAAACAGCTGCTGATACCCAACGCGTCGTCTTCGCTGCCGTCTGGAAATACGATCACACAATTGGATTCATGCCAGTATCACGGGAGCCTTCCGATTGACCCAGAAACCCATTCAAGCTTTCGCTGAGCAAATAGTTGCTGTCCCTACATGTTGAGCTGTCCTGGACGCACCTTCCTTCAAACGGCAGAGTAGATCAACCACGATCTCCGGGAGATGGCCTCCCACCTGTTCGCAGCAATCACAGAACAAACATTCACAGTCACATTCCTTACTGCACTACCCAGCACGACACCAACAGCCGTGCAGAAAAGCAAATAGATGAAAAGGATAGGTTTCTGACGGTTGTACCGCTCTATCGTATGAGGGGCCCGGTTTGGGCACAGGTCGTAAAATATGCAACGCCAGTCATTAACGCTGAACATGTTGTGCTTTTAATCTACTACTGCCACTAAGCAACGGATTATTACTGCTGCTGCTCCCAGATGCCTACAGTTCTGTGCCCCCATGGAAAATTGCACCTCAGGTGCAACTGGCCCACCAACTGATCAACGATTGCTTGAGGGTCGGGCGCCTCCATGACGCTGTCCGCTTCAGTGAGTTCGCTGAAAACTTCCACGACGTCTATTGCAAGATCGGTATTTGCGTGCGACAGCAACGACGTAAGGATGTCGAAAGCCCCAGATTCGAACAGAAGAGGAAACAGAGACGGGGACGCAGCTATCTGAGTCCATCGTTTCACCTCTTCGTCCAGATCGACCTCCGACTTTATCCATCTGTAAATGGCGTCCAATACGCACAAGATTATACGTAATATGATCCGTAGAATTGCCATGCTCGTCCTACACTCCAAGGTCAATCCAAAGATAACTCACGTGCGAAAATACAATAACAAGATGGGGCCATTCTAACCCCGACGCAGCTAACAGCAGTGCTCACTTCTCGGGGTTCGAGGCAAATTTAATTCGGTCATGTTGATTCTTCTTGACACGCCGCTCAAGCTGCGCTGCGCATCGTCTAATTGACGCCTCCGTAATCTCCTCGACGTGAACCTGTACACCCCACATCAAACAGTGAATCCATCGCATGATACTCACTGTCTTCCAGCGTGGGCATGTCTGATCTCCTTGTGTGGTTTGTGTGGCTCCGCTCGTTGCAACATGCAGGAAAAGGAGGCCTCAGGTGATCCAACTTCCGTCATGAGAATCCACCGAGTCAGTGTGCAGCTGTGCGTGATCCGACGCAGCGCACCTCATCAGCTTGTTCAAGGATCTTCTCCACTACGCTTGCATCGATTTCGTCTGGAAGATCTTCCACAAAAACTTTTCCTTGGTGGCCTCCGGCGCTGCCTGCTTCCCCTACTGGGGCTCCACCATCTGTGTGGTGACGCTTTGCATTTCCCCCCAACCCCGGTGTGAGTTCTGAGCCCGGTCGCTTAGCAGCATCTGGAGCCAGGCTGTAAGGTTTGATTATCTCCTCAAGTTCCATCTTGACAGGTGTGAAAGCAACTGATGCAAAGGACCATAGTCCTGATTGCGCTGCTATACAGCCATCAGAAGCACAGCCCTTCTGACCTCCAGTAGATTACACAAACGGACGTAGCAGCCTCTGGCAGGTTTACAATTTCAGGCAGAGCAGTTATTTTACGAACTGAGCGTCCTGTGGAGTAATGCGAGTGAAAGGGGTGAGCTCAATTCTTTCACACAATACGGATATCTTAAAGTTGAGCGCCCAGTCACAATTCCGAAACGGCAGCTTTTATGTCTAGTTCAACACATCTCCCAAGGAATGCGCTTCACAGGCGGACTTGCGCAGGATCTACAAAGAGGAGGCAGCTGCACCTGACAAAAAGTTAAGTGGACACTGCACAGACAGTAATACACAATAAAATCGGTTGCCCGATCATTACAAGCGGTCATTTCGTTCCAAAGTCTTCAAGCATGCGAGCATTGTCTATGCATGCAGCGGACCAGCCCACTCTATACGGATGTTATTACTAACAAAATGCTCTGACAGCCTAAGAAGGAGTTGCATTCTAAGAATAGAATTTCTGTAGTACTAGCGGTAGGGCCTACCGTAGGGGTGCCTCGGTGATTCTGTTACCCAGGAGTCTCCGCAGCAGCTCCTCATAGTCTCAACGTGCACATTCCTTAAGAGTAGCATCTATGAAGCCTTACGGAATTGTGCAAAGTTGCTGGAATATTCTGCGGCAGGCGGCGGCAACCATGACTGCGTTCTTGTCGTCTATCCGCTTTACTAGTGCAAAAAATCACCTGTTTGTTTCTGCACCCCAACAGGCCTTGACGCCTGCTCTGAGAGTATGCCATGGCTTTAGAGATGCAGTCGGCTCGACTTCTCTTCTTTTGCTTCGGGCAGCATCGGAGGAGACAGGCTGCAAAATCTGGGGCAAGTGCGAGTTCCTCAACCCAGGTGGATCTGTCAAAGATCGACCTGCAGTTTATATGCTAACGAAGGCAGAAAAAGACGGCAAGCGCTTACTCACTCACTAGCCTGAATGCTCTAAATAGTTCCTGCAAGGAGGAGGCGGCTGGCTCGACTCCTGTTCGCTGATGGTTCCCGCATTCCCCTATGATGCCTTCATCTTTTTCGCGTATTCGCCTTGGTGCAGCTTCGTAGACTTTCATGCGCATATCGATTTCACAATGTTAGGCTTGATTCCCGGGGTATTTCCAAATGTCGTTCTTTGTATTTTGCAGGAGTTTTGGCTCCGGGATCATGGGTGGTGGAGGCGTCCGCTGGAAATACTGCAATTGCCTTAGCTCTCGCTGCAAAGGAACGCAAGTATCGCGTGATATGCGTCATGCCGGACACACAAGCGGAAGCAAAAAAGGCGGGTTGCCAATTTCCTCACTGCTAAATAGCCACGCTACTTCCCAATCAGAAAAGCGCGCATAAACCATCCCCATGCCTACATCACCGTCCGTTATTGACTTTGCTTGCTCAGAGGCAAGTTATTGTTACTGCGATTTTCTCTGTAATATCGGCTGGTGCAGTCCTTGCTGCAAGTCCTCGGAGCCATTGTATTGCCAGTACCGTTCCAAAGAGCTACTCACCCAAACCATTACAGCCGCGTTGCCTCTAGGCTCGCCCAGAATCTCAGTGCATTCTACTGCGGGCAGTTCGACAATACAGTAAGTAGCATATTGGGACCCTTCCAAAGTACTGCCCATTGGTGGTGGGACGTTATATGGGTTGAGCGAGCTGTCCGTACAGCTCCTGTGGTCGGTTGATACAAATAGAGGCCTCTAATAAGCTTTTCCTTTTGCTGCTTTAGCCGCTTTGAGTAGGTTCATATGCTCGTATGTTGCATTTACACAGGAAAACCGACAATCGCATTTTAAAACAACGGGCCCAGAAATCTGGTACTTGTGGATGGGTGTATGGGACGGAAGGGGAAGGCTCTAGGTGAGCGATGTCGGAGCGACCAGACGGATGAGTCCCGCAATAATAATGAATGTGTGGATGCAGGGCACAAACCGGCGGCAAAGTTGACGGTTTTATCTGCGCAGCAGGCACCGGAGGCACTCTAGCTGGCATCGCCGCAAGCCTCCGGATGCTTCGCCTGCAGCAACTTGGAAAAGCTACTCCGGTTGCCGAGCCGACACAATTCCTGAAAGCTTCCAGGCCTCACTCTTTAGCTTGCACAGACATGCACATGCCGAAGCCTCCTCCCCCCCCTCCGAGCTGCACGGATGAACTTGCTGAAAACAGAAATCCAGCTGCCAGTGCAGCAGAAATCCCAACCCCACCAGATGTACTGCGAGATAGATTAGCAGGGATCTTGGCCTGGGGAGGCCCATGTATTGGCCTTGCCGATATAGGCGGAGCGGGGCTTTACCGGCTGTACACGACGGGAACGCTAGAGGCAAAAGGCAGCTCTATTGTGGAGAATATTGGCAAGTCCGCTTCGAAGAGGGTTCACGTCAGCAATCAGTATCCAGCAAACCAGCCTTACAAAGGAGTTAGCATGTGATAGCTACATTAGTGAACGAGACCGAATAGCACAGGAGCTGCTTGGGACCCCACACTGGTGCTGATGGAACTCCCTTGTTGAAGTGCGTTGCTGGGGCACAGGTCAAAACAGAGTGACAGGAAATCTAGAGGGGTTCTTTCCAGATTTCGCTTGCGAAATCTCCGACGAAGAGGCCCTCACTTGGACCCACCGTCTGCTTCAAGAGGCAAGAAGCCAGGACACAAATTCGTATTGGGATGGCTGGTTCTTTGTGCCTCGTAGTTCTCAACTGGTGGCTAGTAGGATAAGTCTTTCTATGCGCTACTTTTTCTTAAAGTTCCCTTGATGTTTGCAGGTATCCCACATGTGCTACTGCGCGTGTACTGGCTAGCAATGCACAATTAGTGCTTCCAAGTGCTGGAAGATGCTAAAGTGTATACGTGGGAGTTTGCCCTCTTTGAGCTGCGAGTGGATGGACACTTGAGCGCTTGTGCATGAGTGATCTCAGGAGGGACTTCCTTTAGGAATGACATCTGGAGTAAATGTTGCGGGGGCAGTACGGCTTGCCAAGGCAATGGGTCCCGGACATCAAATCGTCACTGTGCTCTGCGATTATGGTGCGCTGGTGGGGGTAGTGAAGGATATTCGCTCATCTAACCTGAAATAGAAAATTTCAGACAATCAGATTCGTAGCTCTCTGCATTATGAGCGGGCCATTCGAATTGTTTCTAACATCCTGCTTTCCGACAGCAGGAAGGGTGGCTAGTTGCTGTCTACTGAATTGCTGCAGGACATTTGTACGCAAGAAAACAATGGAACCCTGAATTTTTACGCTCGCTGTCCCTCCCCGAACCGAGTTGGATTGACAAAGAGGTATGTTGTACCCCAGTCTGCTACCACTAAGTTCCTCGTGTTCAGGCTCCCTCCTTTTGACTAGTAGCTGACGTTGCCTTGCAAGTCAAAGCCTGAGAGGCTGATCGGATGAAGCGGCAGTGATCGGATTGTCTTGCTGCTCCTCTCTACGGCGCATCTACCGAAGGACGGGGAAAATTGGGATGAACGCAAGAAACGTGGGTACGCTTACACCCACTTATGGTTCCCCGTACTTGAGAGTGTTATTGCTCAGGTCGACCCGGAAGTCCTTGCAGCACTGAAGGCCAGCTTCGATCCAAATAATGAAACCAGTTCGACGTAAAAATAAGAGGAATGCGTTCTCCCTTGCTTCATCGTCAGAGCGGAGTGCTGGGCTGGGTGATGGATACCAACCCGGTCTATGAATATAGCATATAGTGGAAAGAAATTGGAACAGTACAGTCGATGGTTACCTTTATCAAATGTGTAAGCCAGCGGTTTTACGTTTCTGAGGCCACTCGGAGTAGGGAAATATCGTCTCACTGCTCTGGGGAAGGAGTTCGCTGATCTATCAGGTGACGGCTACATCGTCATTGATTTCGGATCAGAGAAGCGCTGGTAAGCCGACTGCTGAAACCGTCGAGGCCTCTCCTCAAGGGCATCAGCTGAGTCAACCGAGGGGAGCGCGGAGAATTGCTCAGAGTTCTTAAAACACAAACGCACGCTCAATTTACTTAGAAAACTGGTTGCAAAGGATCTCGCAATATTTTGCCTTCGAAGCTTCCCAACGGCAAGAAAGCATGCATAGACGTACGGCATGGCTTATGACATGGACGTCTTGGAGCTCGAAGTAGTACCTCGCGTAAGTGGACGGTTTCACTGCGAGTTCGAAGTGCAAAAGGTTCAGAAAGGTCGCCTCCAATTTGTTCACGTCCTCCCCAGTGAAGAAAGGATATATGGACGCGAAAGAGGCGTTCGACAGCAGTTCGTCATCCCAGACTTTCTGCAGAGACTCGAAACCAGCAAATACGGTTTACTGGCTTTGGAGAGTGTTTGTACCAACAGCGTCACAAAAGCTGGCGCTACAAATCCGGGCTTGAAGTGTGTTACCTGAGCAATGAGAAGAGCGGTAAAAATTATTGGACGCCAGTTCCGTCCGTGTAGCGTCAACCTTGAAAAGGCGACCAGCCGATTGATGTACAGCAGAGCCAGGACATGACACTCTGGTGAGTACTGTGCAGCCTCGTAGAGCGCCGAAATGAAATCGCGTATTTCTGTAATCGTTGGGCAAGTGGATCGCTTGATCTGCCCTTTTCCCTCGGTACCTTTGATTCACGCACAAACAGGGGAGCACAAGCATACCAAGGCGAAACGAAGCAGGGGCTTATGCAAGCGCCTCGCGTACAAACTGCCTCCTCCAGAACCGACATTGGGAAGGCAGCGCCCCTCATACAACAGTGGCACGATTGGGATACTCGGATATGTACAGTGGAAGGCCTGCCTTCCAAGTAAGTCTCTTCGTCGAATACCATGAAGTCTGCGTTAGCGTTCCAAGTTTTCCCCCTGTCAGCTTCGAGACGGTTGTGCATGTTAATGGCAACTGCAGAGATGAGCTTCTCCACATGGGGCCAGCTGAGGCTGGATGCCATCGTGGACGAGCAGTTTGCTCTCCGAGGGCTCATGAGCTGCTGTCCCCGGTCCCTGTCATCCTCCCCCATTACGCAATAGGTTGTAAATAACAAGGGTTCCTGTTAATTAGTACCGGGTTGATACGAGTTGAAACCTAAGCTAGCGAACTTCCAGGCTTTCTAGATTGTGGAAAGCACTAGAGATGACCCCAATACAAAGAAATGAATAGGTTCAAGCAGTGGCAGAAGATCTTACTTCACAGATGTGCATAAAGAGAGCGATGTGTGCAGTCGTGAGCGCAGTTCAACAGACCACAAACTGCACAATTTTGCTAGTGTCGGATGGATGAACTGGGAGGCACAAGAGAAATGGTAATAAATGACCCCAGAGCGAGGCAGTGGATGGAGCCGCAAATGCGGGTGCTCGTGTTAAGGCATGCGACGGATCACCGCAATCCTTCCTTGTGTTACTGCAAGCAACTCGTTTTATTGTTGGATTGGTGATAAAGATCTTGCTTTCCACTCACTGGAAGGTGCTACTTTTGGAAAGTGGGCGATGAGTCGCAGTGAGATGAGCTATGAGGTGACCACAATGCCAGACCAGTCATGGCCGTCATGGTCCAGACCAACAAAGGAGCGGCATCGTCGAGTCTGCGTAGCACCCCGTAGAATTGGAATATATTTTGACTGTACGGTTTTACTTTATGCGTTTGTCAAATAGTCTTCCCAGCATCTCTGAAAAGTGCGATTTGTGCATATATCACTCCGATCGTACCAAGAGCACATATCGAATCAGCATACAGGAAAGGGGCAACGCGTAGCCACCGCCCCCTAGAAAATGAAAATATCGCCATGGAAATTAGAGGCAATGCTAGAACCGCAACTCTGAATGATCCTGTAGAGTGCAGGCTTGTTTGGTGGCTCCGATTGACAACTTATTCACACTCTTCCACGGTGTAAGAACATAGTGTTTGAGCCTAAATGATACAAGTATCAGCTTAACAACTGGGATAAGCAACCGTTTTTTTGTAGAGCTGTAGAAGGCATTCGGTCAGTACACTTAAGAACCTGAGCTAGGCACCAACCTGAGTGCCAACGTCCGGTGAATCTTATTTCTCCCCATTAGATAAAAGAAGCATTTCGCCTAGCACATAGTTTTGCTGTACTTGGCAAATATGTCAGTTACTAGAAACAGCGCAGCTGAGGACGTACCAGATAGATGCCCCCGGTTTCAAGTCCAGAAGCTCTTAGGAAAAGGAACATTTGGCAGGGTGTATCTTGTTCGCGAATTTGCAACAGGAAAGTTAAAGGCGGTCAAGCGAACTCAAAAATGGAAGCGTACAGCATCGAGGGAAGTTCTCTGCCTAGAAGACTGTCGTGGTTCGATGGGTGTCGTGGCCGCCGATTCCATTTTCTATTCTACCACTCCTGGCGGTTTTACTGTGCAGAATATCGTGATGGACTATATGGGATGCTCTCTCCAAGTTTTCTTGTTCAAGCAGAGGAAGGAGTGGAAAGTTGGGCAGGTGCCGAGTTCCATTCCTTGGATACACCATATAGCCAAACAGATCATTCATGGGGTACATGAGCTGCACTCCCGCGGCGTCGTGCATCGTGACTTGAAGCCGGAAAACGTTCTGGTACCTTTTCCACTCCTGTACCACATGATGCTCTTGCTCTAAGCTACCCTGCTCAGATTGATGAGCACTCAGATGGCTCAATCACCGCTCGGATTTGTGATATGGGTATGTTCAACTCTGCAACGCTGATGACAATCCGTCAATGCGAAGATGTGCTACAGGCTCCAGCAAGTGCCTTACTCACAAGGACGAGCAGTCTATGCCGTATATTTGCTCAAGATGGTGAGATTCCACCATGGAGGATATTTTGCTGTTCACGTAGAAAATTCCGAATAAACTGTGGGTCTTCAGGTACAGAGCTCCCGAGCTGCTTCTCGGAGCCACACAATACTCGGTAAGAATTTCAACGGATGTTTATTTAACGTTTGTTGATAAACCATCTATTATTCTGTCATCAGGTTGCCGTGGATCTTTGGTGTAAGGATATTTCCTTGTAGTCGGCTTTTCCTATGTGCCTAGTCTTAGTAGTTCAAACGCCTTGTTAGCCAATGGGCATCATACTGTATAGTCATATTTTGTGTGCATGCAGCGCTTGGATGCCTGCTTGCGGAGCTCCTCTGCCTGAGACCTCTTTTTGAGTGTGAAGCTCCTGCATCGTCCCTAGGACACTCTGCCCGTCATGGCAGCGGCTGTGCAGCAGAGGTGTTTCAGTTGCTGACACTTGTGGAGCTCCTCGGTTCCCCACAGGAGTACGCCAGGGCCTCTACTGCCACTTTTGTCAGGGAGTAGCATGGCCGATTAATACACTCTCTTCTATCAATCTTCTGTGGATTCTGTCTCTGCAGGCAGGAAATACGGAGCCTTTGCACCGGATGCCAGCTACCAACGAGGGTGAGCTATCTATTACTCCGACGATAGCAGAATGCCTAACGCAAACCCTAAATCTCATCATCAGGCTTTGGCAATGGAAGCGCTTGGTCGTATAAATGGTGTCGAATCACTGGACTTGAAAAAGCTACTCTTTGCATTATGCCCGGCGAGGTGAGCGTATATGAACAGGCACATCCCCGTCGCTCCGCTTGTACTGAACTTAGGCTTGGCTTAGTGACAGGGACCTCGTGCAAATTATTACTAGCCTTTTGAAATGGCGGCCCGAAGACAGGGTTAATGCAAGCGTTTTAATGCAGCACCCCTACATCAAGGAATACACAAATGCAGCTTCCCCGTAGTTGCCTGCCACTTTTCCGTCCCACCACCTAACGGAAGACTGCCGTCGAGCAGTTTATTTTATTGCACACATGAGTGCTAGCCTGCTTGTTGCTCACGTGATTACTTGTCAAAAACTAGAGTGGATGTGCACTATTAATCGACCTGCCAGTAGTGTTAAAGGAGGGCATCCCGAGAATACTGTACCAACGGGCACCCATGGGCCTAAATAAAGAAGCCGTCATGTTAGACAAACTGCGTTTATGGCACATCCGAATACAAGCAACACATGAAGCCGCTCCACCAAACAAGGTTGCTAGCGACATTAGGAATGGTAAGGGAAATATGACCCGGAACAGCTTTAAACATCATCATCATCGAAATAGTCTTCTTCGTCTGACTGGCTGCTTCTGGAGCCTGCGCTGCCACTTGATTCGGACTCCCTCCGGCGCCTCGGCAGGCTTCGTGATCCTCCATCGCTGCTTTCGCCGCTAGGATAGTCGATCTCCCCACTCTCGTCTGCAACGTCCACACATATGACAGTAGAATCACGCACGGTGTATAAGAGTAGGTGACTTCCTGTCAAGTAGGATCAGCAGTAGCTAGTGCTGTTTCCGTATGTGGCAATCTACCCGAGCCAGTGTCATCGATATCCCCAAACTCTTCTAGAAAGACCTGCATGCCTTTGTTGCTTCGAGTGACGATGCCCGTCTCCTGATCCACCTCTTCCACTTCCACTAGAGCAACAGAGCTTCTGTCCTGCTGCAGCAATTCCAACAGCCGCTGCTTGTAGATGTAAAGCTCGTCCCCAGCTGCAAGCCATGGAGGGTTCTCCTGAGAGTCACATTCGATCGCATACAGATCGTATTCAAAATCGCCGCTGTCCTCCTGTGCATCGTATGCGCCTGGGGCGTCACGGCACACGTCCAGCACTTGAGCGGCGTTACCGTTCTTCAGCAACACATTTTCGCGCTGGTCATTGCAGTTTCTGTCCACTCGGAAGCGACGTAAACTCTTCACTGCCTCTTCCACCACATCCCGATATCCGAGCCGTGCTGGTGCTGGTGCTGCAGTCTCGACACCGGCAAAGGGTCCGAAGACGTCTGACCGCAGGGGTGTGTTGAAGAAATTCCAGAAAGTGGTACTCTCCACTGCAGTAGATGATTCCTCAGCAGTCAGGTCGGACTTGTGGCTGTCGGATACACCACTTGACTGCTCTTCCGCTCTACTAAGACAAGGCATATCTTTGGGCGTATGCAGCAGCAGTTCCTCATCAGCCTGCTGGTCAAATGCTATACTATTCGGCGGATCGCTGCAATTGAAAGGCGGTGGGGCGGCATCTACATGTCTAAATATCAGAGCACGTTCTAGAAGGCCTGGCCTTTCCTGTCGCCCATCCACGAGCTGCTGCCGCTTTTGTGGCCGCAAGACACAGAGGAATGGAGGGGGTGGATCGTCACGGCGGCGCTTGAGACGCACGTAGAGAGGCATTTGCTGACCATGTACAGCTTGTGTTGTAGCTTCTGCTTCCTCCATATCTGCCTCTCATCTAAGAAAGATAAGGCCTTAAGAAAAGTATGACGGATCACGAGTCAGTGTATTCTAATGCCTCTGGCTGTTTGCGGCCCACTTTACGCATTTCCGGGAGATAGAGACAAACATAGCTCCTTTTCCATGTGCTTCAACTGTCCTAGGTCAAAGAGAACCTTGACTTTGAGAGAACAGGAGGGGCAGGAGGCAATGGCGAAGCCCCGGTTCTCCTCCGTCGCATCCACAGCCGATCGGAGCTCGCTCAGAGGCAGCTCAAACAAATCGCCACACGGGCAGGGATACACGAATTGCTGCTCCACGGCGTCAAACTCCAAATCCTGCAAGTTTACCTCCTCGTACACAGCTTCGTCAGCCGCACTCTCTGCATCTGCAAGTGCTGCAGCTTCATCTCCCTTGTCCTTGCTTCTCTTTATCGAATAAGTCGGGCTTGATTCAAAATTAGCCTGTTCGCCTGGAGCAACTGTCTCTGTCTTGAGGGCAGGTATGTCAAAAGCAGTTGCTTTAAATTCTGCTGTTGATGAACTCTGCAACGCCAGTGAAGAGCGTAACGTAAGGAAGCAAGAAATAGATGGGGTTAGGTTGCTAGTCCCCACCCGAGAGTCTTCTAACGTTGCCGTGATGGTGGGTAGCATGCTGCTCCAGTAGCACCCTAATTAAATGGCAGCGCACTCCCACTACCACGGTCCCTGCTGAGCTTGCGACTTTTCCTTGAGGTGTATGTGCACTTGAAAGTAAACTAGCTAATCGATGGTGCAGGCTCTTCAAAAGTAGGATAGATGCCTTGAACGCTGTCGACAAACACCCTAATCACGAAGCTGCCTCCTGATTAGTCAATTCAAAGGTTAAAGACGTATTTTCCTCATGTTCAGCAACAAAGCGGCAAGGCTGCAAATGAAAGAAGAAATCTCCACTCTCACACGTAGACGTGGGGTGGTGGGGCTGCAACAGTCCCAATAGGAAAACAGAACGGGTCTGCACTTTCTCCTCTGCGCTCATCACGGGCCTAATCATGTAATCACATGTTTGTTTTGAGATGGTGGCCCACTTTTGAAGTGAACTTCATTGGTACGGCTTCCTCTGTGCCTACATTGACGCAGTGAGTATTCATCCCACTACTCCACCTGCTTTGCGGTGGTACTGAAAGGCAGCAGGACCTGTTCATTTAGTTCGATTATCCTTTCCTTTGGAAAATGTCTGAGGATAAGAAGGACGGAGACAATCCGGAAAAGGAGCACATGCAGCTGAAAGTCCGCTCTCCGGTAAGCAGGCATGTGCAGTTGTTAATATCTCCTGTTGCCTACAGTAGGTGACAGCAAGTGTTCTCTTCAGCGTTCACGTCTTCAGCGTTCACGTGGTAGATCAGCGTATATGCGATGCGTTGCTAAATATTGGCTTGTTGCCGTCGTGGACAGCTCGGCTGCCCGAGTTGTCAGTAGGTGTCGCAGCTGTTGAAAGAAAAATTGCGGGATCCCGAGACGCACCGGCGAAGTGCGGTGGCACTTTTTGGTGTAGGAACGATTTGAGCTATTCATGTGGTCCAGGGCTGTATTTAGTTCTTATCTTGCCTGTGCATTCCCCGCCAGCGCTCTGCATGCTCCGCTGCGCAGGACGGGAGCGAGGTGTACTTCAAAATAAAGAGGCGTACGAAGTTGGAGAAGCTAATGACTGCTTATTGCAACAGGTTGGGCCAGTCAATCGATTCGGTCCGCTTTCTATACGATGGTGAACGTGTAAAACCTGAGAAAACTCCCATGGATCTGGGGATTGAGGATGGTGATGTTATCGATGCGATGGTACAACAAACAGGAGGCCGCCGTCTCTGACCTTTGATAGGGCTCCTTCTCATGTGGCTTCGCTGTGATCTCCGGCAGAAGCCATAGACGGGCTAGGAATAGCACTAGCCGATGACGAAACGAACAGCAGAGAGCATCAACGTCGTCACGGCGAAGACGTTATTGTCTTCGTTTTGTTGGCTTTTCTAATTAGAGGGACATCCGGTAGTGACGACGCGCTCGGTCACCCAATTCAAGGGCGCTGCAAATGTCAACCCTTGTTCAAAAGGCTGGCTGGCGCAAAGAGCCTGCAGATGAAACGTTTGTTACATCAGTTAACTGTGTACACGCTGCTTTTGGAGTGTAAAGCTAGAAGACCTTCGAATTGTGAACAATCTAGTCTTTCTGCACTCGCCAGCACTTATTATCTAATTAAATCGTTCCTGTGTTGCAAAGAGCTGAAAAAAAGTACAGCTACTCTGCAGCTGGTGGCTGAATGTGCAGAACGCATAACTGCAAGCAGCAGCCGCTTAGCAGGATTGCACTGTGCCACCCTTAGTCAGTTGGAAATAAACCGGCAGCGCTGCTGAACTAGCGCCGACACAAGGCTGATTGTATGGGCCAGAGATCGGCAGTGCCTCCTCACAAAAGCGCATGAAGGCATATCCTTCTGTCAGTAGCACGCCAACGTACAAATAACCGCAAGGTGGTAAGTCGTTGGCCACAATCAGCTTTAAGAATCCCGCAAGATTCTTGGGCTCCAAAACTTGAACTACCTCCGGACTCCCTCGGTTTGACAAAACAAGCAGACTAGCTGAACAGAAAAGTTCCATGTGATTCGTCAACCAATTTGCAGACTGCTCAAAGGATCTTGCGAGCGACCAAAACAAGACTACTCACTTTCACATCACTTCACCTACAGAAACATGTATCACGAATCGAAGTATGGATACAAGCGGTAGGTCATTTAGCATCTGCCTTCTGAGCGGATTTCTTTTTTTGAAAGTCAAAATATATTGCATTCTCCCTTTTGGCGCGTTGAAGTTCCACCAAGTCCAGCAAGGAGTTGTAGCAAGCAGGGCAGACCACCTTCAGCCCTGCACACAAACAAACGTAAAACTTCACAGCACAGCTGTTTTCATCCGCAGAATCAGTCAGGCTTTCGTCTTTTCAGGAAGTGCCACTAAAATGCCCCATTCATGGCAGCATGCGCGTTTTTGTCAGTACCATGCCTTCGAAGGGTTGCATAACTCTACAGCTGGTGAACGTTGAACACCATCTGCTGCTATCCCCACGAATGTAAAGTAGGAATCAAAATCAAGTACTCCTTACCTTTGGAAGTGCTCCATAACACCTTGCAGTTTGTAGCCTTGGCCTTATCGCACCGCCAGCACCTGTACCAGAAAAAAAACTGGAGGAAATATTACAAAAGAAACGACACTGTCTTGCTTATATGAAGGCTTTGCATAAAAATAGTGTAAACAGATACTGCGACTGCTAACGTAGTTGCTATACCCTTAAGGGTTTACGGTTTTAGCGCTGCCTTATATTGAAGCATGTCCCACATAAAATATTGCATTTGTGCGTATTTCTTTAGATTGCACTGGCGCTGCTCAAACTCCGCGTCCAGGTCCTTATGGGGTGTAGGACTGAATTTTTTCAGTGCTTTCAGAGCCGCATTTTTTGTCTTGGAATTTGATGTCCGCGATTCAAGGGCAGCCACCAAGTCACATTTTCGGTCTTCCAGTGCTCGCACCATTCTCTGTGAGACTGCCAAATGGGAGTAGGGAGGACAGCGCTCTCAAACAAAAAGAGATAAAACGCCGAGCTCTAGATGATTCGGCATCAGTCTTCTGTACAAATTATCCAGTAGTAATTGGTGAGTTGATGCCCTCCGTAGTCGTTCGCTCGCATGCCCTCAGTCATGCGCTATTCCTGAGGAAGAATAAGCCGCATCGGCTTCTACAATGAAGATTTGACTTCTTGCTTGTAAACGTGTAAACACAGGTATTACTTTGGGCAGCTCTCCTCTTCAGACATGCGAATCTTCAGATGTTAGCACACCACTACAACACGGGTTGCCCGCCAGCCTCCTGTACTACCCTGTGTCTCCGCGCTCAATAAAGAAAAGAATAAAGATGGCAGTTTGCGAAATGCGATACTAGGCGAGGCCGGAAACCTAGAAATGAAAGCCCCATGCCTGCGGGGGAGGCCGTCGATTGCGCAGCTTCTCACCAAAAAAGTAAATGAAGAGAAATTGAAATGAATTCAACTTTCAAGCAAATAACAACGTCGACAATGGAATCAGACTCAAAGTGAGTAATAGCCCATCAACGTTACCGCCCAGTCCAAGAATCTGACAGATATGAGAAACGGAAAGTTGAATGCGAGATACAGCACTTTTAAGATACTCATTAATAAGATATTTTTTTGTACAAACCTTTTAATATAGCTAATCATGATGTATTTTTGCTCTTGGGAGGACTCACTCAAATACCATGCCCAAAATATTACCACCACAGTGAGCGTTATTCATTTTAATGATGTTAGCTCTCAGTATCTTGTTAATGCCAGTGTTCGTTATGGCAGTGTTTATCTGTTTGTTTTAACTTAAAATTGTTTTAATGTCCGAACTTATCCATGAGTGGAGTGGTACTATTCATGTTGTAATACTCGCACTTCAGCCTCTGCTTAAAGACCAGAAGTACTAACACGAAACAGTAACTTATAGATAGATATTCCCCAAAGAGGGCAGCCCTTTTTTGTTTTGCCTCCCTGATGCCACGCCGACCTTAGCACAGCCAAGTGGCAAGGGAGTGCGGCCAAGGTGCAGGCCAGCTGAACCTTGTGCACACAGGCATCGCACCACACAATCCAAGGAGCTATGCTACTGTTCCTCACAAACACAGGTCTAACCCTTCCACTCGTAGATAATTCAAGGCATTAAATAGGACAACAATTGTAAGTAATAACAATCGGACAAGCATTACCATATCGAACATGGAGATTAACGTGCCACAATACACACTAAGCACGTAACCATTATTTAATAATAATCAGTCTGCAAGGAAATGTCCGCTGTAGGTTGCCCCCCTGAAGCCATGCCCTATACTACAGGGAAAAGGAAAGGGGATGGGGGCGACGACCAGTTACTGTGTACATTAGGCAGGTACAAGAGAATTGGACTTTGTGAGTTAGGGTGGAAGTGCAAAGTAGAAATGAAAAGGCAGGGCAGATGAGAAGCTGACACAATCCCACCACCCCGAAAATTTTAGGAAAATGGGGTTCTCCACGAGGCTACTGGGACTGGCACTCCACAAATGTGCGGTAGCAGACCGGAGCTTCTTAGTAAAAAGCGAAAAAGCAAACTGTCAAGCAAATGCTTCCGCAGCTTCGCAAAGCTGTGCCATCCCCCTTCTAAGCCCCGTGAGACCTAAAGCGCTAAACCGGCCTCTTTAGCCAACACCTTACTGTGACTACTACTTTGTGCGTTTCCTTGGGCAAGGATGGCCCGTAGGCGTCTATCTAGGTCAGTGGGTCCATAACGCTAGGATTGCATGAGGCATAAAGTAGGCATCAACGTGAGGAAAGGATGGTTATGTGGCATGCTGCTGCCCCCACAATCACCGAGCTTAGTCGTGAAAATGCTGTAAAGCATTTTGACATGTTTTCTGGTTCCCCGGACGGAATTCAGTGCCTGGGACTGCCTAGCCTGAGTTCAGACGATAGGTTGCCACACTATATCTATATAAAAGAACCCGCGCAATCTCTAATAAGCTACTCAATCTATATCCGCGCCCCAGTACAGGCATAGCTCCAGGTGCTTTTCGAATTCCCATGTTTCGGCGAAAAGATATGCGGCAGAAACGTTGGAGATCCCAAGTCAACGGACTACGAGTAGTTAATCAAATAAATCTGGTTTTCATCGAGTGAAAAGAAAGTCTAAGTATTCGGTTGCGCACCAGATAACTGAAGAGTCAACAGCACTGCGAGTCGCCCAGATACATGAGAATAAGTTGTCCTTGCGGCCGTTATTGCATCTATTTGCTTGACAACGCAACCACACCGGGCAGCTCCTTACCCTCCAGTAGCTCCAGAGACGCGCCACCACCTGTAGAGACATGGCTCATCTTTGAAGCCATGCCAGATTTCTCCACCAAGGATGCGGTGTCGCCACCTCCAACAATAGAAATGGAACCAGCAGCCGTGGCCTCGGACACTGCGTTCGCGAAAGCCATAGAAGCCTTGGCAAAAGCTGGCATCTCGAAGACACCAGGGGGGCCGTTCCACACGATGGTTTTGGCCTTTAGGATCATCTGAAATGGCACGATCCCAGCGCAATCCGTCGGTCTTAACCGTTTACACATGCGTCTGATTCCACTACAAATCCCCGCCCTTGACAACGTGTGTTCTGTTCGAATACTGTGCTCTCCATTACCTTGTCTAATGTCTTCTACAATTATATAGTGTCTACCACCAGTTATGTTTTATCATACCTCCCTTGCAAGTTCCACGGTCTTAGGACCCACGTCCAGACCCATGCAGCCGTCAGGCACGCCAGTATTGTCATCGCAGGTTTGCGTTTTTGCGTCAGCTGCGAATTTGTCGCCGCAAACGAAATCAACAGGGAGAAGGACCTCGACGTTCTTGGCCTTTGCCTCGTTCATGATCTCTTCCACAATTTTGGCGCCATCCTCATCAAAGAGCGAGTTGCCTATTTTCATGTTCGTCAGGACCTTCTTGAATGTGAACGCCATGCCACCACCAATAATCATCAGATCAACCCTGAGTCACAGAAAAAAAAACGAACAGGCACCAAGTCATCACCCCACTTCCATCTGAACGCTACAGAGCGCAAGTTCAACGCAGCCATGATCAACTGACTAAACAGACAACAGCAGGGCATACAAGCATGCTATAGATACTTGCTGCGCCAGCACAAATATGATGAGAAGTAGACATATCTCGTATACACTCCACTAGACAAAATGTATAAAAGCGGCACAAGTACACATAGTGGTAAGTATCCCACGGCTAACAAGGTCGATTTCCTTCATGTGAAGAATGCAAGTCTGAAGCAACCTACTGGGAATACCCAATCCTAAAGCCTAAACAACGCTAGAAGAGCTTCCAAGACGTACTTGCTGAGGAGGTTTTTAATCAGCTGGATCTTGTCCTTAACCTTCGCACCACCGAGGATGGCAAGGAAAGGTTTTCTTGGCTGCTCAAGAGCTTTGGAAAAGTAGTCGAGTTCCTTTTTCATCAGCAGGCCAGCGGCGCGGACTGGAAGGTTCACTCCAACCATGGAGGCATGGGCACGATGGGCAGTGCCGAAGGCGTCGTTGATGAAAATGTCACCCAACCTGCAACGAAGATGCACGCATTACGCAGAAACAGCATATAGCTCCTGCTAAACCCAGAGGTGGCCTTGCCCAGTAATGAACATGCTCGGCCACTATTACCTATCTACTTGTATGAGTAAATTTTGTCATACACAGATTGACACACATATACAAAGAAACATCTACACTCTCTAGCAACAATGGCCCAAAAGGCGCATTTCCCTCTGTCTGCTATAAAGCAAAAGTGGCGGCAACGGTCTCACTTGGTAAGTCCTGCGCGGAATTGCTCGACCTGCTTGGCATCAGCCTTGATCTTGTTGCCGTTTTCATCCTCCCCCTTGCCCTCCTCTTCGACGTGGAAGCGGAGGTTCTCCATAAGGAGGATTTCGCCATTCTTAGCGTTGGCAGCGGCCTGCTCCGCCTGGGGGCCCACGCAATCTTCGACGAAGGAAACCTTGCTGTTCACATGGTGCTCTTTCAGATGACTTTCGAGAACTGGCACAACAGGCTTCAAGCTATACTTGGGCTGAACACGGCCATCAGGTCGGCCACAGTGAGACAGCAAGATCACGGCCTTCGCACCGTGGTCCAACGCAAACTTAATGGTGGGAATCGTGGCGGCCACACGTGTGGCGTCGGCGACCTTGCCGTCCTTGAGAGGCACATTAAAGTCCACGCGCATCAGCACGCGCTTGCCGTTAAGCTGCATAAATAAACGACAGGTAAACATCCGCGCAAGACAGTAAGACCTAAACCCCAAGTCCTAGAATGGAACACTGAGGACTGAACTGAACACATCTGCACTTCTATCTCCGAAGAAACCCGTTAAAAAGCTGGTGTGTTAACGCAAGCGGAGTGTTCCCATGCATGCTTGTGGTACAAAACTCTGGACACAATAAAAAAAGACAAACGACTCGAAAATGGCGTGGAAAAATGGAACATCCCATGGAGGGAGCGCACACACAGACCACCACCCAAAGCAAAAGCATCTTAAACTTCCCTGACACTCGGGGAGAACCTTCGCGGTCAGCCCCTCATGAATGTTCCTAAATTGCGTTTAACGCTTATCCACACAAACACAGGAAAGAGGCCATGAAACACAACCACCATGGCAGAGCCAGAAGTGTCAATCGGCACGACCACCATGGTTTGTCGCTGGCCTCAGCGATACGGAAGCACCATGGGTGCACATACAAAAAGCATATATTGGAAAAGCATAAATGACCGGAATACGGAAGAATGGCATGTATTCACAATCGGCTTGCCTGATCCGCCACCTGCTCGATACCCAGCTTGCTGGCCAGCATTTTCTCGAACTGGATTGCTTATTTGATTTCGATCGACACGAGTATTTGCACGCTAAGGAGGAGATGCTTTCAAAAGGATTGTCTGTGATGTGTGTATCTATAGCGCTGTTGCTTGTTGCGCGACAGGCTGCATGTGGAGTGGCTGGTGCAGATGCACACAGCTTCTGCACCGTTGGGGCTTCGAGTCCCCTTCCTTTCACTCCTTTTTGGAAATAAAACACCCTGGATCTCCCTAGATACCTATGGGATGTAGTTTATGGCAACAATCATTTAGATCCCTCGGGCTAAAAGGCGACTATAATAGCCCCATAACCCCAAGGAGAGTAGCGGGCGAGAATGCGCAGAAACAACAAGCATTTCAATAGACATACCTTCCTCTTTGGGGCTGGCTTTGTATTTTTGTTGGGAGGTGCAGTAGCCTTGCTGACATGAGCTACCATCTTTCTAACAGCTGCAGTGTACGCACACTCTGGGAAGCTCTATGCACACACCAGTTATTCCCACGTCTCCTCAGCGATACTTGGGTTGTTGACAGCAGCGGCAGCAGAGCTGCTGGCTTAATGCAGCGCTGGTGCCTGCACAACTGAATGGTGTGGGGGGTTGCGGCCCATCTACAACTGCAGCAACGGGGACTTTTAATGCTGCGCCAGCTCCTGCATTCTCCTCAGGTGTTTCTATTTGTTGCTGCTTAGGACGGATAGAGTGTGGTACTTCTGCAGCAGCGCAGCTGCGCGAGAAACAACCGGCTGATGCAGCAGTTGGGTAAAGATGCCTAACTGGATTCGCACACCCATCCAGCGGCTCTGGTCATCTGGAAGCCTCCCACGGGATCTTTTTAAAGGCATCGGTAGTCACCGCGTTGCCACACCTGCAGGAGAGCGACAGCAGCTACAGCAGCCGATGGGCTGGTTACACGAAGCAGCAGCAGCCGCAACGAATCGAAGCAGCTCAATGGGTTCCCACAATTGCTCTGTGCAGTGGTGCCTTGCTAGCCAGCTACAAATGAGTAATTTTTTGGTGCAGGAGCAACAGCTGTTGCCGCATTTCCAGCACCAGCAGCAGGTGCTGTTTCTGCACCTGCAGCAATCCAACAGCAACTCGTACACCGCTGTGCGTGACCGGCGCCTGCTCTCGACGGCCGGTTCGTCAGGCGGGTGCAGCAGTAGCACAAGCAGCAGCACCACCACCAAAGGCAGCAGTAGTGCCAGCTCTACCGTAGGGAACAGCAGTGCTGGAAGCACAAGCACCAACAGCAGCAAAAGGTTTCGTCTGCCCATCACTGTGGCACTGATGAACTCGCCTCATTGGGTTGGTATACGCCGGCAGCAGGAGCGGTTGCAGCGGTTGTGGATGCTGGAGCTGCAGCGGCAGCAGCAGCAAGGCTCGCCATTTCATGCAATCAAAAACACCCTGATGGTTTTGCAAGGACGTGTTACGGAGATGTTGCAGCGGTTGCAGCAGGCAGCTAGGCCTTCGGGGCAGCAGCTGCAGCAGCAGATAAATAGAAGGAAGCAGCTGCTGCAGGGGGAGGGCAGGAGGCTTCATAAGAGACAGAAGTTGGTGGTTGAGCGCCTCAGGCGGAGGCTTCGGTTGCAGCAGCAGCAACTGCGGAGGCAGTTGCAGCAGCAGCAGTCGGCCTTGCAGGAGAAACGGCTCATCTGGGCAGAAAGACGCAGGATGAAACTTGAGGCTGCGCTGCTTCTGCTGCAGCAGCAGCAAGCTCATCTCACCGCCGCCACTGCAAGCGTCAGGCTAGTTCCTTTCCCTCAGACCAGCTTTTCCCACTTGGGCAAATTCCTGATGGACGGTTCAGATAGATGTTGCATTATTTTCGTCTGCTGTTATAGATAGATGTATTTACGCATAGGCGAGGTCCGCGCTTCCTCTCCTTTCTGATCGTTTGGTTGGGTTGTAGCTGCTCGTTGTTTGCCTATGCGTATCGGCCCGTGCTTGGCACCTCCTCTCCCCTTTCTGATGTCTCATATCGTTTCTGTGGCTCTTTTTCTCTTTTTTCGGCGGCGTCTCTCGTCGTCTGTCTCTTGTTTGGAGCATTCTTTCCTTGTGTTTGTGCCTAGCGCGCCTTTTGCCAATTGCTTCTCCGGGCTCTTCATGGCTCTCCGCGTTGTTGCCGTTGCTTTCTTCTATCATTCTGTGCACGTCGCTGTTCCTTACCGTGCTCCTCATTTGTGTCGCTGTCTCTTGTGCCTCTAATTCGCATTCCTTGCTTCGGGCTGTTTTTTGCTTCAGGCGAGGGAAAAATTGCGGGGCCTATGGCGGCGCTACGGCTGGACGGCCGTTGTTGCTTACGGAATGTGAGTAGCCAGTTAGTTGGTTACTGGTTGTCTACGCAGCCAGCCAGCTAGTTGGCTATTGACTGGCTACGCAGCTAGCCAGCTAGCTGGTTAGATACTATTCATCCAGCCAGATAGCCGCGTAGCTAGCTAGCTACCTTGCAGTTTAGCTAGCTAGCTACCAGCCAACCCGCTAGCTTGCATTAAACTGTTTGTGTTTGAGTGATGGGGGTTCTGTTGCAGTGTGCATTCCTTGACCCTGCTGTCTCTCTTTGGCATCGCCTCCACGTTACCGACGGCGACGCTGAAAGGGGCGGCCACGTCAGTTGGCCTTGGCCGTTTTGTGGACTCTGAGAGTTTGGGTAAGTGTTTTTCCTTATGTGCCTGGGTTCCTCTTGTCTGCATCTCTCTCACAGTATCGCTCTCCTCTGCCTTGTCTTCCGTTGCCTATGTCGAACTCTCCTCTGTGTGCTTCTCTGTATATGTCTCTGTTTCTGTATCTCCCCTCCGGTTATGCTAATGTTCGATATTCCTATCTTTTTCCTTGTCTCCTGGCTGCCTCTCCATAGCTCCCATTTGTCTCTTGACTCTCTGTCTCCTGGCTGCCTCTCCATATCTCGCATTTGTCTCCTGACTCTCTGTCTCCTGGCTCTTCTCTCTCACTGTGTCCTGCTGCCTTTGAGGAGGCCCGCAGACCGAGACAGAGAGCACATAGGGGTGTCAGAGACAGAGGGACAAGGAAGCACAATAGCGAGAGACAGCCACATGTGGATGGCTGCTGCTGTGCTGAGCTGAACTTACAGATTCGGAACACCACAAAGTATGGAGAGCTGCGGTGTTTGCGTATGTCGCTTCAAAGCCGCTAGCGCCTTTTCAGGTGAATAGCCAAGTTGTCTCTGTCTATTTCTGTTTTCCCTTTTCTGCTCTTCATTTTCTATGCACACTCTTGTATATCTGTACCCGAAGTGTCTTTTTTTGTACACATGCATATCTTCCTGCTCTCCTCGTGGCGGAGGGGTTTACTCTCATCTTTTTCCTCTCGCGCAGAACATGCGAGACCCGCTGCATGTCTTAAAATTAGCGAATCAAGGTTTGGGGTTTACGGTGTGCGCAGGTGGCGCTGTCTGTCTGGCTTACGCCTTCCTTGGCTCGCCTCTTCGGCAAACGCATTGACCGCCTAGGAGGCCGCGCTGAGGCGGCAGCCTCCTCAGCAGCAGGCGATGCTGCAGCAAAAACAGCAGCAGCAGCAGCGGTAGCAGCTGCAGCTGCTAGGCGATCCTGGCGGGCAGCCAAGGTGCGCAGAGACACGTGGAGAAAAAATAGAGACGCAAAGGGACCCCCATCCCCACCACCGCCTCCTTAGGGTCTACCAGGGGAAGTTATAAATTATTTTGCAAGCAGCATGCTGCTGGTGGCGCATAGAGCACAAAGTCTGACATGTGGAAAAAACACGCGGAGTTTACAGAGATTTCAAACTTGACAAACTCGCCGTTTCGTGCTGTCAAATCATGTTAAACCCACCAGGACGCCGCTGCTATGAGCATTAGTTTTTGCCCAAAGAAAAGATACACTTCCGTTATCACACATACTCGTCGAGGAGGGCCCTGCTCTCCAAGGGGCCTCTCCACACAAGAAGGTCCCCGCTGCGGTCCCAAGGGGAGCCCTGCTTTCTTTATCATTGCACTCGAACAGCCTCCCTTTGGGCCTCGTTGTATAGGGCCAGGGAACTCGCATCATACGAGTGTAAGGAGTCTATGAACAGTGTAAATAGCCTTTATTTTTGTTTTTTCTGTCATCTCCACTGTTTTTTTATTCCTTTCTTCTTTTCACGGATTTGTCCGCAGTGTACAGGCCTTCCGTGTCTTAAAGAGGAGCCTTTAGCCCTTAAACCCTAAACCCGAGTTTTACTAAACTGCCAATGGAACGGTGTTTGCATATTAGAATTCCGAAAAGTTTATGTACATAACCCTGTGTCTGCAGTCTCTTAAGCGAATAACAAAATGATTGTGGTGCCTTTTGGCGTTTTCCGTGCCGTTCCGGTGACGCTACAACATTCGTGAGAGCAGCTTTTCCATGTGGCAGCTTCTTTACATTTTCCGCATAACTTAGCGAGAACATTTACACTCCCTATGACGCTTCTTTATTGTGTAATGCCGCACGGCTGAAGGTCACAATATATTAGAATATTCTTCTGGACAGTTTCGTAAATAAAATAGTTTTGGGCCTAAGGATTTCTCCTCTGATCGCGCTATGCCATAGCTATCGACCTGAGGCTACGCCTCGGGCTATTGCTCTTGGTGTCTGCAGTGCTCCTCTCCCCTTACAGCAGCCTGCAGTTAGCACCGGTTTGCCGTTGCTGCCCTAACGAATCATGCATAATATGTGTCTATAGCATGCAGCTCGATTAGCATTTAAGATGTTGCTGTTTATGGGGAACACTCAGCGCATGCTATTGCATGTGAATGCACATGTCTTGCATTCCAGTGTTTGTTTGCTTGCTATAACACATCAATTGCTCTAGTTAATGCCCTAAGTTATCTCTGAATCGAATGGTTAAGCTTATGTATGTGAGGAGCAGTAGCGCAGCTCCTCACTTACATATGCTTAATCACGCGTGCGTGCCCAAGGTGCAGGCTAGCTGCAGCTCTGCCACAGCACCTGCCTGCTTGGATGTGCTGTCAGCATGGCCTTCGAAAGGCAAGCCTTAAAGGGAAAGGCTTCTTTAAGGCCTAACTGTTCTTAAGTTATTGCTTCGTGTTAGTGCTTGTGCCTTTAAGCACAGGCCTAAGTACTACTGTTACACATGTTGCATAGTGCCCAATCGTACATATTACTGTGTACAGAGACTTCAAGGTAGACGTTCGACAAAACCGAAAAAGACAACCTTTTTTTTAAGATCGTTATGATACCGTAGCAGGAATGACACTAGTAAATTGTCTCGAAAGGCTTCTGTGGTCTGGAGCTACTTGCAGTTCGGTCTGTAATTTTTGTCTGTAGGGTGTTCCTTGCGCTAGGCGTACTGTGTCGGAGGTACAAAGCACAGATGAAGAAAACTTGGAAGAGGAAAATAGAAGTATTGAAGCTCCAGGTCAGGCGGGGAATTCGCTGCCAGGTAGTGGGTGTCGCTGATTTCGGTCAAAAGCGGAGATACAATCAGCTCACTACAGATCTGCGATACAGAGATCTCACCGAAATAAAAGCATCCTCTGGCATCCCACCAGGTTTTTTGTTTTGATACATAATCTTAAATAACAATAAATAAAAATAGGACAATGGAAGGGAATGTGCATGTCTGGATCCTAGGTCTACAGTGAAGAGCTCACGTTATGGAGGTGTAGGGTACCAGTCATTTGTGCCTTTTGTTTCAATTACATGGGCACATACACCTGAGGTGTTTACTAGTTGATTAGTATTTTTTGCTTTCCTTTGAAAGTCTATCTCGAAACCTGATCAGACCGTAACTATTCGTGTAGCTTTCCCTTGTAACCAGCCCAAAGCAACAAAAACAAGAAAACAGAGGCGATAAATAAAGGAAATCCAAGCCTTAAGCTCGAAACTCAAAGCGTTTACAATGGATCCTGAGGTTCTGGTAAACCGAGCGCTCTCCACCAGCTGCGTGGGTGTCTCGTCCTACTTTAGGATCGATGTGCCCTCTAGTGATGCTGCTGCTGCCGCTGCAGAGGCTACAACGGCGGCAGCAAGACGGGCAGGAAGCGCTGCTGCTGCTGTTGCTGAGAATGCCTTGATTGCTGCTGGATGGAGCCCGTACGCAGCAGCAACTGTTGCAGAAGCAGCAAAGGCTGCGGCGGCGACAGCAGAGGAGCATCCCCCTGCAGTAGAACTCAATTTCGTACACTGCTCCTCGTGTGGTGGTTGCTGCTCCAACAACGGTAACAGCAGCAACGACAGCAACAGTAACTCTTGCGGCAGCAACAGCGGCAACGGAAGCTATCCGGTGTTTATCGGTATAGATATCTGTAGCATCGTGGGAGCCGAGATGAAGAAACAATTACGCGTAAGCCTTCGAAGTTTAGGGTTTAGGGTTTAGGGTTTAAGTCGGCGTTTTGGGTTTAGTGCGTGCATGCAGGCTCCGTCTTCCTTTTGTTTCTTTATCGACGAGGCTATTCTAAGGCAGCCCCAGCACTGTCGTCGCGTGAAAGACTTGGCTAGGCAGCTGAGCGGCTGCAACGACAGCAGCAGCAACAGCTTCAACAACGGCTACAGCAGTGACAGCAGCAACGGCAGCAGCAATGGCAGCACCGAAAACATACAGTGTTCCAGCTGCTGGGGTCAAGGCTGTGAGAAGCATTGCCCTGATTGCTGCTGGTGTTGCTTCGGGCCCTCGGATGTATCTGCAGGACCAGGAGAGGCAGAACAGCAGCCACACCTGCAACAACAGCAAGCGCAGCAGCAGCAAACGCCATGCGTTTTTTTCTCTGTTAAATGTGGGGAAACTGCTAAGACAGCCGAATCTGCTGCACATATCAACAAGGTCCTGCTGCTGCTTGCACAGAAGCAGCAAGAGCCAGAGCAGAGGGAATTCAACGGTTCCATTAACAACACCAGCAGCGACTCCTGTTGTTCCTTGCGCCTTGTGTTTTGTGGTGATGATGCGGAGGGCGACAGCCCCCCGCTAAAGAAAAGGAAAACTAAAGGGCAGAAAACACATGAGGTACAAAGAGAGAGCCATGGGGAAGTGAAGGAGACCTTTAGGGTAGACAGACAGACGGTGTTAGTGGCAGTAGGCGGCGGAGCCCTAACTGACTTGGTGGGATTTGCTGCCGCGCAATTGCTGAGGGGCGTGCATTGTCTTCTTGTGCCAACAACGCTTCTTGCTGCTGTCGATGCTGCTGTTGGAGGTGCGCGCAAGAAATAAGGTCTTAAGGCATGCCATCTGTGCCTTTTTCTTTGCAGCTATGCTGCCTCTCCCTATTCGCTGTTTGTTGTTTTCTTGCGCTGTTTGGTTTTCTCTCATTTCTTACTTTCCTGCCTCTCGCGTTTGCGTTTCTCGTCTGCTCTAAATTTTACCTCGGTATCTATCCCCTTCTCGCCTTAAACTTGTGCTGTACACTCTCGTTCGTTCGCTATCTGCCTCTTTTTTTGTCGTCGCGCCTCTCCAAAAACCGCACCTTAGAACAGTTACCTCCTTGTAAATAGATATCTCCAAACCTTGCTCCTGCCGCTCCTCCCTTTTCTCCCTGTATCTTTTGAAGCCCTGAGTTCAGCTACTTGTTTCTTTTGCGCTGTAGTCCTAAAGCTTGGCGTTTAGGGATTCTTCCCACGGGGCCGGATAGCCGGCCATAAAAACTGCCAGTTGAAGCGTTGAAGCTAAAGGGTTGAGTGTCTCCGCTTTGGGGGCTGCTTTCAGGAAAGACGGCAGTAAATCTCGGAGGCCTGAAAAATATGTTGGGATTGTTCACCTCCCCTGTGGGCTGTGTGATAGACCTGGCTTTTGTCGCTTCTCTGCCAGAAAGACAAATCAGGAGTGGGCTTGCGGAGGTGGTTAAGATAGGCAAGCCTTCAAACTTTCTTTCCGCTCCCTCGCCCAGCACGTCAAATTAGTACTGGTTCCTGAATTCATTGAAACCAACCTTCGGTGCTCTTAACAGTATTTCCTCCTGTTTGTAGCTTTCCTTGTCTTTTGACTCCGTTTGTTTCTGATCCTAAAACCTCCTCTGTCGATCTGTGCTGGCGCAGCGGCTGCCCTCAGTCCTTCACTTCTCAATCACATGCTTACTGTGGACCCCAAGGCCTTGGGCCTGCAGCATAAGGAGCAGAAGCAGCATGAAAAGATGCCACAGAAGCAGCAGGAACAGCAGAAGCAGCAGCAGCAGTTGCTTCCGTTGCTGCGTATCACTGTTGCCTCCGTCGCTCTCAAAGCATTGGTTGTTTCTCAGGACTTTAAGGATTTGGGCCTCCGCAATATCCTTAACTTGGGACACACCATTGGCCATGCGATTGAAACCACACCCGGCGTAGACTGGTAAGAGCTTGGGCTGAGGGCATTCACGGCTTGGTATTTTTATGGGGAGGGCTTGAGGCACAAGCCTCGCCTGCTAAATTACAGCAGCCGTACTTTCTTGGGGCCGTGAGACTTGGGTTGAGGAGGAGTGCGTCAAGAGATTCGCTTCCAAACGCTGAGTGATTGGGGTTTAGGCTTCGACGACTTGTGCTTTTGCATGTCTTTGGGACCGGAAGGCTCCGCAGGTTGGGAATTTTTTGAAATTTAGGGATTGGCTTTAGGGTTTTTGTGTTGCGGCGTAGCGTTTGTCAACTGTAGGCACTTGCTGGTTGGGGTTGACTCTTTTCCCCTCAAAACGGCTTAGGATACAAGGTCTGGTGCCTAGGGCTTGTGTTTTTTGTCCCTATTCTCAGGACTCACGGCGAGTGCGTGGCTGCTGGCTCTGTGCTAGAGGCTGCGGTGTCGAGACAGATGGGGGTTGGATCCTCTCTTGTTTTCTTTTTGTTGCTGCATGCGTTTCGCCGTTTGGGACTTCCTTTTGCACTCCCGCCGCTGCTGCAACAAAGCCCCACCTTGCAGCAGGAGCTGCTGCAGCGCATGCAAGGAGACAAGAAAAACAGGAAGGGAATGATTAGGATGGTAATGCTGGAGGGTCCGGGCCGCTGCGTTCCCTCCTTCTCCATGCCTGTGCCATTACTGCTGCTGCGTCGGCTCTTCTCACCTCGCATGAAGCTTATGGGGCGCTGCCTCAGTTCCCACGCTGCAGCAGCCACGGCAGAAGTAGAGGAAGGAAGGAAAATCTGCAGGGTTCAGCCTGTTTGTGGTAACGTTACTGTGCCAGGTAAGAAAGATGAGCAAGAAAGAATATATGTAACTCGGGCTGGTGATGTCGTTGCAGTTGTTTTTGCTTGGTGTTTTGGGCCAGAGGCAGACAGTGTACAAAGAAGCCCCATGGCCGACGTGCTTCAAGAATTACGTCATTTGCAGCCCTCTCTGTTCTCCGTCACTGTTTGACCTCTGCTCTTTTGTTTTCTTTGCGTCATTGCACATGCTGCATATTGCGTAAAGAGCGTAGTGTGCGTGTGAAGCATAGGGTAAGTACATGCATTTTCTCTCTCTCCTGTTTCCGTCCTGTTTTGCTTTGTCCCTTCAGGCTCGAAATCTATAGCCAATCGAGTGCTTCTGCTTGCCGCACTTCGAGTCGCACTAGGAGGGGACACAGCTGTGCTGCAGCAGCTGCCTTGCTGCAGCGATTGCAGCGCTATGGCGCTTGCGCTGCAGCAGCTGGCATTTGCAAACATCAGCTTGATCCCTGGTAACGACACACGCAGACAATCACCCAGTTTTTCTCCATATCTCTCATGATGGTTTTCAGTGACTTTCTATGCCCATGTTGGTGTATTGTTTCCTGCCTCTTTTCTCCTTTTCTGCCGGACGCACACTTTTTCTAAAAAGGGTTGAGGGTTTGAAACATAGAATATGGGGTTTGTTGCTTTTTAGGAGATACACAGCAGACTTTCACTGCTATCATACAGAGGAAACAGAAACGCCCTGATGAGCCTTTCGCTGCTTCGCTGAAAGACGTATGCGGTAGAAGCAGAAGTAGCAACAGCAGCATAGGGTGCACGCGCTGACAGAAAAAACAAAAGAACAAACGAAAGGGAAAGAATATGACAAAGAGTCTCCCTCTGTATCTTCTTTCCTGTTTCTCAGCTTTGTTCTGCGTTGTTTTTGCCGCTTCTGTTTTTTCCCGCATTCTTCACTCAAGCTATGTCGACTTTCTCCCTGTGTTTACCTTTGTGTCTTTAATTTGTCTCTGTTGCTTTTGTCTCTCCAGGGAGGGTGTCTGTCGATTTGGTGTGGAGACAGCGGCACTACCAGCCGCTTTCTCCTGCCTCTCTGTGCGTTCCTTTTGTTAGAGAGCGCATTTGCTTGGGCGTGGTGTTGCCTCAAAAACGCAGGGTCATTATCATCGGCAGCAGCAAACACAGAAACGGCCGCAGCAGCCGGGGCTGTTGAAAGTTATTGTATGAAAGCAGATGCTGAAAAACCTGCTGCTTCTGTTGCTGTTCTGGGCGCCAAACCGTTATTCGAAGAAAGACAGGAAGCAGCGACACTAGCAGCACCACCATCCATCACATTTCAAATCGAGCTAGACGGAGACACACAGCTGCGCAGCCGCCCCATAGGAGATTTGGTAAAAGCGACTAAACAACTCATACGGGGGTGGTCTGCCTCTTTCTTAGGCACACCTGCGGAGGTCGCTGGGTCTCCTGGTTTGCCTGCTAAAGCTGGGCTAAGGGCTGGGGCTTATTCTGGAACATTGCCTGTGCTACTGACGTTTACCGAGCCATTGCAACTGCTACAGCAGATGAGGGAAGATCTTGCAGGCATAAGAAAAAGCAGCCAGAGCAACGGCAACAAAATCAGTAGCAGCAGCTTATCCTCTTTATCAGAGACAGAGGAACAACAGTTGAAAGGCGCCATGTGGCAGCGCGCCCTGCACCGGTATATGCCTGGGGGTGTCATGAGTGTCTCTAACGCGATAAGCAGCCAATTTGCTTCTGCAATTCTCATGGCCGCTCCGCTGGCTGCTAGTCCCGTCTTTCTCACTCTTACCACGCGCAACTGCTGCAGCAGCGGTGTGAAGGAGATAGAGAAGGAAGAGGAAGTTGTATCTCTGCCTTACCTACGGATGACGCAGCGGCTGATGGAGCAATGGGGGTTCCAGTGTCTTTACAACCTTTCCCCAGCCTTCCGTGTCTCTTCTCTCTGGCAGAAGGAGAGTCAAAAAGAAACGGAAACGGAAGAAGAGAAGAAAGGAGGAGAACAGAGGCGAACTTTTGCAGTAGAAGGAGACGCTTCTTCAGCTTCATACTTTTTTGGCATTGCGGCAGTCACGGGAGGGAAAGTCACCGTCAATATCAGCAGGTACCGAAACTTTAAACCCCTTCTGATTGTATTGTTTGCGTTGCTGAAACGAACAGAGGTAGATTTGCAGGCAAAGAGATGGCAAGCTAAACGCGTGGAGCAAAGCTTGTGTGCCTTCCCTTGCAGGACTTCGTCTCTTCAGGGAGACAGCGACTTCCCTTTTCTTCTCTCTGCCCTTGGCTTCGGTAGCATCGTAACAGAGAACACTTTTAAGGACCTTCCTGAAGGTCATTCTGAAGGTGTGACGTTCTGTGGCGCGTCTTCTGATTGCCTCACTCTAAAAAGCAACGCATTAGTCAATATGAGAGGAATGAGCGATTGCCTTCCCACCCTTGCTGCTGTTGCTGCTGCAGCTTCAACCGCTCAGTGGTGCTGTAGCAGAAATGATGAAGCAACTGCTGATGCTCGCTTCACGATTTGCTGCAGCGTAGCAGAGCAGAAACGCCTTCAGGCGTCTGTGCTAAAGGACCTGGAAGCCCTCAAACAGCATGCACCGCAGCAGCAACCCAGCAGCAACAACTGCAAATCGGAAAGGCACGCGTTTTCGTGCTTCTGGACTACGGCACAAGAAAGGGAATGGAGGTATTTATGTATATTTGGGGTAGGCTGTGTCAGGTATAAAGAGAGCAACAGGCTTGAGGCTGTGATATCCGAGCTTCAGAAGGCAGGATACACCGCTTGGTGCGGTGCAGATTACCTAGCTATTGCCCTTCCTCCCCCGGTCTCTCTACTTGAAATGCAAAATGGAAGTAAACAGCAGCAGCAACAGAACCCTTGCAGCAGTAATCATAACAATATTGTTTCTCTCAAGGCGTTTGGCGACCACCGACTCGCAATGTCCTGGTCGGTCCTTGGCATTCGAAGACCGGACGTTTACGTTCAAGATGTGAGATGTACCTGTTGTTGTTACCGCTATTGCTGTTGTTGGTGCTGCTGCTGTTGCTGTTGCTGGGCGGTCTGGATGCTGCCGCTGTTGCTTTTGCTACTATTATAGCTCATTCAAGCGACACCCTTATGTGCCCCACTACATTTATGTATGCGTGTTGTATATTAGATATAAGCAGAGTGTGCTGCGGTGGCTTTCTCCTCAGTGGCAATGCGTGAGCAAGACATTTATGGATTTTTGGAAAGAAGCAGAAAAGTCCCTCAACCTGCAAATACACACGAGCTGACTCAACTTCCAGCGGCAGTAATGGTAACAGCAGTTGCTGGTCGATTCTGGCTCTGTTGGCGCGCTTTCATCATCGCAGCAAGGTGCATAATACCGGATATATATACGTGTATAGATATCTAATTCAGTGACGTACAGATAAATATGATGTTTATGTACAGATTGGCTATCCTTGGTTTAACACCAGGACGCTACTCGGCTTGTTGCTGGGAGGCTCAGGGCTCGATTGCTAAAACGTAAACCCTAAAAGGGATGAGTTATTAGACGAATATGTACATTGAGTAAAAGGCTCAAAGCTTGCTTCTACTTTTAAAAGGAACGCCTCTCTCACTGTATGGTTTTAGGGTCCACGCATTATATTGCTAATTGTTTCTATTTGAACCCAAGGATCGCTGCCGCTTCTTTCCCTGGCTAGCATTTTTTGGGGAGGGCTCCAGCAACTTGCGAAAAACTGTGAATCCTTTTTATACATACTTATACCTATAGTGGTATGAGTCGTTTCGAGTAGGGTAAGCCAGGCTATGCGCAGATCACAAAACAGCAAGCTCACGGCGGATATGTTAAAGTATTTGTAGGCACAACATGTAAGTCCTATTCGATACAGTGTATACTTCTCTACGAAGAAGGACGAAAGGACAGGAATAAGAGAAGAAAAATAATGAAAGAACGAACAAAAAAAGCGAAAAGGGGAATGATGGACAGAAAAATGTAACCACTTGTTGGAGGTATGATGATGCGACTTTCTGCTCTATTGACATTTGAATTGATTTTTCCCATGTCAATTCCCTGTGTGGATGCTCAGAAAAACAGAACACAAGAGCATAAAAACGTACTATCTCTCTAGCAAGTTATTTATTGTTATTGTGTTGATTTTGTGTTTCTTATTCGCTTGTTCGTCTTATATTGCGGAGTATACTAGTATGAAATAACTCTTCGAAAAAACGAAGTCACTCCTGCTGGGAGTCCTGGTGTAAAGTTGTGTGCTTCCATAGTCTTCTTGCGTTATGTTCTATCATTCTTTTTTGTTTCTTTTTATTACCTTTTTTTGATTGATTGCTTTTTCTTTGTGTCTGAGTGTCTGAGCTGCAGCCTGTACTGTTTATGTACTAATACATCTACTCGAGTCAGTAACGGTCTTGTTCTCATCGATATCAGAAAGGTCAGCAAAAGTACGGGAAAAAGGAGGCAGCAGACGAGTAATATATGCTCTTTTTTTCTCCCTTATTTGTTATGCCCCTTGGGAACAGGAACGTCTCCACTGCCGCTCTTGACCTCACAGCCGACACTCTTCAATGAGCACACAGGAACCCTCAATCACTGGGGGACCGGAAGACTTCCATAGCCTCCAGGTCCCCTACAGCCCCAATGGCTTCTTTGCCAAGAGGCGTGTTGTTTGCCTTGTGGGGATGCGTGCTGCTGGCAAATCTCTGTTTGCTGGTGCTATGGCGGCGAGAGGCGAGGCTGTTGTTGTTGATTTGGATCGTTTTATTGAGAGGCATTTCTTAACTAGATTTGCAGAAGTAGAGCATAAGAATGTGCCAGATGCGTCAATAGACGGTGAAGCAACCGCAGCTGCCGCAGCTGCCGCAGGTTTTGTGGCTCCAGGCGAATGTAGATGCCCCTCAGGCTGCCGTCCCAGCCCCTTCTGCTGTGTATGCATTTCCCAGCGGCACTCCCGTTATTACAATCAGCAGCAGGAGGCAACAGACGATGCTGTGGAAGGTTGCGTATGCATAGGCCTCTCGCCATGTTGTTCTGTCTCTGCGTGGCGTGCTGCAGCTTTTCCTGTGCATTCAAGTAGCCGGCAGCGGCATGTGTTGCTGCAGCGGTTTGCTGATTGGTTTGGTGTTGCTGCGTTTCGTGATGTGGAAGCTGCAGCTCTGTCTTTTTGTCTGTATCTGGCTGCTGTTGCTGCAAAGGTCCCCGCTACCTCTGCTGGCAACACCAGAGGCACTACGAGCAGCAGCCCCGCTCTTTTCTGTGGATTTCGTATCTGGAAATGCACAGCAAACGACCTCTGGCACATTCAGCTTCCAACAGTCAGAAGCAGCGAGTGCAGCAACATTAGTAGCAACAGTAGCAACAGCAACAGCAGCATCAACAGCACAGCGCACGGCGTCATTTGCAGCTGCAAGCACTGCGGGTCCGGTAACTGCTACACTGCAGAGCTTGGAGAGCAACAACGGCTGCACACATTTTGGGGGCAGCAGCAGCAGCACCACCACCACCAGCTGCTGCTGCTGGCGTGTGGAGGTGGCATTCTTCACTCTCCTCTGGCTCGGCAGCTACTGAAGCATCAGCAAGTCCTTTGGGTTAAGACGTCTTATCAGCAACAAATATTTAATCTTCTCATGGTCAGCTGCTGTTGTGGCTCCTGCCGACGCCAAACATGCAGCACGTGCTGCTGCTGCAGTGATACCCCAAACCGCAGCAGTGTTGTTCCACCCGTTTTTTGGCGTTTGTTGCATGCAGGCTGGAGAGGGGCCCCTCTGCTTCCCCTACCACATCGTTATTCTGCATCAGCAGCAGCAACAACCACGGCAGCAGCAGCAGCAGCAAGCTCATGGCTGCATTACTTCTATGCTAAGGACGGCCACCAAACGTCTGGGCTCTGCTGTTGCTGGTGCTGCTGCTGCTGCTGCTGTGCAGTACCAGTGCATGATCAATGCTGCTGCCCTCGACCGTACGGTCGACGAAGACTTTTTAGGGGCAACAGCAGCAGTAGCAGCCCAGCAGCAGGAGCAACAGGGAAAACCACTGCAGCAGCAGCAACTGCGGCATGGTTGGTGCGGCACGTGTCCATCCGCCGCCGCCTGTAACCGGTTCCGCCTGGCAACAGCCCTAGGACTTAAGCTTCTCCAGCAGCAGCAGCAGCAGTGGCAGGAAGAAAAGCGGCCGCAGGTAAAACAAGAGGTAGCCGACCCGGTCCGTTGTTTTCTGCTGCAGCCTCTGCAGCTGCTCTGTTGTCTCTCTGGGGGCATGCCGCAGCAGCAGCACGGGGGCGAGCTCCCCCATTGCCTCTACCCGACTGTTGCTGTCCTTTCTGCTGCACTGCGGCTTGCTGAAGTGTATACCGCACGGCTGCCCTTGCTGAAGCGCTGCAGCACCAAGTGCCTATACACTCCGGCGATTGGCCCTTTCTTCCGGGCATCAGCTGCGCTACCACCTACAACTGCTCGAGCTCCTCCAGGCAGCATAGGACAAACTTCGGTAGCAGCAGTAGGTACCAGCCAGAGCATTGCGACAGCAGCACCATCTCCATGTGATGTCCCACTTGATGTGCTTCTTCTTCTGAAAGGCGACATGTTTGTGGACAAAAAACGAGCAGCAGCATCAGGAGAAGCAGCAGCCCATCTCTCAGCTATATCGCCGCGACAGCTTATTGCTGCTGCAACAAAACAGTATCTTGCTTACTGTGTTGATGCTGCTGCAACGTCTCTGCAGCTCTTGCTGCACAGGGCCCCACCCCCCATACAGGGAAGCACCTTTCTCACGCTCCCTGCCTCATTACTGCTTGCTGCTGCGGGGCTCCATACACCATGCGCTGGAGCAGATGAAGAGCAGCAAGAAAAGCTGCTGCTGCAGCAGGCAAAGGAGGCACGGGAGTACGCCCGATGCTGCTGCCGCTGTTGCTGGAGGGCCACTGTTGCTTTAATGCTGCTGCTTATTTGCAGTTGCTACACTCGATGTTGTCCAGCAGCACCAGCCAGTGCCACCGTGCTGCTGTAAGAGATGCAAAGCATGCTGCCGGGTGCTTTGTTTCTGCTGCCTTCTGCTTCTTCTGTGCAGGTCCTTTGCCCTGTGTGAGTTGAGAGCAGACTGGCTGCTGTGGCGTCTGCTGACGGCCAGAGTTAAAACAGCAGCACTTCACCTTCAGGAATCTTCGCATCAGGAGAAGAGAGAGAGGGAGGGAGCTGACGAAAGCGTGGGGAACAAGACCGAAACAGATGCAGAGATTACGTTTGCACAAGAGGCGCTGCTTACAGCTGTCTCTATCTGCAGGTCTGTTTAAGGCCTAGTCTGTAGCCTAACGGATTAGGTTTTGGCGTGTAGCGTTTCGGGACTTCAGATTAGGGATGAAGGGTTAGGAGAAAGACTCTAGTGCTATTTTGCTTCATGCTGTGTATGGACGCACTCTTTCAGCACCCTCGTGAACGGCTCGTTAATGCTGACGTTCCGCTCGGCTGACGAAGGCGGTGCCTTGGCTTTCGCAGCAGCAGCGGCAAGTCCAGCACCAGCAGAGTCAGTGGGGGGCACAGGCTGTGCTGCTTTTGCTGCTCTTGGTGCTTCTGCGACGTGTTACCGCAGTCTTCGTTGTTACAGCAGGAAAAGGGGCTTGGCAGCAGCAGCAGCAGCAACAACCGCTGCTGCTGCTGCTGCAGTGTCTGCTGCTACTGCAGCTTGCGAGTTGCTGCAATACTGGGAGCTGCAGCGGCTGCTCTTCTGCCTCCCTGCCGCTTTTGTTGATATTCAATCCCGCTTTTGCTTGGCCCTGCTAACTTCTAGAGAAGCCCGAAGACTGGCTGCGGCTACTGTTGCTGTTTCTGCTCCCATTGCGCGGGCATACCCCAAAGAAAAGGGGAAATCCTACGCAGAGCAGTCAAAAATCCCAGCTGTGTTGCTGGTGCAGCGATTGCCCGTGTGGTGGCTAAAGTCCTTCCAGCCTGCTGCTGCTCTGTGCTGCTGCACCCCCAGGACGCCCAGCATGACTGCAGCACGAACAGCCTATACAGCAGCACCGACACCTCAGCTAGGGACTCTCGAGTTTGTGAGAAGGCGTTGCTTTTTTCAGCAGCAACAGCCGCCTTGTGCTGTTGCTCGTTTTGCTGGTTTGCATGGACTGAGCAGGCAACAACGAGCTGCGGTGCGACGCGTGGCAAGAGCAGCAGCAATCGCAGGAGCAGCTCGCCGCCGCTCGCAGGTGAGGCCAATCCGCCTTCTGAGGAGGCATGCCGCTGCAGCTGCATCGCCATCAGCATCAGCAAGCTGCAACCATAATGCAGCATCAACAGCCCCTGGCAGTGCTGCTGCTGCACTGTCTTCAGTGAGGCGCATTCTCTTGAAGCAGCGGCTCCAGCAGCAACAGCAAAAGTTGTTGCTGCAGGTGCAGCACATTTTGGAGACGCAGCCTTCCCATAGGGACGGCACCTCGGTGCTGCATTGCGCTTCGCGAGTATTGCGAGCCGCCCAATCTCAAGCAGCAACGGTGCCAGTGGATGCAGAGGCGGCAGCAATTGCAGCAAAGGAATGCATTAAAGAGTTACATGGCATTAGTCTGGCGCTTAGTAGCTCTGTAGAGGGACTTTCTGCTGCTGTTTCTGCAAAGCCTGCTGCGCATACTGCTTGTGCACGGAGGATGCAAGGGACGCCTGTTGTGGCAGCTGCTGCTGTTGCTGCTGCTGCAATTGCTGCTGGGGTGGACGCACTACACGTGTTGTTGCGGTGTGTTGCTGCTGCTGCGCTAGCGGCAGCAACAAGCAGCAACACGCACATCATTGGCTCAGTGCACAAAGCACACCAGCGGCGCGTGCTGCAGCAAAGCCAGCTGGTGCTGCTTCATCAACGAAGAGCGGCTGAAGATGAGCCGAGTTGGACAGAAACAACAAAGCGCTTTTTGCTGTAAGATCCCTGATGTTGCTGTTGGTGTTGCTGCTGGCTTTAGCAGTTGCCTGTTGCTGCAGAGGTGCACCCACATCGTTTCAATTTATGGTTTTTACGCTTTGGCTTGCATGTTGTGCGGCTTCAGAGAAGCCACAGCATTTTTCGTTCCGCATTTCTTCTCCGTAGCCAAACTTGTCCTTTTGCCCCAGAAGACCACTGGCAACAGCAACAGTGGCAACAGCAGCAGGGGCAACGAAGATATGTTGCAAAAGGCGAAGGTTGTGGCTGCAATGGCAGCTGTACTGCAGCAGCGACTGCAACGGCCCACCCTTGTGTTGCTGGGAGGAGAGAAGGGAAGATTGTCTCGCGTTTTTTCTTCGAACTTGACCCCGTGTTGTTGTAGTGACACGCCCGGAGTAAATGTTCACACACTAGGCCACCACCACCTTTTCCGTCGTTTTGTTAAGGGGCTTAAGGCCTAGGCTTGGGGAGATCTTATGTCCTTCACCGAAGGCCTATTAGGGGAACAGCGTCCGCCAGATTGCAACTGCAGCAGTGAAGCTGTTGCTGCACGAGCATTTTTTGCGCTTTTCAGGTGTATGGACAGCTACCTCAGCCGGTGTTGCTGCAGGCCAAGCGTTTGACGCAGGAGCCGTGTCTTCACGTTTTCCTTTTGGGCTTTCCTACTCTCCAGTCTCCCACCCCTTTTCTTTATTCTTTGTTGCTGCAGCAGCAAGGCATGAAGCACGTCTGTGGCAGCTTCTATCCCCCGCGAGAGGCCCAGCAAAAATATCTTGAGCTACGGCAGCAGCAACAGCAGCAACGGCTGCCGCAGAATCTAGCGGCAACAGAGGCCGAGTTTGGGTTTTGGATGCATCATTTGCTGTCTAAAAACAAGGCTCTTTTGGGGGGTGCATCTGTGACCATTCCTTTTAAGGAAAAGGTGTTACCTTATTTGGACCGAATTCATCCGTCTGCAAAAGCAGTTGGAGCGGTGGGAGTGCACAGCTTTTCTCTGCCTCGTTTCTGTCTCTTGTGTGTCTTTTTTATTTCCGATTCTGCCTTTTCCTCTCGCATTTCTACACGTATCTCTTCCATAGATGCGTCTTCCATTTGGTCTCTCACTATCTCTTCCCTCCTTATTCAGTTTGTTTCACTTTTGCTGTTGCCGCTGCATTTAATGATGCTACATGAGCTTGTCATTTTGATTCTTTCTCTGTTTTCCACCTAACAGCGACTTCTTGGAGTCTTTTGATACCGTAGAGTCTCTCTGAATGTCTGTTTCTCTACACTCTTGTTGGGGTTTGCGGTGTAACCGTTGTGGATTGTGTTGTTTATTCACAGGTTAATACTCTCTTTTGGAGTGGTGATGGACTCCTTGTTGGGGCAAACACGGACGCCTTCGCCATCAAACAGGCCCTGCAAATCCGTAGACAAGTTAGCGCTAAACCCTAGAGCGTAAAGCCGAACTCCATTAAGCCCATACACCTTACAACATAGACTCTTGCTGAGCTGCAAGTAACAAACCTTTGTCACGCCCCGAAAGCACAAAGTCGCAAAGCTCGAAACCCGTAGATCGACGCCTTAGCCAGCAGCTTCAAGGATAGTGCATCGGTGGGTTTGAAGGCTGAGGGTGTCAACGACTTGTGCATGTTTACGCCATAGACTCTAAACACTCGCGTCTGTTGTCCACTTGCAGCCGTCAGCGGTTTGCAGCGTTTTGCTGCTAGGGGCGGGAGGGACCGCGCGCGCCGCGCTTGCTGCGCTCTCCCAGTGGCGCATCACCAGCAGCAACAGCAAATGTGGCTGCTGCGGACGCAGCAGCTCTCGGGTTTACATCTTGAATAGAACATTAGAGCGGGCAGAGGCGCTGGCCGCAGAATTCGGAGCTGATGCTGCCATTTCCTCTACTGAATCCATTGCCCACAGCAGAATCGACGTTATCGTAAATCCCAACTCTACACCCCAAGCCCAACCAACTGCAAACCCCAAGCGCGAGCTGTTTACTTTCTGCGTGTCTCCCTAAACACGAGCTTATTAAACCTCTGTGCTGCACACATAAGCAAAAGCCACACCTTACCTTGCCGGCCTACTTTTGCAGCGTTATACCTAATATATGCTTTATACTTCAATTGCACCTAGGAGGAGTCAGGTGCTCCGTCTTGCCAGTTTTGCCCTTACGCGTTGCACGTTTCTCTGCAGATAAACACGCGGCCTCCTACGTGCCCTGTGGATTTGGCTGAGTGGGCTTTTGCCCAGAAGCCTTTGATTATTGAATTGGTTTACGCGCCCCCTCTCACTCCTCTTGTAAAAGCGGTGCGAACACAACTGTAAACAGCGCACCTGAGGCTTTAAGGACAAGATGAAAGAGAGGATCTGAGTCTAGGACTTATGGCTATAGACTTTTGCGTGCTGTCGCAGGCTACTGTACGGGGCTGCGAGGCAGTGTACGGGTTTGAGCTGTTTCTATGGCAAGCGCGCCTGCAATCTCAATTTATTCTATTTGGCTTGCAACAACAGATAAAAAAGGCAGCAAAGGACCTCCGCCGTTTAGTCACTACCTCACGTTTTCTCAGAGAGATTGAAGGCGCCTCCAAGATTCTGTGCAAGTCCTCCTCTGTCTCGCCCTCTCTGTTCAATGACGACGGCCGTATGGTAGCGGATATGGAGAATTACGTACGCGGAAAGCGGGTTTAAACTCCGTTTCCCTTTAGGCTCAGCCACTCCCTATTCCCCCTTCTGTTTTCTTTCCTGCATCGTTTTCTATCTCTGCCTTTCTTTGCTAGCCATAAGGAGCTCCATCCTCGGCAACTTCGTAGGGTGGGAGCAGCAGGAGGTTAAGACGGATTCCGGTTTACAGTTTATGTGGGATTTAGGAAATCCTGTCTGCTTCACTCCCACTTTCGTACGTGCGATTTCCCTATGCGCAAGTCCCCTAGCTTCGTCGTGGCTTTTGTTTGGTGTGCTTAGGAGAAGTGTCTGCCACCCCCCGGCTGGCACCAGGCTTGGGCAGTGGTGGTACCAGAGGTCGTGCGCTTTTACAGAGAGACATTCGGAGAGGTACCACCAATTGACACCAACGCTTTCCTATGATTACCAACGCTGCAAATGTGGTTAAGGGTTTTGCAACAGAGGCGGCAGCGCACCAGGAAAAGCGGTTCTACCGCTAGCAAGGCCAGACTTATAGAAAATTTGAATATACATATATATATATATATATATATAT